>LR738710.1:631365126-631375389 GCA_902687465.1 Secale cereale
GGGCAGAAGAAATTTCCCCCTCAAGTCAAAACGGTGAACATGATATATCGTACACACATCCCCAAAACAGAGCTCAAGCGCGCACTCAGGGACGTCTACGTGGTAGAGCCAGTCGCCCCAAAATTTAACCCGTGGTCGTCATTCCCGATCACCTTCGATCGTCGAGATCATCCAACTAGTATCAGCCATGGTGGTTTAGCCGCACTGGTTCTCGACCCAATCATTGAAAGATGTCACCTAACACGAGTCCTAATGGACGGAGGCAACAACCTCAACATGCTCTATCAGGATACAATACGTAAGATGGGTATTAATCCCTCACGAATCAAACCCACAAAGACTACCTTTAAAGAGTCATACCAGGCGTAGATGCCCGTTGTACGGGCTCAATCACGCAGGAAGTAGTCTTCGGCTCCTCGGACAACTTCCGAAGCGAAGAGTTACTCTTCGATATTGTCCCCTTCCACAGTGGCTACCATGCACTGCTTGGACGAACCTCGTTTGCAAGATTCAACGCGGTACCACATTATGCTTATCTCAAGCTCAAGATGTCTGGTCCACGCGGCGTCATAACAGTCAATGGAAACATGGAACGCTCCCTCCGTACTGAGGAACACACAGCTGCCCTGGCAGCAGAGGTACATAGCGGCCTTCTCAAGCAGAACCATAACCTGGCTGCCGAGCCCCTGGACATCATTAAGAGGGTCCGGTCTACACTGCAACAAGATAGCTCAGCTCGTCAAGAGATCGATTAGCAGTTCGGCCTCCGTCCCAGCCCCGACGAGGTGGTGGCATTCGTACCACGCGTACATAATTGTGCACTCAAAATTCCATGGGCGCTGACAGAGGCACAGCTAGCTTGTGATCCATAGTTCGGCTAGACCGATCCTGGACTCACATACACCTTTACTACTTCCTCTTCCCTTTGTAAGTTTTACACAGGCCTCCCTCGTAGGCCTGATTGTTTGTCCTATCCAAGTATAAGTACACTAGAACGGCACGAAGCACAGGCATACAGGAGAAGCCCAGAGGCCAATTTAACAATTTCTCTACCTGTTTTCAGGACTCACACGCAGCTTCCCTTTGGTGATGGCATGTTAAATAGTCGTCTGTTTATCGCACTATTTGCATCGATGCGCTTTAACGCATCAACCCAATTATAATGGAAACAGTTCATGGCCTAGGTTTAAGGGCCACAAATACTACCTCTGCTCTTTTTATCTTCCCCTTTGTCATTAATTACTTACATTCTAGCACCCTTACACTTTGGTACGTTTCACATTTGCCAGGGGCTCCTCACCGCCCCATAATACGGCAGCAAAGTCCGAACACTTCTTATAGATAAGTTCGGCACCCCGAATTTAGCATTATATGCATTGGCTCCGAATCATGTATTTGGTCAATAGTTGGGTTGCCCGGCTCCTGTGCTTGCTACCCTATGTTCTGCTATATCGGCTAGGGTAGTAAAGGGAGAACTACTGCGATTGTGCCCTGGTTTACCCGGATGAGCACCTCAGTAGAGAAAGACGAAAACTGACTGTCATGATGCGGCGAGAGCCGGTCAGCTGTTCGAGAGGTTGAAAATCGCTGGAGATTTTTTCTGCATTACGCGAAGGATCGGTACTTCCCGATCAGACACTGACAGCACCCTGGTTCGTACACCAGGGGCTGCGCCCATGTTTTATTATAAAACTCCTATGGCTAAGTGAGGGCGTTTAAGCCACATAGTCTGATTGCCTGGTTCGTTGCGCTAAACAACTCCTTCAAGGACCATATAATTGGATAAAGATTGTTTAGATCCCACCCCGAACACCTCCGTACTAACTACACGAGGGCAAAAGCCGACGACTGGCCAACCCGCAGATTCCATACAACACGGCCACACAGGAGGAAACAATGAAAACATAACAAACATTATATTACAAACTGACTTTGTTTTTCATACAAGGCAAGGACAAAAAACGAATGTATTCATTCGAAAATAATGTCATGCCCGCACAGCGCTGCTGCAAGTCCAGACCCTTCCAGAACATGCGCAAAATATTCCTCGAGTGTGCGGTGCTCCTTGCCCTCTGGCGGCCCCCTGGCCACCTCGACGACGTCCATCTTCGCCCACCACATCTTGCAACGGGCGAAGGCCATGCGAGCACCTTCAATGCAGATGGATCGCTTGACGATGTCTAGCCGTGGACAAGCCTCCACCACCCGCTTCACGAGGCCAAAATAACTGCTGGGTGTAGCTTCGGCTGGCCACAACCGGATTATTAAATCCTTCATGGCCAGTTCGGCCACCCTGTGCAGCTCGACCAACTTCTTCAGTTGATCGACAAAGGGCATCAGATGTTCGGGCACAACATACTGCGACCAGAACAACATCTCCATGGAATTTCCTTCTCTGGCTCGGAAGAACTCCGTAGCATTGGATACGCTGCGAGGCAGATCCGCAAAGGCCCCTGGGCAACTCTGAATCTGGGCTAGTAAAATGTAACTCCTCTCCGCATACTTGCTTTGCATGTTAAAAGCTTTACCCGCCGCAATCTTCTTGGCCTCTTGGATCTCCTGGAGAGCTTCTCGGGCTTCATTCCGTGCGATCACCGCACTCTGGAGAGCCTTGGCAAGTTCGGTCTCTTGAGCTGACGCCTCGCGCTCCAAGGCTTCACACTTCTTCACCGTGTCCTGGAGTTCCTGTTGGACCTCGCTGACCCGGGCCTTGAGCTTCTTACATGCAGCTAGCTGCTGGACAGCCTTCCCCTCGGCTTTGGCCAGGGTATTTTTTAGGACCTCGACCTCGGTCGCCGCCCTGCACATATTATGACAATCCGGTCAACACTAACTGCATATTCTTTACGAGTACACGGCAAGTCGTCACTCACCTTGCTTCTCCTGGAGCTCAATCTTCACCTCGTCGAGCTCGTTCTCGGCCCGCTCCAACCTCTGCTTGAGTTCAGAGACTTCCGCAGCATGTGTGGTCGCGGCCAACAGCGACGCCTGCTCATTCATACATATCAAGTTAGTATCCTACAAAGGGTTGATCCTCTGTCCGGCCACTCTTTCCGAACACCAGACAGTGTCTCAGGGGCTACTGTCAGCACGGGGCATCCTCTTTTTTACGAGACTTACCTCAAAACCTGTCAACGGATTGTTGCAGGCCTTGTTCAGTCTGCTCTTAATGGACTGAACCTTCTTGATCACCGTACCCATAAGGACACGGTGCTCGTCCATAATGGAGGCACTTTGTAGCACCTCCACCAGTTTATCCGGTGCCCCTGGCTGGACAGGGGTCATCGGTGGAATTGGAAGGGGCGTGCCAGATTCCGGGGCCGCATCGGTCCCCAGAATCGTATTCAGCTGAGGGCCGAACTGAATACATCCCTCCTCGCCAGTCTCCATGGGGATCGGCTCCCCCATGTGTCCGACAACGGAGGTTTCGCCTTGCGGCGCCACCTGGACAGCATCCTGGGCCCCTCCGCGGCTCGAAGCGGTCCTCCGAGACAACACTTCAGTGTCGTCCTTGGCCCCGGGGGAGTAAGCGGGCGGCAGCGACACGCTGGCCATTTCCGCCGGATCCAACGAACCTCCAGATGAGGATCGTTGGATGCTGTCACAAGCCGGAATGCAATAGCACAATTAACCACGGCAAAACAACAAGAGGAGAGGCCGGTTACACTTGCATACATAAGTCATAGTACTTACGATGCATCCCGAGGCTTAGTGCGGAGGCGTCGCTCCGGACTGCTGTCAACATCCCACGCAGTGTTGACCGCAAGGGCGCCCTTCCCCTTCTTGGGTGTTCCCACCTCCAGAGTTGTGGAGGCCCCCCCTTTTCTTCTTCCCCTCCTCAGGAGGAGGGTTCTTCTCCCCCTCCACAGCCTCCTCTTCCTCGTCATCGTCCTCAGGGACAGAGGAATGGGCTTCTTCATCTTCGGACATCACGTCCGAAGCACCCTTACGACGGGGACCGCTTCTTGTCCCCTTGGCCTTCTTCGTGGCCTTCTTTTCCGGCACCTTATATGGCGCCGGCACCAGCATCTTCGCCAAACGTGGGATGACCGGTTCTTCAGGCAGCGGATCCGGACACTGGATCTGCTTCGCCGTCTCCGTCCAATCCTGAAAAAGCAAATGATCAAGGCTCAAACATCATCCCCGAAATAAATGAATAGGGGATACGTTAAAAATAACATACCTTGTTGGCGGGATGTTTAATGTCGTGCCCACGATCCGAATTCGTGGCCAGCGGTTTCTCGTCGCCCTTGAAGAGCAACCTCCAGGCACCCTCGTGAGTGGTTTCAAAGAGCCTCACCAGGGTTTGGTGCTTCTTCGGATTGAACTCCCATAGAGGACGACTTCTGCGCTGGCATGGGGGGATCCGGCGAACCAGCATCACCTGGACTACATCGACGAGCTTGACGTTCTTGGCTATCATGCTTTGAATGTGCGTCTGCAGCGCAATCAGCTCATCGAGCGAACACCAGTTCGGACTCTTCTCGACCCAGGAGGTGAGTTGCATGGGAGCGTCGGAGTGAAATTCAACAACTGCGGCCCAGGTGGTGCCGCGCGGTTCCGTGATGTAGAACCATTGTTTCTGCCACTCCTTTACTGTCTCCACAAAAGTGCCTTTTGGCCAGGAGACGTTGGACAGCTTGCTCACCATTGCTCCTCCGCACTCCGCATGTTGGCGATCCACCACCTTCGGCTCTACGTTGAAGACTTTGAGCCACAGCCCAAAGTGGGGTTGGATGCAGAGGAAGGCCTCACACACGACGATAAACGCCTAAATGTTGAGGAAGGAATTCGGGGACAGATCATGGAAATCTATCCCGTAATAATACATCAGCCCGCAGACAAAGGGGTGGAGTGGAAACCCTAGTCCGCGGAAGAAATGAGGAATGAATACCACCCTCTCGTTGGGCTCCGGTGTAGGGACAATTTGTCCCACGGCTCGCAGACAGTGTGCGATTTCCTTCGCCAAGTATCCGGCCGCCCGAAGCTCAGCGATATCCTCCTCCTTGACGGAGGAGACCATCCACTTGCCCTAACCTCCGGATCCGGACATGGTTGAATGCTGGCTCGAGTGGAAAGGAGATGAGAACTAGGGCGCTGGAGCTCGAGATTGGAAAGGCGAAGATAGAGAGAAGGTGTGGAAGAGGAAGAGGGAGTCCTTATCCCCTTATAAAGGCAGTAAATATTAAACGACACCCCCCCACTCGCCTCAGAATTCTCCTATTCCCAAGGCCTGTGTAAACGGCACAGTTGGGTTACCCATGCCCGCATTGATGAGAATCCCACAATAAGGGGACATGATCTCTGCTTTGAAAAGACGTGCCAATGGCAACTGCGTCTTGGGATAGGGAGCGTCGGGCACAAAGCGATCCGGAATTATGACCGGTTGGACGTGACGTCATGCTACAAAAATTTGTCAGCAGATTGGGCTCATGTAAAATTATATTCTCTCTATGGTTGTGTATGGTGTGTACGACAGGTCCGGGTACTATCGTTGCGTCCGAAGACTATCTTGGAGTTCGGAAAAAAGGGAACCCGCCTTGCAATGCCGAAGACTATCTGCGCGCCGGACTCCTCGTCATTGAAGCCAGGTTCAGGGGCTACTGAGGGAGTCCTGGACTAAGGGGTCCTCGAGCATCCGGCCTATTATCAATGGGCCGGACTGGTGGGCTATGAAGACATGAAGGCTGAAGACTGCACCCGTTTCCGAATTGGACTATCCTTGGCGTGGAAGGCAAGCTTGGCGACCAATTATGAAGATTCTTCTTATGTAACCGACTCTATGTAACCCTAGACCCCTCCGGTGTCTATATAAACCGGAGGGAGTATTTCGGATGAGAGATACTCGTTACCATAGTCATACAGGCTAGGCTTCTAGGGTTTAGCCATTACGCTCTCATGGTAGATCAACTCTTGTAATACTCATATTCATCTAGATCAATCAAGCAGGAAGTAGGGTATTACCTCTATAGAAAGGGCCCAAACCTAGGTAAACATCGTGTCCCTAGTCTCCTGTAACCATCAACCTTAGACGCACAGTTCGGAACACCCTACCCGAGATCCGCCGATTTTGACACCGACAGTGACCCGCCCAGGGTCGGAGGTGGGCCATCGGGCCACTGTTGATGATGGCGTCGGCGACGGCGGCCGTAGTTAGGATCCCCTAAAGGCCTTTTACGGCGTTCCCTGCGAGGATTCAAAGCCAACCCCACGGGGGTATGTAAAGAACTTGTAATGCTTTTGCTTCTATCCTGCTATTTTGCTAGCACATCCTACTCGCGAGCCTCGTTTCAGCAATATCACCCCCTTTTTTACCCTTTCGGTTGCATAGTGCTCTACGCCGGCAGGCCCCAGTCCCAAGGCAAGCTGCAGCTGTCACTGGTATGATAGGTCGCGATGCCGTGGTCAAGGCTAGGAGGTGAGTAGCCCGAGGTCCGTTAAGAGCTCCTGAGGCACGATGCTCAAGAGGTCCCCCTTGGCGTGCAAGCGGCTTCCGGAGGCTAAGAAAGCGAGGCGGCGTTGCTGATGCGCGACTACCGAGTCCCGCTCTGCGAGCGAGGATGGGGCATCGAGGAATTAACGACTTATCTTGAGGATCGTGAGGTGTTTCTCCAAACGGCACGCCTGGTTTGTTCGCGAGGCTGAGATTTCGCGATTCCCTCCTGCTGGTCCTAGAGTTCTGCGTCGGCAAGGCCCGGCCACGTGCGTGCCTCAGCCGCCGCTGGCCTTGACCGGAAACCAGGACAAGACCAGGGAATGAGGGGCTACGTGACCAGTTAGGCCCTTGGGTCGCAGTGCCCAAGGGTCCCCCTTGACGTATGAACGGACTTGATGGAAGGGATGCTGGACTCATGCCTTGATGTTCTGCGTCGGCAGGGCCCGGCCCCGCGCGTACCTCAGCCACCGCTGGCCTTGACCGGAAACCAGGACAAGACCAGGGAGTGAGGGGCTACGGGTCCAGTTAGGCCCTTGGGTCGCGATGCCCATGGGTCCCTTTGACGTACGAGCAGGCCCAAGATCTCTGAGTCGGCTCCCCCCTCGTCCTTCCTGATGCTCTACGTCCTCGGGTCCCGACCCTCGAGCGAAGCTCAGCTGCCATTGGTATGTCAGGTCGCGATGCCGTGGTCAAGGCCAAGGGGTGAGGGCTCAAGAATCAGTAAGAGCCCCTGAGACGCGATGCTCAGGGACCCCCCCCCCCTTTAACGCGCAAGCGAACTACGTGAGGAGGGGAGACCGGCGGGACTGCCTGTCGCCGTGCTCCTGAGACTCCGGTGGGTTAGTCTGTAGCAGAACGACTTAGGGCCGCGCCCGCGCTGGGCTTCCGATAATTCCGCAGGGAGACGAAGGCACTGAGGACCTAGCGAGGTGATGCTTGCGGAGCGGGCCGTGGGTCAGTGCTCGGTCCCTCGGGTTTGCCAGCGTTGCAGGGACGGACCCGAGCATAAGCGCCGTGCCAACGTATGCAGCCCCGTTGTGATATAAGAAGAAGTCAATTAGGTGGCGAAGGAGACCTAAAGGGGTGATCGTCAGACAGATGAGTGATTCGAATGCAAAATGACAGAGATGGCATCACTAGCTTAGGTAAAATGCAAGGGAGATACATGCCACCAGGCCGAACCTGTGCGGCCTGGGGATAATGCAGCCCGAGGGGCGTCCCCGACAAGGTAATCTGAGATGCAAAAGGATACACGTCGAGGAACAGGCCCGCGCGACCTGGGAATGCTGCAGCCCGAGGGGCGTTCCCAATTGAACGAAAACCGAAAGATGTCACCTGGCATAGTTGTTGAAGTAGTGCTGGTGTAGCTGAAGATGCTCGATGCAGACGCTGTTCCTTACGTGCCGCCTGGCTCCGGCCCCTCGCGAGGCTCCGGAGTTCCCCAGATCTCGCGGAGGGCCGGGTCCAACTCCGCCTGGATCTCCTTGTGCTTGGCCTCGCGAGTCGCCAGGACTTCCCGCATGTGGCGCTAGTGCAGGGCCGCCTGGTTCGGCAAGCTGAAGGGCATGCGTATGTAGCTGTGAGGGGGACCCTGGCATCGGCCCACCTGGGAAGGCCAGTAGAGCTCCTGAGATGCGATCCTGTTGAGCGCGGGGACATTGACGCAGACGCGCAGCCCGTCTCCTGAGCCCGGACCGACAGCTGCCCTCAGAGGAGGCGGGCAACGCTCGCCCCGCATGGCTCTCGGCACCTATAGGTCTTCAACGGTCTGGCTGATGAACTCCTGAGCGCTTGGTGCCTCACGCCTTGAGGCCTCTGGAGGAAAGTGTGCCGCGAAGCACTCCTCCACATGGTGCCCGAGCGCCTCCCTCGTGACATTGGCTAAGTCAGAGGCCTTCCAGAGGAGAGCCCCCGAGCCCAGCCTGAGGGGGGCTCCGGGCGCGCCTTCCTATGCGAGAGAGGGAGGAGGCCCCTCCCTAGGTGTAGGTCCCGAGGTGCTGCCGTCCTACGCTGCATCCCCATGAGGCTCCAAGGCGAGCAACTGCTTCTTCTTCTTCTTGGGGATGACCTCGGGTGGGTAGTGATGTTGCTGTCTGGATCCTCGACTGCTGCCTCCTGGTAAGCGCGCTCAAGTGAGCACACTGCGTCCTTCTCCTCACAGGCGATGGTGATGACGCCGCCGCTCCCCGGCATCTTGAGAACATTGTAGCCATGGTGAGTCACTGCCATGAACTTGGCCATGGCTGGGTACCCGAGGATGGCGTTGTAAGGAAGGTGGACATGGGCGACATCAAAGTCGATGAGCTTAGTGTGGTAGTTGTCGCATTTGCCAAAGGTTACAGGTAGGCGGACCTGCCCTACCGGGGTGGTGGAGCCGTCAGTCACTCCGGAGAAGGGCTTTGTAGGAAGCACTTGATCGTAGGGTACTTGAATGATGTCGAATGTCTCAATGGACATGACGTTGAGCCCTGCGCCATCGTCGATGAGGGTCTTGGTAACTTGGACGTTGCTGATGACGTGTGAACAAAGCATCGGGAGGGCGCCAGCCGTAGGTGCGCACTTGAGCTGGTGTGCTGAACTGAAGGTGATGGGGCATCTGGACCACCTGAGTGGGAGAGTAGCCTCGAGCTTGGGGAAAGCCGCGGTTACTTCACGGGCGAATTGCCTGAAAAGGCGCTCAGAAGCCGGGGCTTGTGCTCTGCCCAAGATGCAAGCGATGGCACGCGACTCCTGGAAGCCCCCAGCCCCCTCGTTCTGGTCGTCGTTTCTCCTTGGCGGTGGCACAGGTGGTAGGCCAGCCCTGCCCTGAGGACGGTCCTCCCAGGGCTGGTCCCTCCAGGCGACCTCGTGCGGCTGGCCGCGCCAACGGTCCTCCCGAGGCTGATCACACCACTCCTAGCGGGGGCCGTGGTCGTCCCAGCGTCCCCCGGTCCGGTTTCCACCGCGGCCGTAGCCATGGTTTGCCACGCTCGGGGCGTTGGATGAAGCGTCCTTCATGGAGGGCCTTGAGCTCTTGACAGCCATGAGTGTTGTGGCTGTGCACATTGTGGAAGGCGCAAAATGCTCGGCCTTTCTTGGGTGGCTCTGGGTAGTCGCGGACGCGCTTCATTTCTGGTTCGTCTGCAAGCACTACCGCTCCCTTGCGCTTTACGTCCTTGCTTTTGGCCTTCTTGTCTTCAGGTTCAGCAGCGGGGAGCTCGACAAGTGAGAGGCGCCCCTCCTCGGCCATGGCGCACCTGGTCGCAAGGTTGAACAGCTCCAAGGACGTGCACAAATCTTCGTGGATGGCGAGCTCCTCTTTCATCTTGACGTCACGTAGGCCATCTGAGAAAGCCGAAATGATGGCCTCGTCCGTGACCTTGGGGATCTCAACGCGGACACTGTTGAAGTGTTGGATGAACTTATGTAGGGTTTCTCCTGTTTGTTGCTTGATACGCCGCAGGTCACCTGCGGCCGGGGGACGGTCTCGGGTGCCCTGGAAGTTGGCGATGAACCGCTCGCGCATCTCACTCCAGGTGGAGATCGATCATGTGGGCAGGTTCAATAGCCATGAGCTCGCGCCATCCTTGAGGGCCATGGGGAACCAGTTCGCCATGATCTTCTCATTGCCCCCGGACGCTTCGATGCTCAGCTCGTAGAGCTGAAGGAACTCCGTTGGGTCGGGGGTGCCGTCGTAGCGTGGAGGCAGGTCGGGCTTGAACTTCCCAAGCCAGTTGACGTTGCACAGCTCGGGGGCGAGGGCCTTGGAGCCCGCTATCGACAACAGAGCTTGTTGGGGAGGTGGAACTTGGTCTCGGTCCTCGCACGCTGCCACGGCGGGGGGGGGG
>LR738710.1:631375511-631436723 GCA_902687465.1 Secale cereale
GGGGTCTCGGTGCAGCGGTGGAGGGAGTGCGGGCGCTCCTCCACGGGGCCACTGGATCTCTTGGCAGCTTCCTTCTTCGTGCACTCGCGCCGCGCGTGGGTGGTGACGCCGCGGGGCCACGTGCATTGGGTCTTGGATGACGTCTTGACGCGGGGGTAGCAGTGGAGCTTCATGGGCCTCGTCGTCCTCATGGGGAGGCGGATGAGGCAAGGAGAGGGACGGCGCTGGAGAGCCCCCAGCGGCGCTGACGAGTTCGACGATGCGGTCAAGGCATTCTTTGTAGAAGTCACGTGCCATGAGCAATGCAGCCTGCGGGTCCGCGGGTCCACGGCGGGCATGGGATGAAGAGAACACCGGAGTCAACGACGGGGTAGCGGTGCGTCCATCACGCCGCACGGAGGGGTGCAGGGACGATGCCTGCTGTTCATGCCGCGCCGGACTGATGGCGGCGTTGGCGGCATGCGATATAGAACGGCGAGGTGGTTTGCCGGCAGGAGCAGTCTGAGCAACGCAGGCAGCAAGGGCAGCCTGCCGCTTTGCACGGGCTCTACGAGCGTCGGCCATGGAACTGCTGGAACGACGGAGCGCTGATCGACGAAAGGGAAGTTTTGGCACACCCCTACCTGGCGCGCGAAATGTCGGATCTCGGGTTCCGGCAAAACCCTTAAGGTTCGAACTCCGGGGTGCACTCGAAGGTCTCTCCTTCCGCCTTAGCTCGTCTACTCAACAACCCTAGGCCTAGCTCGTCAGATCTGAAGAACAAGGGACACAAGATTTATACTTGTTCGGGCCACCGTTATGGTGTAATACCCTCAACAGTGTGGTGTGGTGGATTGCCTTGGTGGCTGAGGAAGAACTAGTACATGAATGAACTGTATCCTGAGGAGAGGAGTTCTTGTGCTCGAGTGAGCTAGTGGTGTGTGGCCTTCTATCTGATCAACTATAGATGAGATCAACTCCCTCTCTCATGAGATGATCTTCGTCCTGCTGTCCTGCTGGTCTTGGTCTCGTTGCACCGATATGGAAACCTTTGTTTGACGCCTCGGGACTCTTCATGTGCACCCGCTCCATTAGCACCAAAGGGGAAACTGGCACTCTACGCCCACTGGCGCCCGCCTGGCCTTGATTGTCACTGCTCATGTCACGAGGACCTTGTGAGGTTCCCCTCGCCTCGATATCTCCGATCCTCACGAGCCGGCCTAGTGAGGCCGCCCCAAGGGATGCCTTGTGTCGTTCGCCTCGCGAGGCTTGGCCCCTCGCGAGGGTCTTGAGTGGTCGCTGAAGATGCTGGGCCATACCAGGCCGCCTGGTGAGCCACGCCCTGGGCCGCAGCCAGACAAGTCTGGGTACCCCCATTCCTAGAACGCCGACATAGCTGGATCAGGAACCACGTACTGCCATGTGGGTACTTGCCTGCGCTAGTGGGTCGGCCGCCGAGCTGGGGCGATGATGGGGCGGCATGGGCTTGCAGCGGTCTTGCGTCTGTTCTCGGCAAGGGTCTTGCCGGGGCCTTTGTGGGCGCCCTCGACAAGAGGTTTGCCGCAGCTTCGGGGTCTCTTCGGCAAGGTGCCTTGCCGGGGCCTCATGGGCATCCTCGGCAAGGAGCCTTGCGGTCGTCTTGTCTTCCGGTTCTCATCTAGGATTCATAGACCCTTTGTCTTCACAAAGATCTGCATGCCATAACGCAGTCGCTTCCCGAGCCTTGGTTCCAACGTTGTGGATGTTGTCGGAGCTGCTAGGCTCAAGGGTGTCTGCAATGAAGGCGTTGGGTGAGTTTCCCCGGCAAGAGTTCTTCCCGGGGTTGTGCAGGCCACCCCGGCAAGGGTCTTGTTGGGGGAAGCCGGTCTTTTTTGCTTGGCCTTCTTGCGCCACTGTCTTGGCGCTGCTCTGGTAGTCTTGTGCTTCGGTTTCCCTCCTCTGCCCTGTTAGGTGTGGCCGCATGCGTGGCTCTGACTGCCCTTGCACAAGCAAGGGGTACAAAGGAGAGCCCCTACTTTTGTACACCGACAAGAGCCCCCGGGCCTGGGACGTACATAAGCGTGACGCGTTGTTGGGCTAGGCCCAGAACGGTGCGCGGGCAGTTGGGGCGGGATTCTTTTTACTGCAGTAACTCCTCCAGTGGTTGCGCTTCCCCATGATCTGCGTTGAACGCATGACGTGGGGGTCGTGTGTGGGGTGACCGCATCATGCTTGCGTCACCCCATGGTTCCACATAGTAAAGAGGCGGTTCGCGTCCTCCTCATAAAATAAGAGGAAGTTGCGGGGGCGTGACTCATTTACTAAGTGGACTTGGGTCGCCCCATGATCACGGGGTGCGAAACGGTCATAGCACGTGCCATCTGAATCCCGATCCGCCCGCCACGTGCCCCTCATGCATCGGGGAGGGCAGGCGGCGGACACAGAGGGTGCGGGCTTTCACGCCGGGGCGGGGGGCCGGGCGCTACTGATTGGAGCAGCGGGTCGGTTTTGTTTCCTTGCATCTCCGGCGACTGGATTGGTCGATTCGGACGATCACGTTCAAGCTTGCTTGGTCTCGGCCTCCTATAAAGAAGGGGAGAGGGACAGTGCTCCCCCCAGTCATCCTCTTCTAGTTCGATCCCTTTCCTTTCCAAGTCATGGCAAGAGGGCGTGGCGGTGGCCATGCCCCTGTGGAGGCGACCAGGTCTTCCTCTTGTTAGAGTGCGGCGGCAGTCAAAGAGGAGCCGGACGCCCAAGATGAGGGCCATGCTAGAGGCAGAGGCGCCAGCCGGGGTCGTGGTCGGCGAGGCAGTCGAGGTAGAGGCGGGCGAGGATGGGGAACACCCATGTCGTCATCATCTCTGACTCCATCTCCTCCGCCGTCTCCTCCTGCCTCACCATGCGGCCATGTCAGGGACACGGCGTTGGAGTTCATTCTGCAACTGTGCGAGCCGCCGTGCAGTCGCCTTCGTCTTCCTGAAGCGTTCGCGAGGGTGTTGGAGGTCGACCGGCCATCGAGGTTGGAGCTTCACATGAAGGGGTGTTGCAATGGCGCCACGTGGGCGAACACCAAGCTCCCTGCCCCTCATACAATGCTTCTCCACTGGGGGTGGAAGACCTTCGCACATTCCCACTGCTTGATGAAGGGGCACATCCTCTACTTCAAGTTAGTGGAGAGCGATTTGCTCTCCGTCAAGGTCTTCAGGCGCTCGGGACACAGGCTAGGGTGCTGTGCGGAGAGCTCGACTGATGACGAAAGCTCCTCCTCGAGCGATAGTGATGGGGAGGACATTGACAACGACGATGAGGGCAGCAGGCGGGAGGATGACGGGTCCGACTAGGCGTCGGACACATCATCCGTGGGCGACGCCGGCAGCACCATCATCTGCATCGCCAACTCCTTGAGCTTCTCGGGGTCGCCTCCTCGGGCAGCTGGCATTGGGAGGCCGGAGAAGATGAAGGAGGTGGGCGGCGACCGTCAAGTCGGAGTACACAGCTATCAAATGCCTTCATCGTGTATTGCCGGCCCGCTGCTTCATCCTTTGGCTCTTCTCCCGGTGCCATCACCACCGGACCTCTTTGGGGCGGCCACCGAGATGTTCTCTTGGTGCTTTCTGCTGCTCCTGCTTCGCCTAGGCGCTCCCTTTGCCCTTTTACCACCTTGTTCCATTTCCTGAGGAGAGGGACAAGAAATGGATTACGGGCACCTTATCTCTTTTCAGTTTTTAAGCCTACGGGTCTTTGTAAGATTTAAATCCTGTAACCCCCTTGCTCATGTATGCATTCCGTATGAATTGTACTTGTTTACAACGTATTAATGGAGAGAAGGGTGTTTGCCAGGTTTCTTTTGTGCATGGGCAGGAGCCACACCAAGGAACGAATCCTTGTTATCTTAAGATAAACATCGTACCCCGGCAACAGGCCTTGCCGTCTTCCTGCTCTATAGCTCGACCACATTCACACCATTAGCGGAAGTAGGAGCAGAGTAGGATTAGGCCCTTCGTCTGCTCCTTTCCCATCACACTACAACCAAGTTCCGATCCAAAATAAGGTTTGTTGGACGCGGGAAAAAAGGAGCATGATGGTATAAGAGCGAGCGAAGTCTCGTACGTTCAAGTTTCATATGGAAGTAAGGAGTGGGGGATGAAAGGCTTATCTAATTTTGTAGCCCCCGACAACCTTGTCTTGCCGTGGTCGGATCCTTGGATCTGCAGCCCCCGACAACCTTAGTTCGCCGGGGTCGGAGCGTCGGCTCGTCCTCTTTCTTCTAAATAGCTTAGCAGAAATGTCCGTGCATCCTGTGAACAAAAGAGGATGGAAAGGAACAGAGAGACGCACACTCGACCTCTATGCTAGGGGTTAGTCGCCGCCAAGCACTATCAACCCTAACATAGAAAGAGACTCAACCTAGCATGCATGCTAAAAATTAGGCCGCAAGCGCTTCATTTTATTTATGCTCAGTGTCTGCGCCTGGCTTTGTACAAAGGGTTACATGCCTTACCCGCAAGGCTTGTACAAAAGGGTGGTTTGCCGGGGCGCCCGACAACCGCGCCTTATGGGTAAAACTTGCGAAGATGTTCGATGTTCCAGGAGTTGCTCACTGGAATACCATCTTCGGTCTCTAGGCTGACCGCGCCATGCCTGGTGACTCGTATTACTCGCTAAGGGCCTTCCCACTTCGGCATCAACTTGTTGGAATTCTTGGCCGACTGAACGCGCCGAAGAACAAGGTCGCCTTCCTCAAAGCGTCGTGCATGAACCTTGCGGCTATGGTTGCGGCACAAGGCTTGCTGGTAGTGCGCTACTCACATAGCCGCCCATAGACGATCTTCCTCGAGGAGCGTTGCGTCAACTTGCCGTAGTTGCTCTTGCTCAAGCTCATCATAAGCGAGCACTCGGGGTGACCCGTATGTGAGTTCCGTGGGGAGAACTGCTTCCGCCCCGTAAACAAGGGAGAAGGGTGTCTGGCCGGTAGCTCGATTTGGTGTCGTTCTGATTGACCAAAGAACCGCCGGCAATTCATCAATCCATCGCCTTCCGCACTTGTGCAGCCTGTCAAAAGTCCTTGTCCGGAGGCATCATAGTACTTTAGCATTTTCCCTCTGTGCCTGGTCGTTGCTTCGAGGATGCGCAACAGAAGAAAAACAGACCTTGCTGCCGAGATCTTGAATGTACTGCATGAATGTGCGGCTTGTGAACTGCGTGCCGTTGTCGGTGATGACTCAGTTTGGTACACCAAAACGGGAGACTAGGACCTTGAAGAACTTGACGGCTGATTGTGCTGTCACCTTTCTCACTGCTTCCACTCTGGCCACTTTGTGAACTTGTCGATCGCAACGTACAAGTACTCCAAGCCCCCGACAGCATGGGGAAAGGGGCCCAGTATGTCGAGCCCCCATGCCGAGAATGGCCAGGAAAGAGGGATTGTTTGGAGAGCTTGAGCTAGTTGATGAAGTTTCTTTGAATGGAACTAACACGCTTCACACTTTATTACTAGTGTCATTGCATTCTGGAGGGCAGTGGGCCATAAGAAACCTTGCCGGAATGCCTTGCCGGCAAGGGCCCTTGACCCTATGTGGGAGCAACATATGCCTCCGTGTATCTCTGCCAACAGCTCCAGTCCTTCCTCCCGAGGAATGCACTTAAATTTCACGTTGTTCCACCTTTTTCTATACAAGACATCATCGACGAACTGCTACATGGAAGACCGACGAGCTACTTTCTCGGCTTCTTCCTGCTCCTCAGGAAGCTCCCCTGCTTGGAGAAATCAGACGGTATGTTGTGCCCATGCCAGAGCCCGGGGCTCGACGGTAAGGACTAAAGGCATCTACTTTGCCATAGGAGCAGCTGTCTCCACGGCCAGGGCTTGACGCCTCGTTGGAGTCTGTTACCCTATGGCAGGCTCAGCGTCCCCGGCAACATCATTGCCAGCGGCCCCGGGGAGCTTGGTGCGAAAGTACTTGTCGGGGCCAGATTTCCTTCGCTTGTTCTGCTCTTTCGATGGTTCAACGGATGGTTGAGTTAACCGAAGCACAAAAGTACATAGTTCCACAGGTAGTTTGAGGGCGGCGCGTTTTGACAAGTAGTCGGCGATGTCGTTCTCCGCTCGAGGAACATGCTCTGCTTGTATACCGTCAAAACGCTCCTCCAGCTTCCTCACTTCATCTACGTTGGCCTCCATCAACAGACTGTGGTAATCCTTGTTAACTTGCTTGACGACAAGCTGCGAATCACCCCTGACGATGAGCTTCTTGATTCTGAGGTCTACCGCGATCCTGAGACCAGCAAGCAGTCCCTCATACTCGGCAGTCTTGTTCGTTGACATCTCCCTGGCGAAGTGCATCTGGACCACATACTTGAGGTGCTCTCCGGTGGGCGCAACGAGCAGCACATCAACACCGGCGCCTTGCAGCGAGAAAGCTCCGTCAAAGTACATAATCCAGTCGTGACTTGTTTCCTTGCCGGGGAGGGTGGTCTCCTGGATCTCTTCGTCGGGCATTGAGGTCCATTCTGCAACGAACTCCACCAAGACTCTACTCTGAATTGTCGAAGTGCTTTCAAAATTCGAACCAAAGCTCGACAGTTCCAAGGCCCATTCTACAATCCTCCCGGTCGCATCTGGGTTATGCAATATCCGCTGCAACGCTAGGTGGGTGACGACGGTAATTTCATGTGCTTGGAATTAATGACGCAACTTCCTCGAGGCCATAAGGAGGCCGAAGAGCAATTTCTGCACACCGGAGTACCTAGACCTAGCCCCCTGCAAGAGGGAGCTGATAAAGTAAACCGAGTGCTGCATCATCTTCTTCTTTGGCACTACTTCATTTGGTTGCGTCGCTTCTGCCCCAGTGGCGTCAGGTTCTGTCGTTGCTATTACTTCCGCATTGATCTCTCTCTAGGCTACAAGCGCAACACTGACAACTTGATTCATCGCCGCTAGATATAGCAGCAACGGCTCTTGGGGTTTAGGCAGGACCAGTATTGGCGTAGAGGATAGGTATTTCTTCAAATCTTGTGGTGTTGCTTCGGCTTTTGGGGTCCACTCCATTGGGCCTGCCTTTTTCAAGATCTAAAAAAAGGGATGGGCGCGCTCGGCAGATTTGGAGATGAATCTGCTCATGGCGGCTACGCAGCCAGCAAGCTGATACGTCTCCAATGTATCTATAATTTTTGATTGTTCCATGCTATTATTTATGAAGTCTTAGATGTTTAATGGGCTTTATCCTCCACTTTTATATCATTTTTGGGACTAACCTACTAACCAGAAGGCCCACTCCAGATTGTTGTTTTTTTGCCTATTTCAGGGTTTTGCAGAAAAGGAATATCAAACGGAGTCCAAATGGAATGAAACCTTCGCAGGAGATATTTTTGGAGGAAATCACGCGAGATAAACTTCGGGGCCAAGCCAGAGGACAGGGGGCCACCCTTGAGGGTGGGGGGCGCACCCCCCTTCCCAGGGCGCGCCCCCTGCCTGGAGGGCATGCCCCGTGGCCCCTGGTGCCCCTCTTCCTCCTATATATGCCTACGTACCCCACAAACTCCGTATGCAGAGAGAAAACCCTAATTCCACCGCCGTAGCTGCTGTTCCCGTGGAGATCCCATCTTCGAGCCTGTTCCGGGAGGGGGATCCATCACGGAGGCCTTCATCATCATCATCATCATCGCCCTCACCATGAGTTGTGAGTAGTTTACCTTAGACCTTCGGGTCCATAGCTAGTATGTAGATGGCTTCTTCTCTCTCTCCGGATCTCAATACAAAGTTCACCTCGGTCTTCGAGGAGATCTATTCGATGTAATCTCTTTTTGCGGTGTGTTTGTCGAGATCCGATGAATTGTGAGTTTATGATCAAGGTTATCTATGAAAGATATTTGGTTCTTCTCTGAACTTTTTATGTGTGCTCATAATATCCTTGCAAGTCTCTTTGAATTATTGGTTTGGTTTGGCCTACTAGATCTATAGTTCTTGCAATGGGAGAAGTGCTTGACTTTGGGTATAATTTTGCGGTGTCCTTTCCCAGTGACAATAGGGGCAGCAAGGCACGTATTGTATTGTTGCCATCGAGGATAAAAAGATGGGGTTTTCATCATATTGCTTGAGTTTATCCCTCTACATCATGTCATCTTGCTTAAGACGTTACTCTGTTCGTATGAACTCAATACACTAGATGCATCCTGGATAGCGGTCGATGTGTGGAGTAATAGTAGTAGATGCAGGCAGGAGTTGGTCTACTTGTCTCGGACGTTATGCCTATATACAATGATCATGCCTAGATAGTCTCTTAATTATTCGCTTTTCTATCAATTGCTCGATAGTAATTTGTTTACCCGTCGTAGAATATCGCTATCAAGAGAGAAGCCACTAGAGAAAACTATGGCCCCCGGGTCTATCTCTATCATATTACTTTCCCGTTAATTTCTTTTGCCGTTGTTTATTTGTTGTTTTATTAATCTAAAAAATACCAAAAATATAATTATCATATCTATCAGATCTCACTCTCGTAAGTGACCGTAAAGGGATTGACAACCCCTTATCGCATTGGCTGCGAAGTTCTTATTTGTTTGTGCAGGTGCGAGGGACTGGCGCGTGGTCTCCTACTGGATTGATACCTTGGTTCTAAAAAACTGAGGGAAATACTTACGCTACTGTGCTACATCTCCCTTTCCTCTTCGAGGGAATACAACACAAGCTCAAGAGGTAGCACAAGCCGACGCACATCCTTGATCCACCTGGGTGCCTCAATTTGCTCAATAGCCTTGATCTTGTGTGGATTCGCCTCGATCCCACGCCGTGACACAAAGAAACCGAGATGCTTGCCGGATGGAACGCTGAAGACACACTTCTCAGGGTTCAGCTTGAGGTTGATCTTGCGCAAATTCACAAACATCTCTTCTAAGTCCTGTATGAGCATTCCCTTGTCCTTGGTTTTGACCACTATGTCATCCATATAGGCTTCCATATTTCTATGTAGCTGAGGCTCAAAACCAATTTGGACTGCTCTTGCGAATGTTGAGCCAGAACTCTTCAACCCGAAAGGCATTCGTATAAAACAATACGTACCACATGGGGTGATGAATGATATCTTCTCTTCATGCTCTCTCGTCATGAAGATTTGATGGTATCCTGAGTAAGCATCAAGGAATGATAACAGGTCACTCCCGGCCGTGGAGTCTACAATCTGGTCAATGCGCGGCAATAGGAAAGGGTCCTTTGGACAAGCCTTATTGAGGTCTGTGTAATCAATACATAGTCTCCACTTCCCATTTGCCTTGCGCACCACCACCGGATTGGCCAACCACGTTGGATGGAGTACTCCTCTCACCAAGCCTGCCGCCTCCAACTTCCTGATTTCCTCTACGATGAGCTCTTGCTGTTCCAGAGCTTGCTTCCTGACCTTCTGCTCAATCACCTCCCTGGGAACGCCGGGTTGGGTCCGGCAAGGCTCAAGGATGGTTGCAATGACGGCGTTGGGTGAGTTGCCCCGGCAAGGGTTCTTGCCGGGGTCGTGCAGGCCGCCTCGGCAAGGGTCTTGTCAGGGGAAGCCGATCTTGTTGCTTGGCCTTCTTGCGCCACTGTGTATGGGCATCTAGTGCCACCTAGTTGGTTTTGGAGTATTGATGACAAACATTGTTGAGGGACTAATGTGTTTGTGAGATTGCAGGATAACACAGGTAATAGTCCCTCACTGATTTGCTTCAACCTCCAGACATGACCCCTAAAAATGTGTGAAGACATTGAAGACAGTGGTGGCGCGTGAAGACATTCATGTGAAGACAATGACCTATGAAGACATTCATTGAAGATTGTAGAATGCGAAGACATAGTTTCTTTCGTAGTTCTCTTTATTCTTTCTTGAGTCATAGGAACCACCGTACTGTTAAGTGGGGTCCAAGTAATCATAGTCATATGACTGAAGTGATGCTCAACCTAAACACCTATGTCTTCAAGCGAAGACAAATGAGAGAAAATCTTATCCAGAGCTGGATAAGTTAGCCTTACTTGGAGCTCAAGTAATGTTGTCGCGTGTGTTCTCAATCCGACCGTTGGACACGTGTCAGTTACTTAGTGACCAAGGGTCATTTCAGACATATCATGTCGGGTTGCCTCATGGCTATAAATAGCCCACCCCCTACACGATAAATTGGTGGCTGCTCAGAGTTAGTGCACGACTTTTGTCATTTGGGAGCAACCCACTTCCGAAGCCTTTGAGAGAAAATATCCTTGCGAGGACAAAGCCCAAAACACCCAGAGCCAAAGAGTGTCAGGCATCACTGAAGTCTTTCTGTCTGTGTGATCTAAAGACTTGTTACACTTGAGGACTGTGCTTCCTCCAGCCGGTTAGGCGTCACATTCTGAGCGTCCTAGAGTGATTGTGGACGCCAGTGAACGAAGTCTGTGAAGGTTCGGAAGTCTACCTTGTAGACTTACCAGAGTGATTGGGCGAGGACTGTGTGTCCTTAGCTCAAGGAGAATACGGTGAGGACTGTGTGTTTGGGACTGTGTGTCCTCAGGTTTGAATACCTAGCCGCCCTAATGAGATGTACAGTTGACACAACAACTGGAACTGGTCTACCAAATCCTTGTCTTCACCAAGCAACTGGTTCTATCCCCAACTTCCTTTACATTTCAGTTTGTCTTCGTGAAGTCATTGCCTGTTTGTTTGATCTGTTTGACTTCCCTGTGTGAAGACTGCTCACAGTTTTGCTTCAGTAATATCTTCCATCTCGATCCATTATCTCTAGCTATCAATAGTCCTCGTATTATCTTCATGATGCTTGCTTGACTGTTGTGTGTCTGCATACATTTATCTTCTGCTGCATATCATATAGCTTCATTTCTATCATTTGTGTTCAAAGCCTTCGGGTTTTCAAGACTTTCATAAAAATCGCCTATTCACCCCCCTCTAGCCGATAACTTGCACTTTCAATTGGTATCAGAGCAAGGTGCTCCCTTGTTTTGTGTGGTTTGGTTTAACCACCTAGAGTTTTAGCTATGTCGACTGCAGAGATAATCAAAGTCTTTGTTGCATGTCCTGTCTTCGATGGCACTGATTACCCCTATTGGAAGAATAAGATGTGCATGCATCTTAAAGCTATTGATGTCGACCTCTGGTATGTCGTCAAGAACGGCATTCCCAAGACCGGTGAAGGTGTCACTCCTGCTGGTGTCAAGAAGTTCATTCAACTAGATTCAACTGCCAAGAATATCATTTGTGGTCATCCGACCAAAGGATAGTATGGTCGTTTGAGTGCTCTGGAAACGTCGAAGCTAGTCTGGGACTGGCTCTCCAAGGTCAACGAAGGCGTCTCAACCCAGAGAGACTCAAGGATCAGTGTTCTTCGCAACCTCTTCAACCGATTCAAGAGAAACGACAATGAGAATGTCCAGCTCACATTCGATCGCCTCACTGACATCACAAATGAGCTTCATGCACTTGGCGCCACTGAGATCACCAAGCATGAAATCGTCAAGACACTCCTGAGATCACTTGACAGCTCATTTGACACCCTAGCCCTGATGATTCAAGAACATCCTGACTACAAGACTCTCGATCCGTATGACATCCTTGAGAGGCTCAACACACATGAGTTTTAGCTATCTGAGAAAAGAGACATCTATGGACCCAACTATGGTCGAACTCGCGCCTTGAAGGCGAAGGTTGTTTCCTCATCTGAAGAAGAATCTGACTACAGTTCTGACGACCTAAAGACATAGGTAGAGAACTAGCAATGCTTGTGAAGAAGTTTCAAAGGTTCTCAAGGAAGAAAAACTTCGGAAAGTCTTCAGATCCAGCTCAAGAAATGCTGAAGCTTCCTCTTATGACTACAAGAAGAGAACTTGCCACAAGTGCAAGAAACCAGGTCACTACATCTCTGAGTGTCCACTGTGGGACAACGAGAACAAAAAGAAGAAGAAGAGCAAGTAATATGATTCTGATGACAAGAAGAAAAAGAAATTCCCAAAGTCTTCTTCCAAGTCTTCGTCAAAGTCTTCATCACACAAGAAGAGCTCGTCTGGCAAGGCTCGTGCTTTTGTTGGCAAAGAGATGGTTTCAAAGGAGGAGTCCGCTTCTGAGGAGGCAGATGTGGAGTCTGAGGAGGAGTCTGACTCAGGCGTGGCAAGCCTAGGTCTGGCTTTAACATATGTCACCAAGTCCATCTTCAACACTGAAGACAATGGCCTCGTTACCAACACAAATGCCAAGGATGAGGATGACTCTGCTCCCACCTACTGCTTCATGGCACGTGGTGCCAAGGTAAACTCACACGGTGCTTACTTTCAAACATCAAGCGAAGATGACTCTGATTGTGAATCCAAACCTAGCTACAAAACACTTGCTAAAATTGCAACTGGACAACATAAAGCTATGGAACATATTCAAAAACTGTTAGACAAAAGCGATGATCTGTTGGACGCGGAAATGACCCGATCTCAGTCTTAATTGAAGACATCAAAAGTCTTCATGTTAAGTATGAGGAACTTGAAAGTCGTCATGAAACGCTCTCAACAACTCATGAAAAACTTTCCTATGATTATCTTCAAAGGAAGCAAGAACTTGAGAAATTGAGAGCGGCTCATGAAGATCTTCAAAAAGAGAACGAGTCACTTCGTGCTCAACAGACCAGTCCCGCTCAGGAAGGATTTGAACCACCATGTCTAAAATGCCTTGAGCGTGATAAAGCTACCTCTGTTGCTGAATGTTCTACTGCTGCTACTGTTGCAATATCTTCTACTGCTGATGTGGTAACTAACCCCTCTGCTGAGGATACCACTACTATTGCTGATGAGAATGCTAGGTTGAAGACATTGCTTGAAACAGGAATGTACAAAAGTCTCAAAGGGCATCAGACACTATGTGATGTCCTCAAGAAACAGATTCTGAACTGAAACCCTAGGAAAGAGGGTGTTGGGTTCGAAAGGAAAATGGATGTTGATGGTTCTTACTCGAAGCATGAGCTGTATCCCAAAACCACATGGGCTGCTGCAAAGGGTCCACCAGTAGATCCATCCACTTTATGTGGCTTCACTTGTGGTAACCCAATTATTATTGATGAATACTTTGATGCAAACTATAAACTATTTAAGAATCAGAATGGTGAAGTGTTTGCCATGTATATTGGTACTAACTACAGGAATGGGCCTCCTATGAAGAAGATCTGGGTGCCCAAAAATTGTCTTGAGAATCTTCCTGTGAATGTCATTATGACACCACCTGGGAAGAAGACAAACCCCAGACCAAAGGTTTCATATGGTCCAAAGGCTTCATACAGATAGAGGACTCAACAGAGTCACCCTAACGCAAATGTTTTGTAGGGAAACTATCATCAGACTCATGAATATGAGCATGTTTCATCTAACCACTTTGTTCATAAGACAAAGAACTTCTCTGCATATTCATATGAGTACTATTCATCTCCTGCTAAGCTATTTGCTATGGCTCCTAAGCCAAAATTCTTAGATGCTGCACTTAGATTTATTGCTTCTAAGCCACCCCTAAAGATGTGGGTGGTTAAGAAGAATTAACTTCTCTTACAAGGAAGGGTTTGCAGCCAAAATCTTATTCTGACGCCAATGCTGGGGACCTTAAACATCTTGTGGGACGCATGATCAAATGTACAAATGGTCTATCCATGTATTTCGTCCCGTGGTTTCTTGACAAGGACCTATACTTTATAAGCACGCTTGTTCGTCAAATGTTTATGCTTCACACTTCTCTTTGTGAAGACTATGCTGCTAACTGATCTGTAGGGTACTACTTCGGAAGCCACTGAATGGATAATTGACAGTGGATGTACCAACCACATGACTGGTGATCGACGTCTTCTCATGGACTCAACTTTACGTCCTTCTCCCAAAAGTCACATCACATTCAATGACACTGGTAAAAGCAAGGTACTGGGACTTGGCAGAGTTGCTATCTCAAAGGATCAACACATGGGCAAAGTAATGCTTGTTGAATCACTTGGATACAACTTAATGTGTGTGATATTTGGAAAATATCGTTGCCTTGTGCTTACAGAATCTGACAAATCCTAGTCTTCGAAGGACATCAAAAAGGTGATCTGTATATGGTAGATTTCTCTGCAGGGCCACAACTCACCGTTTGTCTTCTCGCTAAAGCTTCAGAGTGTTTGCTTTGGCATCGACGAATTGGTCATGCTGGCATGAGGAACCTACACACTCTCGTCAATAAGAAGCATGTCATAGGCATCGAGGGCGTCAAGTTCAAGAAAGATCATCTGTGTGGTGCTTGTGAAGCTGGAAAGATGACTAGGGACAAGCATCCCTCAAAGACAATCATGACTACATCTCGTCCTTTTGATCTGCTTCACATGGACTTATTTGGCCCTACTCACTACTCTACTCTTACTACCACTGCTTGCTTACATGGTTTCGTGATTGTTGATGACTACTCTAGGTACACTTGGGTGCATATAATCCTATTTAAGACTAAAGTGCAGGATGTCTTTAGACGCTTCGCAAATCGGGCCATGAACAACTATGGCATCAAGATCAAGCACATCAGAAGTGACAATGGAACTGAGTTCAAAAATACTGGGCTCGACACCTATCTTGATACATTGGGCATCACGCATGAGTTCTCTGCTCCATACACACCTCAACAGAATGGCATCATTGAGCGCAAGAACCGGACTCTCTTTGAGATGGCATGTACTATGCTTGATGAATGCAAGACACCAAGAAGGTTCTGGCCTGAAGCCATTGATACTGCATGTCACATCATCAACAGAGTTTATCTTCACAAGTTCTTCAAGTAAACATCATATGAACTTCTGACTAGTAAGAAGCCAAACGTCAGCTACTTCAAAGTCTTTGGTGCTAAGTGCTGGACCAAGGATCCGCATCACACTTCCAAATTTGCAACGAAAGCACATGAAGCTTTTATGCTCGGTTACAGAAAGGATACGCACACCTACCGGGTCTTCAATCTATTTCACTATAAAGTGGTTGAAACCGTAGATGTGCGGTTCGATGAAACTAACGGCTCGCAAAGAGAGAACATGTCAAATGTGCTAGATGAAGCTTCTCCAAGTGAATCTATCAAACAAATGGTTACAGGAGAAATTATACCCACCGAGGAACCAACTGAAGAGGAAATCGTCATCTCTCCACCCAATAATCCTGAAGACAATGCTCAGCCTGAAGCCAATCCTGGACAAGAAGATAATCAACAGAATGAGCAAAGTCTTCGCCTAGCTCATCCTCGGGTTGCTAATGAAGTCCAAATTGAAAAGATTCTTGATGACATCAATCCAACTGGTCCACTCACTCGCTCAAAAGCAACTCAGCTAGCCAAATTATATGGCCACTCTGCATTTATCTCAATATCTGAACCCAAGAAAGTTGATGAAGCCTTTATGGAATATGAATGGATTCAAGCAATGCAAGAAGAGCTTCAACAGTTTGAGCTGAATAATGTATTGGAACTTGTAAACCGTCCTGATCCACAAAAACATAACATCATTGGCACCAAATTGATCAATTGCAACAAACAAGATGAGCATGGTCAAGTCGTCAGAAACAAGGCTCGTCTCGTTGCTCAGGGCTATACTCAAGTAGAAGGAATTGACTTCGATGAAACCTTTGTTCCTGTTGCTAGACTTGAAGCCATTCGCATACTGCTAGCATACGCCAACCATCATAACATATTTCTGTATCAAATGGATGTGAAGAGCGCCTTTCTGAATGGGAAAATTTGAAGAAGAAGTGTATGTTGCACAACCTCCAGGCTTTGAAGACCCAAAGCACCCTGACATGGTTTACAAGCTCAACAAGGCACTGTATGGCCTCAAACAAGCCCCTCGTGCATGGTATGACACACTCAAAGACTTCTTGAAGAGCAACGGCTTCAAACCTGGATTATTGGATCCCACACTCTTCACGAAGACATATGAAGGAGAGTTGTTCGTATGTCAGATTTATGTGGATGACATTATCTTCGGATGCACTAACAAAAGATACAGTGATGAGTTTGGATACCTGATGCAAGAGCAATGTCAGATGTCCATGATGGGTGGACTGAAGTTCTTCCTTGGTCTTCAAATTCGCCAACAAAAGAATGGCATCTTCATATCTCAAGAGAAATACCTCAAAGATTGCCTGAAGAAGTATGGAATGCAAGATTGCAAAGGGTACACGACGCCGATGCCAACCAAAGGACAATTGGGCTCTGACATCAATGGTAAAGAGTTCAATCAAAAGGTATACCACTCCATGATTGGTTCTTTACTCTAGTTATGTGCATCTAGGCCTGATATAATGTTTAGCGTTTGCATGTGTGCCCGATTCCAAGCGGCACCAAAGAAATCGCATCACCTCGCTGTGAAGCGAATTCTTCGATACTTGGCTCACAACCCCACACTAGGATTATGGTATCCCAAGGGCTCTATGTTTGATATTATTGGATTCTCAGATGCTGATTATGCTGGTGACAAAGTTGATCGCAAGTCCACCTCAGGCACATGTCACTTTCTTGGACCATCTCTTGTCTGTTGGTCTTCAAAGAAGCAGAACTCAGTATCTCTCTCCACAACTCAAGTTGAATACTCTGCTCCTGGATCTTGTTGTGCTCAGCTTCTCTGGATGAAGCAAACTCTCAAGGATTATGGCATCAACATGGAAAAGGTGCCTCTTTTCTGCGACAACGAGAGTGCCATCAAGATTGCTCACAATCCCGTTCAACACTTGAAGACAAAGCACATTGAGATTCGTCATCACTTTCTTAGGGATCATGTGATCAAGGACATTGAAATCATACATGTCAACATCGAAGAGCAACTGACAGATATCTTCACTAAGCCCTTGGATGAGAAAAGGTTTTGCAAGCTGTGATGTGAGCTAAATATCCTAAAATCCTAAAATGTCATGTGATTGGACACACATCCTAACGCTTATGCATTTTGACGACTTAGATGTGCAACACACTAAGTAATGTATGTCTTCAATTCAAGAAGACTTACACTCTGAGTGTGAATACATTAATGTGGAATTCGACTCTGGAGCGCCACGATAATTGTGCGCCGTGTCCTGGTCTAATACTTCCTATACGGTGGGTAACACCACCACCAAACTTTTCTACAGATTTCATTTGGCGTCATGATTGCTTTATCCTCATACTTGGTTTGTCTTCAATATTGGTTGTCTTCAAGACTCACTGTCTCGATGTTGATTTGTTTGGTTTCTCTGATTTATATATATATATATATATATATATATATATATATATATGTGTGTGTGTGTGTGTGTGTGTGTGTGTGTGTGTGTGTGTGTGTTCTGTCCTCTACATCATTCACTTATAGCTATGTATTCAAACTTTTTAATCTAAGTGAATGTGATCGGACCCTGATCCTCTCTATGTTATTCTCTCCAACTCTCTCTCTCTCTATCTCTTCATGTGCATTCTATTGACACTTGTTGAATGCCTTCACTGTGTCCTTGTCAGCTGAAGATATAAAGACAATCATTTAAAACTATTTTCAATGCTATATCTCTTTTGGTCGGAGAAACCGAAACGTCCATCCGACATATCAGGCATGCGTGGGATCGTGGATCAACTCTCCATAAGTTGCATGCCAGCCACGCGTCGTTCATATGTGAACCGCCAGGGGCACCTGCGTAATTGCACTACGCCATCAACCCTCCTTATAAATACTCCAGCTTCACGGTCATTATTTCCTCTCCCACCTCTCGCCATCTCGCTCAACCCTAGCACCTCTGCTAGCTCCAGTCGACGCTTGAGACGAAGCACTTAGCTGCCGAGACTTCTTCAACGTCGTCTTCCCGCCGGCCATGGACCTCGTCTCTCCACTCCCGGCCTAGGTGTCTTCCGCCGCCAAGTTAGGGCACGCAAGATCGATCTGCTCGGCATCCTACTCTTTCCGTCTAGCACTTCTTCATCGCGGTAAATAGATCTCTCTTTTTACCGATGTTTTGATCCGGTAAAATCATACGACTTCACCACAAGTGGTTTTTGCACATCTAAGAACTGCTTTCTTCTATCCTTCTCACATATGATGCAAATATATTCACTTATGACTAAAACTGCAAGTTAGATTCCTCACTTGTACATATTCTTGGATTCGTACAAATCTGGAACCAACTCACTTCATATAAGTGAATGTCTTCGCACGATGAGGTCAATGTCTTCAAACCGTATTTAATCTTCAAAATCTTCTGAGAATGCATATGACCTCTTCCCCTTCCCTCGCATCTCTAATGCTGTCACAGGTACATGTCCGTGGGAGAATCCCTTGGTTCTCATAGTCTGCATTCATTTGTAGAATTCTTACAACGTCACATTGAATCTCCTGAAGCCAGTTCCTGTCTGACCTGTCATCGGAAGACAAATTGCTTTGTGAAGCCTTTCTGTCTGAACCCAATGGCTTCAGAAAAACAGTCCAAGAAAGGTGGCAGGCAGAGACGTACTGACACTACCAAAGATCATCCTCCAGACCTGTTCACCATGTACAAGTCTGACCCAGAAGAGACCTATGGTGAACGCAAATCTCGAATCCAATGGATACGAAGATATTAGGCAGAGCAATGGTTTCTGTACAAATTTGTGACTCCTGAGTATGCTTCAAAGAATGCCATTCGCCCCCCATGGGGTGATATCGTCTATAAGAAGCTCCAGCCGAAGACTATGTCTGAAGCCATTGCCAAGTGCTTCTATCCAGGCATGGTCAGAGGACAAATGCCTTCAAATGCTGACCCCTCTAGTCTCCGATGGTGTCGTGATGATGAATTGTTTGAAGAGAACTAAAAATTTGCCAAGAACTCTGCAACTCAGAACAGGAAGGAATTGGGCATTAACTTCAATCATAGCCCATCTCGGCCCCGGTCTGATGGAACACGCGAAGCCAATGGAAATTGCGTCAAGCCCTTCAATGGCCTTGATGGATTGCTATCCCACATTGCTGCTCAAAGAACAACTGTGGAAGATGTTGCTGAAGACATGGAACCTGAAGTTGTTCCTAAGTCTATGAAGCCCAAGAAGAAATCAAAGGCTTCCAAACCAGCTGCTACCCCAAAAGGTTCAAGTGTGAAGCCCCTGAAAACTGTACCTCCTGAACCTAGTGTGCAGTATAAGGATCAGTTTTGCATCTCTCACAGGTCAAAGCAGCTTGTGAAGCCATCTGGCCAAGGACTCACTCCTCGTAGCATATTGCGCAATGATGATGACATCATAGATCTGTCTAGTGATGAAGATCTTGTTGATGATGCCCTTGAAATGCTAATTAAGAGCAAGCAACAGGCAGATATCTTCAATGTTTGCCTCTCTTTGACGCTGATATCATCAACAACTTCATCGATGAATGGTTTGAGGATACATCTCTTTCACTTGATGGTCTTCAGCTTACCATTGATATGAGTGTGACCTTTCAAGGCTACATTGCTCAAGAACTGACTGTTGCACAGAAAGTTATTGAGCAAAAGAACAAACTTGATCATGAGAAGGCTCTGTTCAAGAAACATGTGGCAAGCCTCAGTGCGAAAGAAGTTCAAAACTTCAAAACCATGATGACAGACCTCAAGGCTGAATTTGTCAAGCGTCTTGAAGTTGCAAGGGGCTCCAGGGAACGTCTCAAGCATATGCTAAGAAGTGCGTCAAGCCCACAATGAAGCTATGAAGAGGAAAGCTCTTGGCCGTCCAGGCATTGACCCCAAGCTGGTTGCCAAGAAGCCAAAGAAGAAGAAGAAGAAGCCTGCTGATGAAGACACTGGATCACCAAGGCAGGAAAGCCCCAGCATTCTCTTCCCTGACAACATAGCTAGCCCGAAGCCAAAGGTCCTATCTGGAGCTTCTGCTCAAAAGAAGACGAGGCAGGCTGAAGCTGAAGCTAAGAAATGTAAGCACCTTGATGCCTCTGATTCTGCTCCCTCCAAGAAGAAACAGAAGAAAGCTTCAAATGCTTCACATCAGCCTCGCGGCTCAAGCTGGCAATGGTTAACTATTACCCGTGTCCCCATGGGTAATTACTCTATTAGGAGACGGGGATGTGCCAGCTATAATACCCATGGGGAAGTTTGTGGGTCAAATACCTTACCTAGCATGCACGACGGGGATGGGGATGGGATAGCATTACCCATGCCCGTTACCCGCCTTACCCATGAAGGCCTTACATACGGGCCACAAAATTAGTCGACCCCATTTAATTCCCACCCTTACCCACCAAAATTTTCACCCATCCAACCCCTTTGGCCAAAAAGCCCGAAGAAAACACTAACCTAGACACAGCATACTATTTATTGTGCTGAAATGCTATTTTTCTACTGAAATGCTATCTGACGTTGTTGCTGACTGTGTGTATGGGTTTCCCCACGGGTATAAAAGACCCGACGGGGATGGGGATGGGAATATTTGTATCCCCGCAGACGGGTATGGGGATGGGGACGGGCATGGTAAGGTGTCGCGGGGACGAGGATGGGAGTCCAATACCTGCCTAGGTAATCCCCATTGCCAGCCTGACTCACGGCTACTCCACTGTACCGCTAGTTGTGGAACCCATTTCAGTTGCCCTGCCTCCCTCCTCCAACTGTGAACGTCATCTGGTTGTCCATGAGCCTGCTCCCTCAGAGGCTCATCAGACTGAAGAGATTCTAGCTGCTAATTCTCCTGCAGTTGAAGACATTGGTCATGATGACAATGTTGTTGATGATGAAGTCCTTCCTCAACTTGAACCCCAACTAGTTCAATCACCTGCTCTCACGAGCAATGAACGCATAAGCATTGGCGGTCCCATGACGCTAATTGCTCAAGATGAACTTTGGGAAGAGCAACACCCGAACACCCCCCTACATGAAGTCATTCCTCGCACTCCGCCGTCTCTTGTTACCACTCCGGTACTTGATTCATCCACCACCACACCCGAAGAAGACATGGAGGAGACAAATGCTTCACCAATAGTGTTGCCCAAGTATCGAAGGCTTCACAAAGGTCTCAGGTCTCAAGCCTCCATGTCTAGCATTCCCGAAGATGAAGTACAACACTCAAGCTCAGTGGCACATCAAGTGTTCCCTAAAGCCATTCCTTCAGAGTCTGCTCCTGAATCTGAAGCCAAGGTGGCCGAAGATATTCCGGCTGCATCAGCCGATGAAGAAAAAGAAGAAACTCGTGAAGTCACTCCCCCTCCCCAAGAAACTGTTGTCCAAAAAGAGGTGCCCGTCAAGCAAGAACCCACCCTCCAAGATGTTGTTGTGCATGAGTCCACTCTCCCTGAAGCCACTGAACCTGAAGCACATGTGGCTGCCCCATCAATGAACACTGAAGCCAATGACACTGTCATGGCTGAAGCCAATGTGCGGCATGAGGTCATTGCTGCTCCTGAAGTGATTGCTCCTTCTTCTGTGCCTCACACCATGGCCCAAGCTTACAATAAGGATGATGAGCTTGTCACTGTCAAATGGCCACTTCTGAAGCTTCCTGCTGCCCCAGGCCCACAATATGATTATCATGTGAGGCACTACAACAACACAAGGATCATTCAGTGTGCATAGCTTCAGGGCAAACAATACCTTCTTTGATTCTGATAAGAACCCATACAAGAAGCCAAAGATCTCCTTTGAAAGGTTTTGGAGCTTTCAACAACGAAGCTATTACTCTTGCATTTTGTACCATCAGGACCAGATTTTTCCACACCAACGTCTTGATTGTGATGCCATTGCTGGACTGCCCTGCCTTGAAGAAGCCCTTGACTACTTCAGAGAAGTTGGATTGCTTCCCTTCGTCACTGTCAAGGAACACTGGAATGAAGAGCTTCTCCTGCAATTCTACGCTACTCTTCACATAAAAGGACATAGCAGGGATCCCAAGTCATGGGTCCTTGAGTGGATGACAAGTGACGTTCATCATGAAGCCAAAGCTCATACACTACTTGAGTTTACTTCCCTGCCCACTCCTGGTGAGTTGTACGAACCAAGCTGTTCTCTATATCAGAAAGAGCTTCAAAGCATCTTCAAGAAAGCTGAGCCCAACATGAGTGAAATGCTTAGCATGATGAAGCCATTGCCCCCTGATGCTTATCTTCCAAAGGAATTCTTCGTCAAGGACCTCGAGTACTTGCGTCGCACCATATACCATATTCTGAGGCGTACTCGCTGGCCTGTCAAGGTACACTCGTCTGAAGCTACTCTAGAAGGCGTCATGAAGACTTTGGTCTTCTATATTTTCAATGGCATCCGATTCAACTGTTGGGGAACGTAGTATTCTCAAAATTTTCCTACGATCACACAAGATCTATCTACTACTCCCTCCGTAAACTAATATAAGAGTGTTTAGACCACTACTTTAGTTATCTAAATGCTCTTATATTAGTTTACAGAGGGAGTAGATGCATAGCAACAAGGGGGAGAGTGTGTCTACGTACCCTTGTAGACCGGGAGCGGAAGCGTCAACTGACGCGGTTGATGTAGTCGGACTTCTTCGCGATAAAATCGATCAAGCACCGAACGTACGGCACCTCCGCATTCAGCACACGTTCAGCTTGATGACGTCCCACAAGCTCTTGATCCAGTTGAGCTTCACGGGAGAGTTTCGTTAGCACGACGGCGTGGTGACATATATGATGTATCTACCGGCGCAAGGCTTCGCCTAAGCACTCCAACGGTATGACCGAGGTGTGTTTCTATGGAGAGGGGCACCGCACACGGCTAAAACAATTCAACTTGTGTGTCCTAGGGTGCCCTCCTGCCCCCGTATATAAAGGAGCAAGGGAGAGGCCGGCCCTAGAGGGGGCGCGCCAAGTGTGGGGAGTCCTACTAGGACTCCCAAGTTCTAGTAGGATTCCCCTTTCCTTTCTGGAGTAGGAGAGAAGGAAAGAGGTGGAGAGGGAGAAGGAAAAAGGGGCTGCACCCCTTGTCCAATTCGGACCAGAGGGGGGGCGCGCGCCTTCTTCCTTTTGGCCTTTCTCCTCTATTCCCGTATGGCCCAATAAGGCCCATACACTCCGAAAAATATCCGAATCACTCGGAACCTTTCCGATGTCCGAATATAGTCGTCCAATATATCGATCTTTACGTCTCAACCATTTCGAGACTCCTCGTCATGTCCCCGGTCTCATCCGGGACTCCGAACTCCTTCAGTACATCAAAACTCATAAACTCATAATACCGATCGTCATCAAACGTTAAGCGTGCGGACCCTACGGGTTCGAGAACAATGTAGACATGACCGAGACTCATCTCCGATCAATAACCAATAGCAGAACCTGGATGCTCATATTGGCTCCTACATATTCTACGAAGATCTTTATCGGTCAAACCGCATAACAACATACGTTGTTCCTTTTGTCATTGGTATGTTACTTGCCCGAGATTCGATCGTCGGTATCTCTATACCTATTTCAATCTTGTTACCGGCAAGTCTCTTTACTCGTTCCGTAATACATCATCTCGTGACTAACTCATTAGTCTTTTGCTTGCAAGGCTTATTATGATGTGCATTACCGAGAGGGCCCAGAGATACCTCTCCGACACTCGGAGTGAAAAATCCTAGTCTTGATCTATGCCAACACCACGAACACTTTCGAAGACACCTGTAGAGCATCTTTATGATCACCCAGTTACGTTGTGACGTTTGATAGCACACAAGGTGTTCCTACGGTATTCGGGAGTTGCATAATCTTATAGTCATAGGAACATGTATAAGTCATGAAGAAAGCAATAGCAGTAAAACTAAACGATCATAGTGCTAAGCTAACAGATGGGTCTTGTCCATCACATCATTCTCCTAATGATGTGATCCCGTTGATCAAATGACAACTCATGTCTATGGTTAGGAAACATAACCATCTTTGATCAATGAGCTAGTTTAGTAGAGGCATACTAGGGACACTCTGCTTTGTCTATGTATTCACACATGTACTAAGTTTCCGGTTAATACAATTCTAGCATGAATAATAAACATTTATCATGATATAAGGAAATATAAATAACAACTTTATTATTGCCTCTAGGGCATATTTCCTTCAGTCTCCCACTTGCACTAGAGTCAATAATCTATCTCACATCGCCATGTGATTTAATACTGATAGTTCACATCGTTTTATGAATAACACCCATAGTTCACATAGTCATGTGACCAACACCCAAAGGGTTTACTAGAGTCAATAATCTAGTTCACATCGCTATGTGATTAATACCCAAGAGTAATAAGGTGTGATCATGTTTTGCTTGTGAGAGAAGTTTAGTCAACGGGTCTGTCACATTCAGATCCGTATGTATTTCGCAAATTTCTATGCTACAATGCTCTGCATGGAGCTACTCTAGCTAATTGCTCCCACTTTCAATACGCATACAGATTGATACTTAGAGTCATATGGATTTAGTGTCAAAGCTTGCATCGGCGTAACCCTTTACGACGAACTCTTTATCACCTCCATAATCGAGAAACATTTCCTTAGACATCCAGTTACTAAGGATAATTTTGACCGCTGTACAATGATCTACTCCTGGATCACTATTGTACCCCCTTGACAAACTCATGGCAAGGTACACAACATGTTTGGTACACATCATGGCATACTTTATAGAACCTATGGCTGAGGCACAGGGAATGACTTTCATTCTCTCTATATTTTTCTGCCATGGTCTGGCTTTGAGTCTTACTCAACGTCACACCTTACAAGTCAGGCAATAACTCCTTCTTTGACTGATCCATTTTGAACTACTTCAAAATCTTATCAAGGTATGTACTCATCGAAAGTCTTATCAAGCGTCTTGATCTATCTCTATAGATCTTGATGCCCAATATGTAAGCAGCTTCACCAAGGTCTTTCTTTGAAAAACTCCTTTCAAACACTCCTTTATGCTTTCCAGAAAATTCTACATCATTTCCGATCGACAATATGTCATTCACATATACTTATCAGAAAGGTTGTAGTGCTCCCACTCACTTCTTGTAAATACAGGCTTCACCGCAAGTCTGTATAAATCTATATGCTTTGATCAACTTATCAAAGCGTATATTCCAACTCCGAGATGCTTGCACCAGTCCATAGATGGATCGCTGGAGCTTGCACATTTTGTTAGCACCTTTAGGATTGACAAAACCTTCTGGTTGCATCATATACAAGTCTTCTTTAATAAATCCATTAAAGAATGCAGTTTTGTTATCCATTTGCCAGATTTCATAAAATGCGGCAATTGCTAACATGATTCGGACAGACTTAAGCATCGCTACGGGTGAGAAAGTCTCACCGTAGTCAACTCCTTGAACTTGTTGAAAAACTTTCGCAACAAGTCGAGCTTTGTAAACAGTAACATTACCGTCAGCGTCAGTCTTCCTCTTGAAGATCCATTTATTTTTGATGGCTTCCCGATCATCGGGCAAGTCAACCAAAGTCCACACTTTGTTCTCATACATGGATCCCATCTCAGATTTCATGGCCTCAAGCCATTTTGCGGAATCTGGGCACATCATCGCTTCCTCATAGTTCATAGGTTCATCATGGTCCAGTAACATGACTTCCAGAACCGGGTTGCCGTACCACTCTGATGCGGAACGAACTCTGGTTGATCTACGAAGTTCAGCAGAAACTTGATCTGAAGTTTCATGATCATCATCATTAGCTTCCTCACTAATTGGTGTAGGAATCACTAGAACAATTTTCTGTGATGTACTACTTTCCAATTCAGGAGAAGGTACAATTACCTCATCAAGTTCTACTTTCCTCCCACTCACTTCTTTCGAGAGAAACTCCTTCTCTAGAAAGGATCCACTCTTAGCAACAAAGACCTTGCCTTCGGATCTGTGATAGAAGGTGTACCCAACAGTTTCTTTTGGGTATCCTATGAAGATTTACTTCTCCGATATGGGTTCGAGCTTATCATGTTGAAACTTTTTCACATAAGCATCGCAGTCCCAAACTTAAAGAAATGACAACTTAGGTTTCTCGTCAAACCACAGTTCATACGGTGTCATCTCCACGGATTTAGATGGTGCCCTATTTAATGTGAATGTAGTTGTCTCTAATGCATAACCCCAAAAGCGATAGTGGTAGATCGGTAAGAGACATCATCGATCGCACCATATCTAATAAAGTACGGTTATGACGTTCGGACACACCATTACACTGTGGTGTTCTAGGTGGCGTGAGTAGTGAAACTATTTCACATTGTTTTTACTGAAGGCCAAACTCGCTAACTCAAATATTTTACCTCTACGATCATATCGTAGAAACTCTTATTCTCTTGTTACGATGATTCTGCACTTCACTCTGAAATTCTTTGAACTTTTCAAATGTTTTAGACTTGTGCTTCATTAAGTAGATATACCCATATCTGCTCAAATCATCAGTGAAGGTCAGAAAATAACGATACCCGCCGCGAGCTTCAACACTCATTGGTCCACATACATCTGTATGTATGATCTCCAACAAATCTGTTGCTCGCTCCATTGTTCCGGAGAACGGAGTTTTAGTCATCTTGCCCATGAGGCATGGTTCGCAAGCACCAAGTGATTCATAATCAAGTGATTCCAAAAGTCCATCACTATGGAATTTCTTCATGCGCTTTACACCATTATGACTAAACGGCAGTGCCACAAATAAGTTGCACTATCATTATTAACCTTGCATCTTTTGGCTTCAATATTATGAATATGTGTATCACCACGATCGAGATCCAACAAACTATTTTCATTGGGTGCATGACCATCGAAGGTTTTATTCATGTAAACAGAATAACAATTATTCTATGACTTTAAATGAATAACCGTATTGCAACAAATATGATCAAATCATATTCATGCTCAACGCAAATTCCAAATAACATTTATTTAGGTTTTACACTAATCCCGAAAGCATAGGGAGTGTGCGATGATGATCATATCAATCTTGGAACCACTTCCAACACACATCGTCACTTCACCTTTAACTAGTCTCTGTTCATTCTGCAATTCTCGTTTCGAGTTACAAATTTTAGCAACTGAACCGGTATCAAATACCAAGGGCTTGCTATGAACACTAGTAAAGTACCAATAATCTGTATATCAAAATATACCTTTGTTCACTTTGCCATCCTTCTTATCCGCCAAGTATCTAGGGCAGTTCCACTTCGAGTGACCATTTCCTTTGCAGTAGAAGCACTTAGTTTCAGGCTTGAGTTTTAGCTTTGGGTTTCTTCACGGGAGTGACAACTTGCTTGTCATTCTTCTTGATGTTCCCCTTCTATCCCTTTGCCCTTTACTTGAAACAAGTGGTCTTGTTAACCATCAACACTTGATGCTTTTTCATGATTTCTACCTTCGCCGACTTCAACATCGCGAAGAGCTCGGGAATTCCTTTCGTCATCCCTTGCATATTATAGTTCATCACGAAGTTCTACTAACTTGGTGATAGTGACTAGAGAACTTTGTCAATTACTATATTATCTGGAAGATTAACTCCCACTTGATTCAAGCAATTGTAGTATCCAGACAATCTGAGCACATGCTCACTGGTTGAGCTATTCTCCTCCATCTTGTAGGCAAAGTACTGTCAGAAGTCTTAGACCTCTCGACACGGGCATGAGTATGAAATACTAATTTGAACTCTTGGAACATCTTATATGCTCCGTGGCGTTCAAAATGTTTTTGAAGTCCCGGTTCTAAGCCGTAAAGCATGGTGCACTTAAACTATCAAGTAGTCATCATACCGAGCTTTTGTCAAAACATTCATAACGTCTACATCTGCTCCTGCAATAGGTCTGTCACCTAGCGGTGCATCAAGGACATAATTCTCTGTGCAGCAATGAGGATAATCCTTAGATCACGGAACAATTGCGCATCATTGCTACTAATATCTTTCAACTTTGTTTTCTCTAGGAACATATAAAAAATAAACGGGGAGCAACATCGTGAGCTATTGATCTACAACATAGATATGCTAATACTACGAGGACTAAGTTCATGATAAATTAAAGTTCAATTTAATCATATTACTTAAGAACTCCCACTTAGATAGACATCCCTCTAGTCATCTAAATGATCACGTGATCCAGATCAACTAAACCATGTCCGATCATCATGTGAGATGGAGTAGTTTCAATGGTGAACATCTTATGTTGATCATATCTACTATATGATTCACGCTCGACCTTTCGGTCTCCAGTGTTCCGAGGCCATATCTGCATATGCTAGGCTCGTCAAGTTTAACCCGAGTATTCTGCGTGTACAAAACTGGCTTACACCAGTTGTATTTGAACGTAGAGCTTATCACACCCGATCATCACGTGGTGTCTCGGCACGACGAACATTCGCAACGGTGCATACTCAGGGAGAACACTTATACCTTGAAATTTAGTAAGGGATCATCTTATAATGCTACCATCGAACTAAGCAAAATAAGAAGCATAATAAGATAAACATCACATGCAATCAAAATATGTGACATGATATGGCCATCATCATCTTGTGCTTTTGATCTCCATCTTCAAAGCACCGTCATGATCACCTTCGTCACCGGCCCGACACCTTGACCTCCATCGTAGCATCGTTGTCGTCTCACCAACTATTGCTTCTACGACTATCGCTACCGCTTAGTGATAAAGTAAAGCAATTACATGGCGATTGCATTTCATACAATAAAGCGACAACCATATGGCTCCTGCCAGTTGCCGATAACTTTACAAAACATGATCATCTCATACAAAACCGTATATCTCATCATGTCTTGACCATATCACATCACAACATGCCCTGCAAAAACAAGTTAGACGTCCTCTACTTTGTTGTTGCAAGTTTTACGTGGCTGCTATGGGCTTAGCAAGAACCGTTCTTACCTACACATACAAAACCACAACGATGTTTCGTCAAGTATGTGATGTTTTAACCTTCACAAGGACCGGGCGTAGCCACACTTGATTCAGCTAAAATGAGAGAGACAGACACCCGCCAGTCACCTTTAAGCAACAAGTGCTCATAACGGTGAAACCAGTCTCGCTTAAGAGTACGCGTAATGTCGGTCCGGGCCGCTTCTTCTCACAATACCGCCGAAGCAAAGTATGACATGCTGGTAAGCAGTATGACTAGTATTGCCCACAACTCATTGTGTTCTACTCGTGCATATCATCTACGCATAGACCTGGCTCATGATGCCACTTTTGGGGAACGTAGTATTTTCAAAATTTTCCTACGATCACGCAAGATCTATCTACTAGATGCATAGCAACGAGGGGGAGAGTGTGTCTATGTACCCTCGTAGACCGGGAGCGGAAGCGTCAAGTGACGCGGTTGATGTAGTCGAACTTCTTCGCGATCCAACCGATCAAGCACCGAACGTACGACACCTCCGCGTTCAGCACACGTTCAGCTTGATGACGTCCCACAAGCTCTTGATCCAGTTGAGCTTCACGGGAGATTTTCGCCAGCACAACGGCGTGGTAACAGATATGATGTATCTACCGGCGCAGGGCTTCGCCTAAGCACTGCAACGGTATGACCGAGGTGTGTTTCTGTGGAGAGGGGCACCGCACACGGCTAAAACAATTCAACTTGTGTGTCCTAGGGTGCCCCCCTGCCCCCGTATATAAAGGAGCAAGGGAGAGGCCGGCCCTAGAGGGGGCGCGCCAAGTGTGGGGAGTCCTACTAGGACTCCCAAGTCCTAGTAGGATTCCCCTTTCCTTTCCGGAGTAGGAGAGAAGGAAAGAGGTGGAGAGGGAGAAGGAAAAGGGGGCTGCACCCCTTGTCCAATTCGGTCCAGAGGGGGGGCGCGCCTCCTTTCTTTTGGCCTTTCTCCTCTATTCCCGTATGGCCCAATAATGCCCATATACTCCGAAAAATACCCGAATCACTCGGAACCTTTCCGATGTCCGAATATAGTCATCCAATATATCGATCTTTACGTCTCGACCATTTCGAGACTCCTCATCATGTCCCCAGTCTCATCCGGGACTCCGAACTCCTTCGGTACATCAAAACTCATAAACTCATAATACCGATCGTCATCAAACGTTAAGCGTGCGGACCCTGCGGGTTCGAGAACTATGTAGACATGACCGAGACTCATCTCCGGTCAATAACCAATAGCGGAACTTGGATGCTCATATTGGCTCCTACATATTCTACGAAGATCTTTATCGATCAAACCGCATAACAACATACGTTGTTCCTTTTGTCATTGATATGTTACTTGCCCGAGATTCGATCGTCGGTATCTCTATACCTAGTTCAATCTTGTTACCGGCAAGTCTCTTTACTCGTTCCGTAATACATCATCTCGTGACTAACTCATTAGTCTTTTGCTTGCAAGGCTTATTATGATGTGCATTACCGAGAGGGCCCAGAGATACCTCTCCGACACTCGGAGTGACAAATCCTAGTCTTGATCTATGCCAACACCACGAACACTTTCGGAGACACCTGTAGAGCATCTTTATGATCACCCAGTTACGTTGTGACGTTTGATAGCACACAAGGTGTTCCTACGGTATTCGGGAGTTGCATAATCTCATAGTCATAGGAACATGTGTAAGTCATGAAGAAAGCAATAGCAGTAAAACTAAACGATCATAGTGCTAAGCTAACAGATGGGTCTTGTCCATCACATCATTCTCCTAATGATGTGATCCCGTTGATCATATGACAACTCATGTCTATGGTTAGGAAACACAACCATCTTTGATCAATGAGCTAGTCTAGTAGAGGCATACTAGGGACACTCCGTTTTTCTATCTATTCACACATGTACTAAGTTTCCGGTTAATACAATTCTAGCATGAATAATAAACATTTATCATGATATAAGGAAATATAAATAACAACTTTATTATTGCCTCTAGGGCATATTTCCTTCATCAACACCCATGACTTTTTCATTCGTCAACTAGCTGCCTCTGGAGTTGATCTGTTTGGCCTCAAGCTCTACGCTCCTTGGATAATCAGGCTCATTAAGCTTCACTCAACTGTTAACTATCAAGCCTCTGCACACAATCATGTTGTCTTTTTGCCTGAAGTTGACACATCTTATGAAGCCATCTATCCTGAGCCTGCCAAGCAACCACTTAAACTGCTCAATGTTGATCACCAAAGCTTCACACAGCATGTTGAAAGTGTGTATGTGCCAAATGCAAATATCACTGCTCATCCTCTGGTTGGGAATCTGTGCCTCCCGCATCATGCCAACACTGATGCCACTGGTAGCACTATTGCTCAATGGCCTAAGAAGCGCTCCCGTGTCCTGAATGACCGAGAGCTTCTTGTTTCGCTTCAGAAGCAAGATAGGCATCATGATTGGTTGAAGAGGCAGATGCAAAGTCTTCTCACTGATGTGAATCGCATTCGCAACTTGGCTACCAAGAACTCATTTGTTGTACATGAAGCCTGTCGGCGGTCCTGGAAGAGCCTTACCTTGCTATGCTCTGAAGCTGATCTTCAAGCAAATGGCTTCACTGAGCGCTTCAAGTTTGACTCCAGTCCTCCACAAGCCACGACTTGGCGTACAACTCCATCTATTGAATATTCTGAGTATTCATCTTTGGCTGCAACAGTTGTTGCTCTTGTCATCGATGAACAAGACGACGCCACTTCTCCAGCAATCACTTCACTGCATCACGATTATGTGTCAGGCCCCTCTGCACCACCAAACTCCAACGTCGACCCGACTGCACCAGCATCTTCACCGCCTGGGAACGCATAGATACTCTATTCTTCAAACCTTTTTGGTCCTTACTGACAAAAGGGGGAGAAGCATATGAGTTGATAGTCTTCAAGCGGGTCCATATACGGGTCGGGTGCATTATTTTTGCTAAGTTCTCGTTTTGAAACATTTGGCTCTTGAGTTGTAACACTTAAACTTGATGGTCGTCTGCTACATTCGCTGTGGTTTCTTCTGCTTGGTTAAATTATCCATCTTATGCACATGAAGTCATTCAGTAGACGCCCATTTCTCATTATGCATATCATTATCTTCACTACATCTTGTATGCATGATGGTTTGTCTTCATAAGCTTGAAGGAGATCTCCACAAAGCAAAACCTGCCATGTGCCTTTGCATTCAAAAGAAAATTTCCTATATGCACATCTTCACGGGGAGCCCTCTCAATCTCATGAAGACAATAACCGTGTTATCTATAATTTCACATATTTTATCCCCGTTGAAAACTTCAACCTGTTTGTCATCAATCACCAAAAAGGGGGAGAATGTTAATGCATCTAGTGCCCCCTAGTTGGTTTTGGAGTATTGACGACAAACATGGTTGAGGGACTAACATGTTTGTGAGAATTACAGGATAACACGGGTAATAGTCCCTCACTGATTCGGTTTAACCTCCAGACATGACCCCTAAAATGTGTGAAGACATTGAAGACAATGGTGGCGCGTGAAGACATTCACATGAAGATAATGACCTATGAAGACATTCATTGAAGATTGTAGAATGCGAAGACATAGTTTCTTTCGTGTACTCTTTATTCTTTCTTGAGTCATAGGAACCAATGTACTATTAAGTGGGGTCCAAGTATTCATAGTCAGCTGACTGACGTGATGCTCAACCTGAACACCTATGTCTTCAAGCGAAGACAAATGAGAGCAAATCTTATCCAGAGCTGGATAAGTTAGCCTTACTTGGAGCTCAAGTAATGTTGCCGCGTGTGTTCTCAATCCGACCATTGGACACGTGTCAGTTCCTTAGTGACCAAGGGTCATTTCGGACATATCATGTTGGGTTGCCTCATGGCTATAAATAGCCCACCCCTACACCATAAATTGGTGGCTGTTCAGAGTTAGTGCACGACTTTTGTCATTTGAGAGCAACCCACCTCCAAATCCTTTAAGAGAAAAGATCCTTGCAAGGACAAAGCCCAAAACACCCAGAGCCAAAGAGTGTTAGGCATCACTGAAGTCTTTCTGTCTGTGTGATCTGAAGACTTGTTAGACTTGAGGAATGTGCTTCCTCCAGCCGGTTAGGCGTCACGTACTGAGCATCCTAGAGTGATTGTGGATCACCAGTGAACGAAGTCTGTGAAGGTTCGGAAGTCTACCCATAAGACTTACCAGAGTGATTGGGTGAGTACTGTGTGTCCTCAGCTCAAGGGGAATACGGTGAGGACTGTGTGTCCGGGGCTGTGTGTCCTCAAGTTTGAATACCTAGCCGTCCTAACCAGATGTACAGTTGACACAGCAATTGGAACCGGTCTACCAAATCCTTGTCTTCACTAAGAAACTGGTTCTATCCCCAACTTCCTTTACATTTCAGTTTGTCTTCGTGATGTCATTGCATGTTTGTCTGATCTGTTTGACTTCACTATGTGAAGACTGTCCACAGTTTTGCTTCAGTTATATATTCCATCTTGATCCACGTTATCTAGCTATCAATAGTCCTCGTATTATCTTCATGAGGCTTGCTTGACTATTGTGTGTTTGGATATGTTTATCTTCCGCTTCATATCATATAGGTTCATTTCTATCGTTTGTCTTCAAAGCCTTCGGGATTTGAAGACTTTCATAAAAATCGCCTATTCACCCCCTCTAGTCGATAACTTGCACTTTCACACTGTCTTGGCGCTGCTCTGGTAGTCTTGTGCTTCGGTTTCCCTCCTCTGCCCTGTTAGGTGTGGCCGCAGGCGTGGCTCTGACTGCCCGTGCATAAGAAAGGGGTACAAAGGAGAGCCCCTACTTTTGTACACCAACACCTACGGGTCCGTAGGCAGTAGCTAGATGGCTTCTTCTCTCTTTGTATCTCAATACAATGGTCTCTTGGAGATCTATTTGAGGTAATGACTTTTTGGGGTGTGTTTGTTGGGATCCGAAGAATTGTGAGTTTTGGTCAGATTTGCCTTGATTTAATATCCATTCTTTATTATTATAGCCTCTTATTTCTTCTCCGATATTTGGGTTTTGTTTGGACAACTTGATCTATTTATCTTGCAATGGGAAGAGGTGCTTTGTAATGGGTTCGATCTTGTGGTGTCCTTTCCAGTGAAAGAAGGGGCAGCAAGGCACACATGTATCGTTGCTATTAAGGGTAAAAAGATGGGGTATATTCCTACATGAATAGATCTTGTCTACATCATATCATCGTTCTTATTGCATTACCCCATTTTCCCATGAACTTAATACACTAGATGCATGCTGGATAGTGGGATAATAGTAGTAGATGCAGGTAGGAGTCAGTCGACTAATCTTGGACGTGATGCCTATATGCAGGATCATTGTCTTGGATATCATCATAAATATTCGCTTTTCCATCAATTGCCCAATAGTAATTTGTTTACCCACCGTTGCTATTTTTCGAGAGAAGCCACTAGTGAAATCTACGTCCCCTGGGTCTATTTTCCTATCATATACTTTCGGATCTACATTGCATTTTATTTTTACTTTATTTGCAAATTTTATTTTCAGATCTATATTATCAAAACCCAAAAATACCTTGTTGTGTTTTATTTGACGTTCTTCCATTTGCAATTATCAATCTATCTATTTACCAATCTACTACGCGGGAGGGATTGACAACCTATACGCCAAGTTGCAAGTAATTGTTATTTGTGTACAGGTACCGTTTACATAGTGTTGCGTGGTTCTCCTACTGGTTCCATAACCTTGGTCTCATCAGTGAGGGAATTACCTACCATAGTTGTGATGCATCATCCGTTCCTCGTTGTGTAAATACCGACGTAGTTCAAGCCACATCAAACGGATTTTTTTGCGCCGTTGTCGGGGAGACATCATCAACATCTATCAGGTTCCTAATCATAAATCTCATCTCCTTGCAATTTACATTATTTGCCATTTGCCTCTCGTTTTCATATCCCCCAATTCACAAAAAATTACCATTTTTATTTTCCCTCTTTTTTGCTCGCCGTTTTCTCGTTGGATCTATCCTTTTTGCTTTTGACCTTGCTTGTTGATATGGCTGGCATGACTACCCCTCCTTTGTCACCAGATTTTGAAGTTTTATACTTCAAACAAAAACAAGGAGAAAATCTAAAAGATGCTTGGCATAGGCTAATGGAATCCTATCACATTTGCAATCTAAAGGGGGATGCAAAGATTTTTCTTCGCAATTTTTACATAGGACTAGCTTTGCATCATAGAAAAAATTTGGATTTTGCTGCTAAAGGAAATTTTACTGAGCTCGATGCTAATACTGCTTATGAAATCTTGGAAGGAATATTGGGAATTCCACCACTAAAAAAGGAGTTTTTTGTCACACCAGAAGGGGTTCAAATTTTAGACAAATGGAGTGATTTGCATAAACATATGGCCGGGTTGCAAAAATATAATGAACCTATCAAACATATTGGTGGGAATCTCAATCGCATGAATACTTTGATTACTCTTTGCAATAATTGGTTGGATATTTTAGATCTCAAGTTAGTTTCTTTTTCCGAAAATTTGGGGAAGTGTAAAGAGCCTCTTGGGTTCGAGAAGCCCCTCGCTAAAGTGGCTAAGACCAAGGATGATAATACTTGAGATCTATATGTTTTGCCTAGCTAGGGCCATAAAACAATAGCGCTCGTTGGGAGGCAACCCAACTTGTATCTTTTTGCTTTTTGGTTTTATTGATGTTTTCCAATAAATACCCAATAATACCTCTGGTTAGATGTGTTTTCATGGTTTAAATTAGTGTTTGTGCCAAGCAAATACTTTGGGACGATTTGGTTGATAGTTGATTTGATTGCATTGAAAATTAGAAATTGTTTGCGCCAGTGCCAGAATTGTTGATGCTACTGGAATGTGATCAATAATTGATTTTTTACACATTATAAGTATACAAATTTCCCATGTTTTCCTAAATTTTCAGAATTTTCAGAGTTAAAAAAGTATGATTCAAAATTGTGTCTTTACAGACTGTTCTGTTTTTGACAGATTCTGTTTTCGTTGTGTTATGTGCTTGTTTTGATGAATCTATAGTTTCTTTGGAAGTGTTTTTGCCGTAGAAAAGTTAGAATATAGTAGATATAATGCAATAACAAAATATGAATTGGTTTGCTATAGTACTGAAAGTAAAGATTGGTTTTGTTATACTAACGGATCTCACGAAGTTTTGTTGAATTTTGTGTGATTGAAGTTTTCAGGTTTTGGGTGAGATCGCGATGGATGAAGGAATAAGGAGTAGCAAAATGCTAAGCTTGGGGATGCCCCCGAGTGGCATCCCCTCTTTCTTCTCACGACCATCGGTATTTTACTCGAGACTATATTTTTATTCGTCACATATCATGAGTTTTGCTTGGAGAATCTTGTATGATATGAGTCTTTGTTTGTTTTACCTTTTGATTTTTTGAGTATCCTTGTTGTACACACCCTTTTGAGAGAGCCAAATTATGATATGCTGCTCTTATGCTTCACTTAAATTTTTTGAGAGCTATGGCATTGCTCTAGTGCTTCACTTATATCTATTTGAGCACAATGTGCTTTATTTTTTTTAAGAAATCCTCTCATGCTTCACTTGGATTAATTTGAGAGAAAGAAAATTTATGCTCATGTTCTTCACTTAGATTTGTTTGAGCTTATGAAAAGCAACATATGAAACTAGTCCCAAAGTGACAGATATTCAAGAGGGATATAATAAAAACTTTCATCAAGATCATTGGACAAAATAAGCTTGATTCTTTGTAATAGTTACGAGATATGATGATAGCGATATGTGATCCATGTTAATGATGAATTATGTTTTAGTAAGAATATTGATGTTAAGGTTTGCGATTCCCTATGCAAGCACAAAAGTCGATAGTTATGCAATGAAATTACATACTACTTGTGGTGCATGATTCGGTGTTAGTTATGCTCAATGCTCGCTTATGTGATTTTTTGTTTCTTGGTTGGTTGCTTCTCAATCTATTGCTAGCCTCCACTTGTACTAAGTAGAAATACTACCTGTGCATCCAAAATCCTTAAACCCAGTTTTTTCCATATGAGTCCACCATACCTACCTATATGAGGTATTCCCTTGCCATTCTAAGCAAATTTGTATGTGCCATCTCTAAATTGCAAAATAAATTTCTCTTTTGTGTGCTCGTGCCGCTCATGAGGCGGCGAGGGGTGGCCGATATTTTTCCATGCTAGATGTGTTATTCTCAAGATGAGTGTTTATTCACTTGTGTAGGATCGAAAATATGTCTAGAGGGGGGTGATTAGACTACTTCACCAAATAAAAAGTTAGCCTTTTTCCAATTTTAAAATTTGACAGTTTTTACCAATTTAGCACGAGTCAAGCAATCTTCCTACACATGCAATTCTAGAGTTGTGGCAGCGGAAAGTAAATCATTGCATATGAAGGTAAAGGGAGGGGTTTGAGAGTGGAAACGCAATTGGAGACACAAATGTTTTTAGTGTGGTTCCGATAGGTGGTGCTATCGTACATCCACGTTGATGGAGACTTCAACCCATGCAGGGTAATGGATGCGTGAGTCCATGTAGGGCTCCATCCACGAAGGGTCCACGAAGAAGCAACCTTGTCTATCCCACCATGGACATCGCCCATGAAGGACTTGTCTCACTAGGGTAGATCTTCAAGAAGTAGGTGATCTCCTTGCCCTTACAAACTCCTTGGTTCAACTCCACAATCTTGACAGAGGCTCCCAAGTGACACCTAACCAATCTAGGAGACACCACTCTACAAAATGTAATAGATGGTGTGTTGATGATGAATTCCTTGCTCTTGTGCTTCAATTGATAGTCTCTGCAACACTCAACTCTCTCCCACATATTTGGATATGGTGGAAAGAAGATTTGAGTGGAAAGAAACTTGGGGAAGGCTAGAGATCAAGACTCTTGTGGTTGGATTGGAATATCTTGGTCTCAACACATGAGCAGGTGGTTCTCTCTCTGAAAATGAATAGTGGAAGTGTAGGCACGTTTTGATGGCTCTCTCTCTAATGGAGAAGGGGTGGAGGGGTATATATAGCCTCCACAAAAAATCTAGGTGTTACACACATTTGACCCAACTCGATCAGGTCGAACAATCGAACTTGGTTAGAACGGAGCAGTTAAAAATGTGAACGTTAGACATCTCGGTGGGACCGATACTGTAACACCCCAAAAAATTTGACCTTGATTTATAAATCAAAACCTTTACCAGGAATTTAAATCCATCATTCTCTGGATTTTCTTTGATTTCAGAACCCCTTTTTCTTTTATGGATTTTTTTTGCCCCAGTGATTTTTTTTCAGATATGTTATTTGGACTTAAATTGCCCTAACCAAGAAAAACAATCTTTCTATCAGTGGGTTCATTTGCATTATTATTTTCTCCCTAAGCTTTATCAATTAAAGTGATTTTTTTTCAGTTTTAAAGCTATGTTTGCACTACAACCCTTTGATGGATTTGTTCAAAAATTCCACCAAAAATTGGGGATGTCATGTGAAGCCCCTACATCACTTTTATGCAAAAATCCTTTGATGTTCCTTGAGAAAGTTGAGCAAAACATCCTCTTTTGCTCTCTGGTCCAGACTGACATTTTCTACTGCAGCCCTTTGGTAACTTGCTCTTTTGGCCATAAATTTTCCCCTGCTTGTAGTCCTTCCTACAAAACCCTTAAGTCCAGGAGATTGGAGCATTTGGATCATTTTTGGTCCATGCAATTATGCCCTTTTCCTTCTGTCCAGAACTGGAGTTTTGCAAAACTTACACTAGCAAGTTTCTAAGATTTGCCAACTGGCCTTACCACAATTTTTATCATCCAAAGAGACCCCAACCTGGAGTCTTTGGCCACTAAGGGGGGATGCCTAGAGGCTCCTGGCATTCTGTCGAACACCTTGAGTTCATGAACATAATTGGCATGCTCATGAGTTTGCTTTACAGTCTTGCCACAGCAGCAAAACAAGCATATTCATTAGCACCCCAGCTACCACTAGCCTAGATCTGTTGGTCGCCAGCCTCTCCTTTGCCCTCTAGCACACGCTGGCATTTCGGCAAACACATAGCATGCGTGCGCTGGGCGCGCCCTGGGCGTGCGTTTTGCACGTGCGTGCGCCCGAGCCGCCGCGTCGCGCCCCTGGCCCTAGCTCGCCTGCAGAGCCACACCCCAGCCTCAGCCACTCACCAGAATACTCCAAGCCGCCCCTGGAACCCCACCACGTCGTCGTCAGGTCGGCTGCGGCGACTAGCGGCCGACCACAGTGGGTTACTGCCGTGTACGGCGCCGCCCGGACCACTAGCGCTCGCCAGCTGCCCCTGGAGCAGCTCAAGCTCATCCGCAAGCTTGTCCGCAAGAACTCGTCGCCGCCACGTCTCTCTGCTGCTACACAATGGCGGTCGTCGGCGATCCTATTCACGGCCGCCGCGAACCGACATGGCTACGCTATGTAAGAAACCCCCGAGCACGTCCCGTCCCCCAGGCAGCTTCAAACCATTCCCCTAGTGCCCCCTTAGCCATCAATCCAAGAGAGGAAGGCCGTCTTCCCCATCTCCGGTCAGCCCGGCCGCCGCCTCGTTCCGATCCATTCCGGCGCCACCAGGGCCTCCCCCTCTCCACTGTCTTCACCAGAAGCTCCCTCTATATCTCGTGAGTCCATCCCCATGCTCGATTTTGATCAGGAACCGCCGGAGGCAAGAGCCAACTCTGCCCGACGGCCACCGTCCGCTGCGAAGCCCGCCGCCGGCGACTCCGTCCACCCGAGGGACCATAGCGACCACCGAAAGGACCGCCTCGACCCCCTGAGCCTGCAGATGGCCTCGGTTTCTCGAACGGTGCCGCTGTTCACCGGCGAGCATCGCCGGAGTCCCGCCTCCGCTTGGGCAGAGGAAGAGGAGGGAGAGGCGACTGGTCAAACCTGACCAGTGGGCCCCGCGGACCCACTGTCGGTGAACCACGCGCCAGTCCACGCTGGATAAGTGAAAGCGTAAAGTCTTGAGTACGTTTCCCCCGCATCGAATACGCATTCTGCCCGAAACGTTTTCTTTTCTGGTTTTATTTAAAAAACAGAACTTTGACTGGCTACAACTTTTTAAATTTAAGTCCAAATGACTTGATTCTTTTTTCTGTTGTTCCTCAAATTTGATCTAGTTTATTTTCATATTTATTTGAAAAATCTTTCGGACAACTTTTTGTGCTGTTTTGAAACTATGTATTGATTTCATATTCTTTCAAATAGGATTTTGAAGAAGGAGAGAACTTTTATAAGTTTTGGAATGCACTTTACCTCTCCGCTACTTGAAGGCAAGCATTTTTGAACCCTGGCCCAATACTTGTGGGTGTTGTTGATTTGATTACAACGTCACCTCGATATGGATGCATTCATTTTCTTTCTTATGTGATGACATGAGCATACCCTTAAGTACATGATGTAGATTCCTAGCTGTGGAAAGTAATATGCATCATAGTGATCCCCCCCTCGTATGCCTTCCATGCCTAACGGAAGAAAGCCATGAAAGTGTTGTCTAGTGTAGACAAGAGCTTGTCACTCGTTCCTCGTCGGGACGGTGGAACCCGGTACGGCTTGGTGAGGCATGACGGGTGGTGATTCCGACCGTCGTTATGAAATATATTAGTTATGCTAATCATTCAGGTGATGCTTGAACCTCCTGAGTCGACCGTGGATCGAGTCTTGTTCTAGTAACCCCTATACTTGTTTCGTGCTACCACTTGTCCCTGCTACAGGCAGGGTACGGTTCAGTAAATTGTCGACCCCTGTTCTAGCACACACAATACATAGAGGCCATGGTGGAAGATACCGGCTGCATCCGGTAGGCAGGCCACCTGGTCCGGGGGCATGGGTGTTTCGGTTGGAGCCGAAGGGGGTAGCTTCCCCAGTTTGCGCGCGTTATAAATTTTGTGATCCCATGCTAGTCGTGGTTGCAGCCTCCCCACTTAGAGTTTGGCTTAACGGGTGTCGTGGGTGATTCCAGCCACCGGTAAGTTAGGCCGGTGTGTGTGGTCAGGTGTGTCTTCAAATTAAAAGACCGTAGACGGAATTAGTCCCGATGGACTAAAGGAATCCGTTATTCGTGGGTAAAGAGTACACCCTCTGCAGAGATTAAATCTATTCGAATTGCCGTGTCCCTGGGTTAGGACTACAGTCTGGGATGGGTCAAGTATCGATCTTAGTGTCGGTCTTCGGAGGAGGAACTACTAAACAGAACATAGATCATGACTTGTGACCTATGATGACTGTTGCTATTGCCATTATTAATTTTTGGACTAACCCTTTTATGTTGTTAAGTCATTGAGTATCCCTGGGATGGTTCTACCTCCTGGATATTCACTGTCTATTTATTTTTCTTTATAAGCCTTTTAAGTGGTGTCGCTCAGACACCCGACTGTGGCATACCTGTTATTTATATTTTCCTTATAAGCCCCTTAGGTGGTGTCGCTCAGACGCCCGACTGTGGCATGATGGCTATTTATTTTATTATCACTCCTTGATTGCATATGCATTTTCATACGAACGTCCTGCTTGCAATTTGGACTGTCATATTATAATTAACATCGCGATCATCAAATATTCTCGAGCATGATTATATTGCACCCGCGTTCATAATGTTTGCGAGTACATTCAAAGTACTCACTGGCTTGTCCCTGGCTATTGTCTTGGCCAGATATCGTGCATGGAGAGGAGCGTTGGGACGACTACCCGGAACCTATGCAACGGCGATAGCAGCCTCACGAAGATAGGAGTTAACCTGGTCAGTTGTTCCCGTGGGAAATGGAGTCCCACAGACACCAACGTGTCACAGACCGCTTCCGCCATCAGCCACTAGAAACCTTGTGTTGTACTTAAAGACCAGAATGGTCATGTACTACATATTTTGTATTTTTGCTTGGATTTTCTGTATCAAGTGGTGACTCATCAGCTGACAGTAATCCTGGGACTGATGAGCACAAGGGCCGTTTTTGGGGATTTAATACCCCGAAAATCCGGTCCTGACAGATACTATCAACTCGGTGAGACCGATGTGTTAGGGTTAGGGCAAAACCTCAACTAGGTTTGACCGATTACACAAACTCGGTGAGACCGATTCTGGTAATAGGCTAACGGAGACTTGGCCAGGAAAACTCGGTGGGACGGATTCCCTCATCTCGGTGGGACCGAAACATTGCGAAGAGGAAACAGAGATTTTGCAATGCTAACTCGATCAGACTGATTCACTCATCTCGGTTAGATAAAAACGTTCCAAAAAGGAAACAGAGAGTTTGCATTCCCATCTCGGTGAGACCGAGATCCCTATCGGTGAGACCGAACTGATTAGGGTTTGTGGTAGTGGCTATGTCATGTAAACTCGGTGGCGCCAGATAGATCAAATTGGTGGGGCCGAGTATGACTTTTAGGTTTGGTACATATGTGGAAATGAGAAAGTGGTTGAGGGATTTGGAGCTTATCACTCAGCATTTTGAGAAAGTAGACCATTAAGCAACACCTCATGCCCTTCTAATAGTATTGGCTTTTCCTATGGACACAATGTGATCTTGGATCACTAAAATGAAAATGTAGAGTCTTGAGCTTTTGCCAATCTTTGTCCTTAGCTTTTTGAGGGGTCCACATCTCTAATCCATGTCATGCCAACCATTGAACTTCCTGAAATATTTATCTTGACAGGATATTAGTTCAATGAGCTATATGTTGTTATTAATTACCAAAACCACCCAGGGAATAGTTGCACTTTCAGTCTCCCCCTTTTTGGTAATTGATGACAACATATAGATCAAAGCTTTGAAAAACGATAATGAGAATGAATTATATCGTCGCTTTCAGAAGTATGTGATAAGCAAGAGCTCCCCCTAAATGTGTGTTATTTAAGATTGTCTTTTGAATGCAAATGCACAATCGATTCGAATCATGGATCATAGGTTACTCTTCCATGTCACATACATCTTGGTGGAGCGCTCAAAATGATAAGATTTAAGCAACAAGAACTCATCACCAAAATAACAAGTGAATGGTCATACACAATGAAATAATCACACATTAAGCATAGTACGATAAGATCAAGCACAAGAGTATCTCACACACATAAGCAAATTATAGCGATAACCAAATGATCAAACGAAATAGCAAGCAAAAACCAACATAAATAAGCAAAACACTCTCTCTCTCTCGAAGCCTAATGACCTATACATTTTCTCCCCCTTTGGCAACAAGTTACCAAAAATCTCAAAAATGCATAGTGCTATGCGACACTCTAGGCACGATCTCCGGGAGCCGCAGAAGAAGTATTCTCATTGGTGGCTCTGGTGTACGTAGATGGCGTGGAGATAAGAGCATCTGCAAACACTTACGATGAAGTCTGTGGAGCTGGAGGTGTTGAAGGTGGAGGAACAACTGTAGCAGTGGCTGCAAGAGCTGAAAGTGTAGGTCTGGGCTCAGCAACTAGCACAACTGAAGATCTTGGTCCTCTTGGGACTCTCTGAAAAGCATGTGTCATATCTCTATCCTCGGCATCTTCCTTGAGCTTCTCCACAATAGCCTGGATCTCTGTGACCTTCACATCTAGATCATACAACTTTGTCTCAATGATCCTTTAAAGGCTTGCTTGATTCTGAGTCAAGTTGGCCAAACTCTTCTCAATCCTCAGAGTGGCCTCAAGCAGATAACTGAGCTGATCTTGCTTGGTCTTAGGAGCTCCAGAAGCACTTGCTTGCTTTGCTGCATTTGCTTGAGCAATCTTCTCTTGGCCTTCAACTAAAGTAGGATGGGATGCATCCATGACAACTTCATTATCCTAAAATTCTGGCCTAAGAGGTAGATGCCTCTTGTCAAACAGATATGTCCCTTTCTCCAACCTGGAGTTGATAAGCATCTGAACGTGTGGGGCATATCCACAAGACCTTTCCTGGTCTGCTGATGTACTCTTGATTGTCTCTACAATCAGACTCATGACCTTGAACTTCTCGGGAACATCAAACATATGGAGCAAGTTGATGGAGTGACCTCGGATCATTCTATGATCTCCTTACTTGGGCAACAAAGTGTGCCTAAGTATAGTGTTGATTGTGGTCATTCCAGACAACAGATGATATATGGAGCCAAACTTGTGAGTCTCTAAATCTGCGTCAGGAATTGGCTTGTACATATTAGCCATAGAGTTATGATCCATCTTGGGCTTGGCATACACATCTGTGTCATTTTCATCCTCCTTGGGGGCATTGATCAAACGTGCCCATTCAGCAACAGTTGATTGGTACCTGGTTCCTTCAGTCATCCATACAATTCTACCATCTGGATAAAAATGAGAAGTGGAGTAGAATTGCAAGATCATCTCATTGTTCCATCTAGTCAGTTTCTTTCCCACAAACTTGTCAACTTCATTCTGCCTGAAGCTTTCATGCACACCTGGAAAGAAATCATCATGTTTGTAGATGTATTTCCAATCAACCCACTTCATGTCACAGACATGGGCTTCTTGTCCAACAACACTATCTCATAGAAATAATGTTGTTCCTTGGTGTGAAATCTATAGTCCACAACAGTGTTTCTTCTCGTAGCATATGGATCAGTCTGTCTCCATCATCTCAGGCCTGCATCCTTTCCCAGTTTCATGTTTTCAGCAACAAGATGGGCATCATTATCCAAGTTAGGCATTCTTGTCCATTCATTTGGCTTAAGTTTTCTGAGCATCATGGACTCATCATCATCTGAGGATTCTTGATCTTGATCTTCCTCTTCCTCTGGAACATCTAGCACCGGGGCCTTGTTCTTTTCAGCTGCTGGAATGTCTCTTGTGGATCTCTTGGGTGCAGAAGCTTTGGGAGCAGCTTTGGGCTTAGATGGAGCAGCCCTGGATTTGATGGCAACCCCCATCAGCTTCTGAGTCTTTGCTGCAGGTGCAACAGGCTCATCAGTATCATCACCATCTCTCATAGATGGCTTGCCAACCACTCTGGCTGTGGTCTTCCTAGCTCTCTTCTTACATCCTGCTGGCTCATCATCTCTTGTTTCAAGAGTAAACACCATGGTTCTTTTGCAACCCAGGCTTGGTTACAGCTGTAGTGCCATATTCCTTGTTGACAACCTTCTTCTTTGAAGTGACCTCTTCAGCCACAAAATCTTCATCCTCATTATCAGAAGTTCTCTTCTTCCTTTTCTTGGTAGCAGCCTTTGGCAGATTGCTAGGAGTGCTTTTGCTGCTCTCATAGTAGTTGTTGTTGGAGGGACTAGAGCCCTCACTTAGTTGTGCCTGCTCCTCCGACCTGTTCTGACTGTCACTGCCCTCAGACATGACTAAAACTGCAACCTGACCCTGTGAAAAGATATTGTTGAGGTAGAGTGGATGAGCATCACAAAGTGTAGAGATTTTGCAAAACAGTTGAGTCAAAGACTTAGTTTTAGGTTACTACATAAAGCATTTCGGAGCTACCGATTTGTTAAACTCGGTGACACTGAAGCTACTTTGAGAGTCTAAACTAGTGAAATCGGTCAGACCGAGACACAGTTCGGTGACTCCGAGATTGCTAGGGTTTCACTGAGAGTTGAACTCGGTCGCACTGATTTGTAAGTTTCGGTCAGACCGAACGTTACAAGTGCAATGGCCTAAGACAATTTGGTGAGACCAATTCTACAACTTGGTCGGTCCGAGATGAGTTCGGCGGAAACCTAACCCTAAAACTTTGAATCAAAACTAATCTATACGGAGTTTTTGTTGGACAGGATGATCTCATACGTGGCAAGAGTCATGGCATTCACTTTGTGCTTCGAATCAGACTAAGGAAAACACAAAGGGTTGAACTCATACCCTAACTCGGTGATGAGTTCACTACGGCGACAATGGCGGCGGAGATTTCCATTGACGGTGGCGGAGACCAACGACAGGAGGTCCCGGGCGACAAGAGGATGATCCGGAGACCTCGAGTCGGCGAGCTGGATAGGCTGGGTGAAAGGATTCGGAAAAATTTCCAAGGTTCGGCCCGTGGTATATAAATCCAAACCCTGTCGGTGTGACCGAGTGGAATGACTCGGTGGCACCGAGATGCACAACTGCTAGCAGTTACCGCAACTCGATGAGACCGAATTGTTCTAATCGATTGCACCGATATTGAAAACCGATATCAATTTAATGACCTCGGTGTGACCGAAGGTAAAGAATTAGTCGGACCGAAATGCACTAAGAGGTTTTGGAAGTTTAAGTCCATGACGAATCGGTGACTCCGAGTGCTCCTCACTCAGAGTGGTTCGAATCTGACTTGATCAAACTTTGTGATGTAGAATGAATAGAGTTTGAGACAAGAAAAGCGTAGATAGGTAGAGGGGGTTGTTAGGCATTCTTGTCCATTCATTTGGAAAAATAAGAAAGCCAAACAATCAAAGCAACAAATGGATGTCCTCGAATGAGAAAAATATGCATTCAACATACTCACACAATAAGATAGCAAATGAAATATGTGACAAAGCATGCACAAACATTCTAGCATCTATCAAGCAATTGGCGTTGACTAGGTCATCTATATATGGGTATGTTGACTTAGGAGTCAATTGAGAACATTTGATCATAGGTCATACTCACCGTTTAAGCACAAGTGGGGTTACCACTTTTACATAAAGCATTGTTGTGTTCGCATCATTAGAGTTGCTTTAGCTCAATCCTTAGAGTAAAGCTTCACCCTAGATGTGATATCCCCCCTAAGAGGGATGAACTAACCTTGGGTTTTGTTGATGATGACTTCATGTAGGTGTTGAAGATGTAGATGATCAATGTTGATGTAGATCATTTGGAGCAATCCATTGGAGTGAGTTGCACTTTCAATACCTACATGGGTTAGTCCCACAAGGAACATACAAAGATATCCATGGACATAGAGTGAATTGCACACAAGATGATGTCCATGAAAGCATTAGGTTACCTTGTCCCTTGTCTTACCAACAATAGGGTTTGTGACTCCTTGAACTAGTGCAAGATGTGAAAGTTGATTACACTTGTCCTTGCCAATATGAATATGAGTAAAGTATGTTGGCGGAGTCACCCTCAAGAACACTCTAGTTCTTATTCTTTGGGATCCACATCATCTTGATGGGAATCCTTGGAGTTGTAGATGTACTTGATGAAGTAGAACTTGACGTAGTCTTGGGAACCCACTTGACCAAGGCCTTAGGAGCTTCTTCAAATGCATCAGTCTCTTCTTGAAGCTTGTCCTGGCCCTTTAGCTTGTGGTCTTGTGGTGGAAGATCATCTTGGGCTTGTGTCCCCTTGAAGGAAGGAGGATCATACTTCTCTTGTTGAGGAACAAACTCTATCTTGGAGTAATTATCTTCTTCCCACTCAACTCCATTGGCATTGAACTTTCATCCAAAACCAACACCTTGATTATTTCGGTGCCTTCTTTGCTTGCGTACAATTTCCTCGAACTGCTTACTCCCGGTAAGGCTCTTATAAACATCTTTCTCTATAATTCCCTTCAATAAGCTATTTTCTCGTTCAAGTGTAACTTGGCTAAGAGAATCATTAGTGGAATCAAGAGAACTACTAGAAGCAACAACATTGGATTTATCATGATTATTGTTACTACTAGAGGAAGTATCTTTCTTGTTCTTCTTGCTAGATTTTACTAGTGGCATGTAGGTAGATAAGAGTAAACGCTTGGCAATGTAATAAGAACTTTTCTTACTAAGATCATCATTGATTACTTTTAAGAACTCATGCTCTTGCTCTAGATTGATCTTTTCAAAGCGTAGCTTCTCATGAGTCCTCAAAAGTTCTCGATGATCCTCTAAGGTAGTTTCATGAGCTAACATGAGAGTGTTTAATTCTTTAGTTAGACGCTCAATCTTCTCCTTATCATTGTCATTCGTTTTATCTTGATTAGCATGATCAATAGCAATTTCATCATAGTTTTCATCACTATTACTACCAACAAGTGAATCATCATCACCTAGCAAGCCATCTTCATCACTATTGAAATCAAGATATTCAGGGTGTGATATATTATGGCATTTATCCATGAAGCATCTTCCAATTCCTTCATTTGGTGAGTCAAATGTGTCGTAGGAGTTGGATGACACAAGAGCAATTGGGTCAACACCTTCATCTTGAGTATATTCGGAGTTGGAGTGATATCTTCTCTCGAAGTAGTTATCGGAGTGGGAACCGGATACCCGTTCACCAACATGAGCTTGATGTCTTCATCTTGTATAGCTCCTTGATGATTTGTCCTTCCTTTCCGAATCATTGCTTCTACGAGAGGGTCTTCGTTCATAACGATCATCTCTACTCATTTTCTCTCTTGGTGGTGATTCTTATCTTCTACTTCTACTTTTGGATGAATCTTCTCTTTTCTTGTGAGGAGTTGTACACTCATTTGAGTAGTGTCCGAGTCATCCACAATTGTAGCAATTGCGTTCACGACTAGAAGATCTTTTGTCATTGTAGGACCTTGACCTGGAACTTGCATCTTTGCTTCTATTCTTGTAGAATTGTTGAAGTTCTTTACCATTAAACTCAATTCTTCATTGAAGACTTGTTTCTCACTTGATGATGTAGGAGCATCACATGAAGCTTTGTAAGCGCCACTAGACTTGTTGTGAAGCTCTTCTTTATCCTTAAGTGACACCTCATGAGCAACAATTCAACCAATGACTTCTGTTGGCTTGAGATTTTAGTAATTGGGCATCATTTGGATCAATGTGCACACGGTGTCATATTTTCCATCCAAGGCTCTTAGGATTTTCTTGATGATGAATCTATCGATCATTTCTTCGATTCCTAACCTAGCAATCTCATTTGTGATGAGAGAAAGCCTAGAGTACATTTCAGAGACACCTTCACCATCCTTCATCTTGAACTTCTCAAGTTGACTTTGAAGCACATCCAACTTGGATTCCTTGACGGAGTTGGTACCTTTGTGCATATCAATCAAGTATCCCAAATTTCCCTTGCATTCTCAAGGCGTCTGCTTTTGTTGAATTCTTCGGGACACAATCCATTGTAGAGGATATCGCAAGCTTGAGCATTGTATTGCAACATCTTCAATTATTCAGCGGTAGCTTCACGATTTGGTTCCTTCCCATCAAAGAATCCACCTTGCAAACCAATACACACACTAGCCCAAACGGCGGGGTTATGTCCAAGAATATGCATTTTCATCTTATGCTTTCAACTAGAAAATTTAGTACCATCAAATTAAGGACCTCTACGGTGGTAACTTCCCTTGCTAGACGCCATACTCTTCTAGGTTGTGAAACCAAGGCTATGATAACCAAAGCTATGGAAATCAAGGCAAATGGAGACCAAAGCTCTAATACCACTTGTAGGATCGAAATTATATCTAGACGGGGGGTGATTAGATTACTTGACCAAATAAAAACTTAGCCTTTCCCCAATTTTATGTTTTGACAGTTTTTAGCAATTTAGCAAGAGTCAAGCAATCTTCCTACACATGCAATTCTAGAGTTGTGGCAGCGGAAAGTAAATCATTGCATATCAAGGTAAAGGGAGGGGTTGGAGAGTGCAAACGCAATTAGAGACACGGATGTTTTTGGTGTGGTTCCGATAGGTGGTGATATCGTACATCCACGTTGATGGAGACTTCAACCCACGAATGGTAACGGTTGCGCAAGTCCATGGAGGGCTCCACCCACGAAGGGTCCACGAAGAAGCAACCTTGTCTATCCCACCATGGCCATCGCCCACGAAGGACTTGCCTCGCTAGGGTAGATCTTCACAAAGTTGGCGATCTCCTTGCCCTTACAAACTCCTTAGTTCAACTCCACAATCTTGTCAGAGGCTCCCAAGTGACACCTAACCAATCTAGGAGACACCACTCTCCAAAAAATAATAGATGGTGTGTTTATGATGAACTCCTTGATCTTGTACTTAAAGTGATAGTCTCCCCAACACTCAATGCTCTCTCACAGATTTGGATATGGTGGAAAGAAGATTTGAGCGGAAAGCAAGTTGGAGAAGGCTAGAGATCAAGATTCTTGTGGTTGGATTGGAATATCTTGGTCTCAACACATGAGCAGGTGCTTCTCTCTCATAAAATGAATAATGGAAGTGTAGGCACATTCTGATGGCTCTCTCTCTGTCTGATGGAGAAGGGGTGGAGGGGTATATATAGCCTCCACACAAAATCTAGCCGTTATACACATTTGACCCAACTCGGTCAGGTCGAACAATTGAACTCGGTCAGAACGAAGCAGTTCAAAATGTGAACGTTAGACATCTCGGTGGGACCGATACTATCAACTCGGTGAGAACGATGCGTTAGGGTTAGGGAAAAACCTCAACTCGGTTTGACCAATTACACAAACTCGATGAGATCGATTCTGGTAATAGTCTAACAGAGACTTGGCCAGGCAAACTCGATGGGACCGATTCGTTCATCTCGGTGGGAGCGAAACATTACGAAGAGGAAATAGAGAGTTTCCAATGATAACTCCGTGGGACCGATTCGCTCATCTCGGTTAGACCGAAATGTTGCAAAAAGGAAACAGAGAGTTTGCATTCCCATCTCACTGAGACTGAGATCCCTATCGGTGAGACCGAACTGATTAGGGTTTGTGGCAGTGGCTATGTCATGTAAACTCGGTGGCGCCGGATAGATCAAATCGGTGGGGCCGAGTTTGAATTTTAGGTTTGGGACATATGTGGAAATGAGAAAGTGGTTGAGGGATTTGGAGCTTATCACTAAGCGTTTTGAGCAAGTAGACCATTAAGCAACACCTCATCCCCTTTTAATAGTATTGGCTATTACTATGGACTCAATGTAATCTTGGATCACTAAAATGAAAACGAAGAGTCTTGAGCTTTTGCCAATCTTTGTCCTTAGCTTTTTGAGGGGTCCACATCTCTTTTCCATGCCATGCGAACCATTGAACTTCCTGAAATATTTATCTTGAAAGGATATTAGTTCAATGAGCTATATGTTGTTATTAATTACCAAAACCACCCGGGGAATAGTTATGCTTTCAATCTCCCCCTTTTTGGTAATTGATGACAACATATAGATCAAAGCTTCGACAAACGATAATGAGAATGAATTATATCGTTGCTTTGAGAAGTATGTGATAAGCAAGAGCTCCCCCTAAATTTGTGCATTATTTAAGATTTGCTTTTGAATGCAAATGCACAATCGATTAGGATCATGGGTTACTCTTCCATGTCACATACATCTTGGTGGAGCGCTCACAATGATAAGATTTAAGCAACAAGAACTCATCACTAGAATAACAAGTGAATGGTCATACACAATCAAATAAGCACACATGAAGTGTCGGAGATATTGACCACGGGTGTCCTCAGCCACCACCCTTGGTATTTCAAGACAATATGTGGCCGCCTGTTACCCCTCGACCGTCTGCTCATCGAGCCGCCTCCTAGGACAGCTTGCCCTAGGAGCCAGCTGCAAGCAGGAGGTATGGACCCAAACAGGCGGCATCATCACAGCTAGCAGGTGGCAGACAGTCCTATGCCCCTCCCTCAGGATGCGGGCTGGGGGACCATCACGCAGCTGAGGCATGGCTATAGTTGAGCATGTCCTTAGAGAATCTATAAGGGCGTGGCTACAGTGAACGTGTACCTTATGGACGTCTCCTAAGCGGCGAGTCACTATAGCCATGCTACCAGTGACCAAGCTTAGGTCAAAGGAAGCCACGATCCCACTACCCGCAGATGGCGGGGCCAGCAGGCGGCTGGCCCCACCGGCCAGTGGGTAAGTCATAGACAAGCCGCCCCTGGCAGGCGGCCAGGGGGGTAGCCGTCTGGTAACAGAAGGAGAATCCTGCCCTAGAAGTCTGAACCTCATCAGGACGACAAGACAGGGCGTGGCGGCAGTGTACGGTAGGAGACGGCAGCACTGTAGCCACTACCCCCCTAACGACGCTGCCTTCAGTGGAAGCACGCCTATAGTGAAAGGCAATCACATGGGCCCGCAGACGGCGGGCCCCAGCAGATAGGCGGCAAGGCCAGCGCCCGAAGACACTGACAGCTGGGGGCCACGCCGCTAAGATTACAATTTTACCCCTGGGGGTAGGCCTATATAAACCCCCCAGGGCCCTCCATGAGGGGGGTTGGAAGATTTAAGCCTTAGAAGAAGAAGAAGATAGAAAGAGAGAGAAAAACCCCAGCAGCCACCCCCGATCCCTAGAGCGAGGGTAAGGGTAGTGAGCTAGCCTTGTTCATCTTCCTCCTCTAGATGACACAGCTCGAGGAGCAACCTTGTAGCTACCATAGTGACATTAGTCATGACGCGGAGCCCCCGTAGAGCAGGACTAGGGGTGTTATCTCCATGGAGAGCCCCGAACCTGGGTAAGATCCGTAGGCGTCCTAAGTTTCGCCTCATCCCGCTTCCAGGGCCCGGCGACGCTCTATTGTCCCCTTGCATGATAAGCCATCCGTTGGCATATGTCGCCACAAAATCCCGACATTTGGCGCCCACTATGGGGCTAGGTGCACCGTCGTCCGGAGACATGTTCTGGACGGGAACTTTGTTCCTTCCTGGCGAGCACAGCCAGCCCGGCACGCATGCAGGCGTGTAAACCGGGATGCTTCGCGGCGCTGAGGCCGCATGTGCCGCGAACGGACTTGCCGACCTTCTCGGCGGCGTCCACATTCATGACGAGCCCTCTACGGCGGCCGAGCCAGTAGCTCAGGAGAGCTACGTCGTCGAGCTCATCGACAAGCTCCATATCGTCGACGAGCGCGCCTCTGACGTGGAGTCAGTGGGCTCTTCTGACCCACCAGTAGACATGATCATCAACCTAAACGCAGAGCGCGTCGATTCCTTCCCCGAGCACGTGGTGATCATCGACGACCCCCTCCCTAATGCAACGGGCAGCAGCGCCATTAGCACCGTCACGAAGGTGCCCGCCACCAACCACGACGAACCGTCCGGCGGGGCGGACCAAGACCCGCTCGAAGCCGCTCTACAAAACCTCGCCGCTCCTGTTGCGGCGGGGGCAGATGGCGTGGCGTTGGAGGCACTCTGTGTCTCGCTCCTTGATAATGCTAACAAGCTGGTTGCCTCCCGACGCCTCACTGAAGCCTACCGCCGCGAGATGGACCATGTCATTTGCGGCACGCCGGCTGCTGGCGAGCCTAGCCAGGCTGGCGCCGTTCGCGATCGCGGCGGGCTGCTAGCGGACATGCTGGGGGCCCCGCGGCCTGTGTACCTCACTCCATCAGAGAACCTAAGGGCTGCCCAGGCGGCAGTCGATGAGATGGGCCACTTGGAGGGAGAAGAGCTTCGTTGCGTGACTCAGCGCGCCAGCCAGCTCCTCGACGCTGTTGCCGTGCAGCAGGAGGCCCGTCGCCGGGTATTAGAGGCCGGCGCGCACACTGACAATTGCCCCCTTTGGCAGGAGCAAGGAGCCACGTCTCGCTCTCCAACAGTCGGCGCCCCCAACCGGCGAGACTCAGAGCCGGCTGCTAGCCGCAGCCCGCAGACTCGTATCACCATTGAGAGCGATGAAGACGGCCGCCCAAGAGCTGTAGAGCGGCGAGGGGAACATCCGCCTCCTCCTAGGCGGGAGAGGCGTGTGTCTCCTACGCCTGTTGACCACCCCTCTCTAGCAGGCCGCTTGGGCCGCTGCGAGGGGGTTGGGGAGAACGATGACTGCCACCGAGTAGACCGACTGGTTCGGTCCTAGGCGGTCAAAGAAGAAGATGACCTCGACCCGGCCTGTTTCGGCCCCCGCATCCGCAACGAGCCTTTCCCCAAGGGCTTCTCGCTCCCCGGAGATACCCCCAAGTACAACGGATCAGTGAAACCAAAGGATTGGCTGGTGGACTACTCGACAGCTGTCAGCATAGCGACCGGCAACAGGCGTGTTGCGGTGAAGTACGTGCCACTTATGCTCCAGGGCACAGCCCGGACGTGGCTGAACAGCCTCAAACCCAACAGCATCAACGGCTGGTCGGACTTCACCGACGCCTTCACTCGCAACTTCACCAGCACCTACAAGCGTCCTCCCAAGCCGCGCCAGCTCTCCCTATGTGTCCAAGGTCCAGATGAGTCGGCCCACGATTATCTGACGCGTTGGGCAGAGCTGCGAAACTCTTGTGAAGGAGTGCACGAGGTACAAGCCATCGAGTATTTCACGGCCGGGTGTAGAGAAGGCACTTTGCTCAAGCACAAACTCCTTTGTGATGAGCCGGCCACGCTGGATGAGCTGTTGAGCATAGCAGACAAGTACGCCACTGCCGAATCCTCCATGAAGACCGAGCTGCAAGTGGATGCTTCTGGCAAAATGACTCCTCCAACTCCCAAAACACCGGCTGGAGACTCCAGCCGACGCCAGCAGCCGAACGATCACAAACACAAGACCCACGCGTCGGCTGCCAACAGTTGGCTGGTGGCAGCAGTTGATGGCTAGCAGCTAGAAGCTCAAGCAGGACCCAAGCGCCAGAAGGGCGGCAAGCTAGCCTGGCAGCCAGCTTTCTCCTTCGACCAAGCTCTGGACACCCCCTGCAAGTTCCACAGTGGCGCGAAGTCTTCCAACCACACCACACATAAGTGCCATTGGCTCACAAGGATTTCCAGAGGGGAAGCTCTGCCACCGCCGCCTGCTGGGCAGGCGGCCCCGCCTCCTAACCCGCCGGCCGCTCGTCCGGGCGGCCAGGTCCAGGATGAATTCCCAGAAGAGAACGGGGCCTATGTTGTCTTCACTAGCCAAGCGGATGATAGGCACAGCCTGCGCCAGCAGCGCAGAGAAGTCAACCACTGTTGCCGTCAAAAACCCAGAATTCATGCACTGGTCTAAGAAGCCCGTCTGTTGGAGCCGAGAGGATCACCCGGCTGTCATGCCGTCACCAGGGGCCTATGCCTTGGTCCTGGATGCGACCCTATCCACTGACAGGCGGGCATGTCGTTTCTTCCGAGTGCTGGTAGACGATGGCAGCAGCATCAACATCATGTACCGAGACACCATGGAGAAGTTGGGCATCAAAGAAAAGTAGCTTTACCCTACCAGGACTGTGTTCCACGGCATTGTGCTAGGCCTCTCTTGCTCACCAATCGGCAAGGCCAAGATTGATGTCCTGTTTGGTGACAAGATGCATTTCCGGAGGGAGCCAGTCTGGTTTGAAGTAGTGAACCTGGAAAGTCCCTATCACGTGATCTTGGGCCGGCCTGCTCTTGCAAAGTTCATGGCAGTACCCCATTATGCCTACCTCAAGATGAAGATGCCGGGCCCCAAGGGAATAATCACCATAGCCGGGGACTACGACAAGTCCATCGCATGCGCAACAGCCAGCAACCGTCTGGCCGAGTCCCTTGTCGTAGCTGAAGAAAAGCGCCGCCTGGAACGGCTGGTGGCAATGGCTGGCGAGCAGCCAGCCATACGAGCCGATCCCAGGGAGGCAGAGCCGCAGGGCTTGTTCCAGCTGGCCAAGGAGACAAAGAATATTGCCTTGGACCCATCTCTCCCAGAGCGATTTGATGTCATAGGGTCAAACCTAGACAACAAATAGGAAAGCGAGCTTGTCGATTTCCTCCGTGAGAATCGGGACATCTTTGCATGGTCCCCCAAAGACATGCCGGGTGTCCCAACGGATTTCGCCGAGCACAAACTCCATGTGAGAGAAGATGCAAAGCCTGTCAGGCAGCCGCTACGCCGCCTGTCAGAAGAGAAGAGAAGAGTTGTTGGGGAAGAAGTTGCCCGCCTGCTAGCAGCCGGCTTAATTATGGAAGTTTTTTTATCCAGAATGGCTTGCAAACCCAGTCCTAGTACTGAAGAAGAACAACAAATGGCGCATGTGCATTGATTACACCAGCCTCAACAAAGCTTGCCCTAAAGATCCATTTGCTCTACTGCGAATAGATCAAGTGATTGACTCCACAGCCGGATGCGAGCTGCTATCATTCCTTGATGCTTATTCCGGGTATCACCAGATCAAACTCGATCCGGCTGACCGTTTGAAGACCGCTTTCCTCACGCCATTTGGGGCCTTCTGCTACCTGACCATGACGTTCGGCCTGAGAAACGCCGGCGCCACCTTTCAGCGCTGCATGCAGAAGTGTCTCCTCGAGCAACTTGGCAGAAATGCCCGCGTTTACGTGGATGATATCGTGGTGAAGACGGAGAAGAGAGGAACTCTTTTGGAAGATCTCCAAGACACGTTTGAAAACTTGCGCCGCTTTCGGATCAAGCTAAACCCGGAGAAATGCCTTTTCGGGGTACCAGGCGGCCAACTCCTTGGCTTCCTGGTATCTGAACGCAGCATCGAGTGCAACCCTGCCAAGATCAAGGCCATTGAGAGTATGGAACGGCCGACCCGTGTGCGAGATGTCCAGAAATTCACGGGGTGTCTGGCATCTCTCAGCCGTTTCATCAGCCGGCTGGAAGAAAAGGCACTCCCCCTATATCAACTGATTAAGAAGACCACTTGCTTCAAGTGGAACGACCACGCAGACGAAGCTTTCCAGCAGCTCAAGAGACTGTTGTCCACCGCCTGTCCTGGCGGTGCCGGCACACAAGGAACCCATGTTCCTTTACATAGCCGCCGCCAGTCGGGTGGTCAGCACGGTCATTGTGGTCGAGCGCCCAGAAGACAGCAGAGCCTTGCCCGTCCAGAGGCCGGTCTACTACTTGAGCGAAGTGCTGTCAGTGTCCAAGCAGAACTACCCCCACTAGCAGAAGATGTGCTAGGGCGTGTACTTCACCGCCAAGAAACTCAAGCAGTACTTCCAGGAACATCCAATCATGGTCGTATGCATGGCCCCGCTTTCTGAAATCATAGGCAACAGAGATGCTTCAGGAAGAGTGGCCAAGTGGGCCATCGAGCTGGCCCCCTTCACCATCTTCTACCAGCCACGCACCACCATCAAGTCGCAAGCATTGGTCGACTCCCTCGTCGACTGGGCCGAAACCCAATACCTGCCGCATGTTCCAGACTCAACCCATTGGCAGATGCACTTTGATGGGTCAAAGATGCGCACTGGCTTGGGAGCCGGCGTCGTCCTCACTTCCCCCAAGGGCGACAAGCTCAAGTACACCCTGCAGATCCACTTTGCCGCCTCTAACAACGTGGCTGAGTATGAGGCACTTATCCATGGCCTCCGGATGGCCAAAGCGATTGGTATCCGCCGAGTGTTGTGCTATGGTGACTCGGACTTGGTTGTCCAGCAGTCATCTGGGGACTGGGACACCAAAGACGCAAATATGGCAAGTTATCGTTTCCTTGTCTAGCAGATCGGTGGGCACTTTGATGGCTGCGAGTTCCTCCACGTACCACGAGCCGACAACATGCAAGCCGACACCTTGGCACGAATCGGCTCCACCCGCCAAGCAATACCAGCTGGCGTGTCTCTCCAATGCCTGCGCAAGCCGTCTATCAAGCATTCACGAGAGTCGGAGTCGATCTTCATACCAGCCGATCCTAGAGCAGCCGGCCCGGCAACTTCAGTAGCCGGCCCGGAGACTGCTCCATCAGGCGGCCTTGATACTCCAACTCCAGCAGCCGGCCCAACAGTCGCTGCGCCGGTTCCTGACCCAGGGACTGCTCCAGTAGACGGCCAGGAGGCACCAGCCCTAGCAGACGGCCCGGGGACCGCCGCAGCCGGCTCGGGGACTTTGGAAGCACAGCAGGCGGCCCAGCCCAGCCCTCCGCCTCCTAGCGCAACCACCCTGGTCTCTTTGGCAGAGGAAATAGGAGTCTCAGCGCCATCTTGGGCACAGCCAATCCTCACCTTCCTGCTCAGAAGAGAGCTGCTAGCAGATGAAACCTTGGCACGGCAAGTTCAACGCCGAGCTTCAGCATACACCATAGTCAACAAAGAGCTTGTCAGAAGAAGTGCAACGGGTGTCTTCCAGCGTTGCGTGGAAGCAGAAAAGGGTCTGGCTATCCTGAAGGACATTCACCAAGGGGAATGTGGCCATCACGCGGCCTCAAGATCCCTCGTCGCCAAAGCCTTCCGCCATGGTTTCTTCTGGCCGACTACTTTGGACGACGCCAAAGATCTGGTAAAAAAGTGCAACGGCTGCCAGCGCTTCAGCTCCAAGCAACACTTGCCGGCTTCTGCACTCAAGACCATTCCGATCACTTGGCCATTTGCCGTCTGGGGGATGGATATGGTGGGCCCCTTCAATACAGCCAGAGGCGGCTTGACACATTTACTCATGGCAGTGGACAAATTCACCAAGTGGATCGAAGCAAAACCAATCAAGAAACTCAAGAGCCCAACTGCTGTGACATTCATCACAGACATCACAGTCCGGTATGGCATACCGCACAGCATCATCACCGACAACGGCAATTTTTTTTTGCCAAAGGCGCACTTGCTTGTTTCTGTGCAACACAGGGCATCCGACTGGACCTAGCGTCAGTTGCTCACCCACAGTCCAAGGGCCAAGTTGAGCGTGCCAACGACCTTATCCTGTCTGGAATCAAGCCCCGGCTGGTCGAACCTTTGGAACGATCAGCCGGCTGCTGGATCGAAGAGTTGCTGTCCATCCTCTGGAGCCTCAGAACTACTCCGAACAAATCCACCGGCTTCACTCCTTTCTTCATCGTTTATGGGGCCGAGGCCGTCATCCCAACAGACGTTGAGTTTGACTTGCCTCGCGTCACCATGTACACAGAAGCCAAAGCCAAAGAAGCACGAGAAGACGGTGTAGACCTGCTGGAGGAGGCCCAGCTGGTAGCACTCAGCCGCTTCACCATCTACCAGCAGGACCTCCGCCGCTATCACAGCCGGAGAGTCAGGCCATGCTCCTTCCGCGAGGGGGACCTTGTGCTCCGGCTGATCTAGCGAACAGCCGGCCAGCACAAGCTCTTAGCTCCTTGGGAAGGACCGTTCATCATCAGCAAGGTGCTAGGCAACGATGCCTACTACCCCATTGATGCCCAGAAGCCAAGAGCACGCAAGAGAGACGACGCGGGCAAGGAGTCGGAGCACCCGTGGAACGCAAACCTACTTCGTTGGTTTTATAGCTAAAAATAGTATGTGTCGCGGTATCTATTTTATTTTGAGAACCAATGGGACCCCCGAGGAGTTCTCGGGGACTGCCCAACCCTTTATCTATATGATAAGAATTATGCCTACGAATGAGTATTGTTCATTCCTTTGTCCGGCACCGGAGCCTAGCAGTCGGCCCGGGGACTGGCCGCCTAGCCCTATGTTTAAAACTTCTCCTTAAAGTAGTCGGACAAGTAATGTGATGGCATCCAAGCCCTCTCCCGCCTTCAATCACAGACTCGCAGAACGCGGCTGTCCGACTGGCAGGAGCCAAAGGCAAGAAGTGGTGCCCACATGAAAAATGGCTAAGGAAAGCAAACATAGGGCAAGACGGCCCTTCAAACAAACTAGCCGGCTGTTACGCAGCCAGCCAGCCAGCTTCGGGCTTAGCCACGCCGCCTTCCAGAGGGCGGGATACTTTCCCATCCGGAAAACAGCTAAGTACCTGACCCAGCCACAGAACCACAGAGTGGCTGTCTGGCTGGCAGGACGGTAGTTGAAGGAGACGGCAAAAGAAAATCGCCCTAAGGAACCAAGGGCGGGGCTAATCCCAGGACTCGGCCAAATTGCCTAAACACCATGCAGCATTAAAAGCATATTTACATCAAAATAGGCCTCAAATGCCGCCTTCTAGTAGCAGCTCACTTATACACCCAGCGGGTGGAATTGTTCGGACTAATCCTACCAAGTCTTAAGAAAAAACAGGAACCAAAATATACAAGAATAAAAGCCTAGGGCGCAGCAGGCGGAGCGGGCGGCACGACGGAGCCGGCTTCTTGGGGGGGCGTCTGGTGGGTCTCGGCCTGGCCGCCTCCTGCAACAGGCGGAGCCGCCGCGCCTGGTCCGCTTGTCGAGGATCGGTCAGGCTGATGGCCAGCAGACGGATTCGCCTCCTGGGAGCTGGCCTCCTCGTCGCTGTCTTCCTCCTCCTCGCCCTCATTGCTGGAGGCGATCTCCTCGTCCGGTTCCTCTGACGCCGCCAGGTCCAGCCCAAAGTTGCTGGGTGGCACAACATGGCCATTCTCATCCAGCTCTGGGACGAAGATGGAGGTGTCGACATACTCGGCAAGGGCGGCAGCGCGTCTGGTGAGGTCCCCTTGCACCGCAGCCAGTTCAGGCTCAGCCTCCACGCGGAAGGTCTTCAGCTGGTCGAGGCTCAAGTCCGGGTACCAGCCCTTGGCGAACTCTAGGGCCGTCCGCGCACCAGCCCTCGTGGCGGCACCTTTCCAGGCCTCGAAGCGGTGGCCGGCCGCCTCTAGCCACTCGTCAGTCCGGCTGGGGGTGTGGAGTACCGGAGCGCCTGGCCAGAGAGTGGCCAACACTTGGGCACCAGCGCGCTGCAGGCGGCGAAGCAAGCGATGGACCGGCTGGAGGCGCACCTTGACAGCAAGAAGCTGCTCGGCTGGAGTCCTGGGCGCATTGGGTGCGATCACCTGGCCCACCTTGCGCTTCTCGTCGCGCTCGGCCTCGATGGCCTGGCTGGCGGCCACAGAGTGGCCCGGGAAGAACTCTGCCAAAGCTAGAAGAAGAATTAGAACAAAAGAGAGGCAGCTGTAACAGATGGCAGGTACAAGAAGGAAGGACACGCATCTCACCGTCGACCATGTCTGCAATGTCTCCATAGCCGTCTTGCAGAGCCGCCTCCTTCTCAACCCAGTTCGAGCGCTCGGCCTCGAATTCTGCCCGAAGAAGCATCTCGGCGTCCGACATCTTCCCGAGCTCAACCTTGTGGGCCGCCGCCTGGTCTGCCAGCTCCTTGGCCAGGCGGTCACGATCCCGAGAGACAAGATCGCGCTCTCGCTCCTTGGCAGCTAGCTCCGATTGGGCCTCGCCCAGCTGGTTGCGGAGGTTGGCTGCTACCGCTGGCAAGAGAAGAAGAAGAACAATGTCAGCGTCAGTAAAAAGATAACCTTGGAGTTACAAGCCGCCTGCTCAGCAGCCGGCTCGGAACTCGGGGACTACACCCAGCGGGTGCGCTGACGCGCCCCCGCAAGGAGGAGAAGGGAAGCGCTCACCCTGGCTATCTGCCAGGGCAGCCTGCAGTTGCGCTAGCTCCTGGCGCTGGGCGTTGTAGGAGGCCACCCGGAGGTTGTGGTAATCCTGCAACAAGACACAAGATCAACCCACGACGTGCACTTTGGAGTTCCAAGCCACCTGCTCAGCAGCCGGCTCGGAACTCGGGGACTACACCGAGTGGGTGCACTGACGCGCCCCCACAGAAGAAATTGAAGGAATAAAAGCGAAAGAGCATGAAGTCAACATACCCAAACAGAGGACCGTACACCCACGAACTCCTGCACCACCGTCTGCACGACGTTGCCCAGGGAGGTGAAGCGGTCAAGAACATCTCGTGACGCGACAATCAGCGCGCTGCCGCCTCCAGGCCTCCAGCCTGACGGCGCCGCGCTGGTGGCTTCACTCTCGGGCGCGGACGGGCTGGCGCCGCCGGCCTCCACCTGTTGCGGCACGGAGACCACTCTCGTAGGACGCGGATGGGT
>LR738710.1:631448872-631511785 GCA_902687465.1 Secale cereale
CCCCCCACTTCTCAAGAACTTGTCGTTCTATTCGCCCTCTTTTTTGTTCGTTGTTTTCTCGTTAGATCTATTTTTATTTGCATTCTTGCTTGCCCACTTTGTCATTTTGGCTAGTTCTCCCTCTTTTGCGTGTACTCCCGAGAATGAAGTTCTTAATTTAATCAAAGGGGAGGGGAGACCCTCAAAGATGCTTGGTATCGGATTCGCAATGCTCATAATAGATTCGCTCGTAATCAATCTACCATTGTTCTTCTTCGTAGTTTTTATGTTGGCATCACCACTTGGTATAGATTCATCATTTATACGATTACCGTTGGAAATTTCTTGATGTGTCCATGTTTGGATGCTTTTATTGACATGGGAGATTTAGTGGGTGCGCCACCTATCATTGATAATGAAACAATCGTAACTATTGAGCATGTTATGCAAATATAATATGCTATTGACAAGAAAATTCTTACTTTGGAGCAAATTGAAAATTGGATAATAAGATGCAAAATCTTGCTAATAGATTTGGGTCAAAAGTGGGTGATGTTCTTAGAATATTAAGGGATAAGGAAACCGTAGTTAACGAAAGAATTGGGGAAATCCCTTCTCAAATAGACAAGTTAGAAGAAATTTTTAGCAACTTAAGCTCGGCTCTTTCTTCCACTAAAGCTATTGAAAAAACTCTCATAAACATTTGCACGACTGCTCAAGTCATTAAGAACAAATGAGCCACTTCTAGTCACAACAAAGGAGATCTTAAGATGATTAGTATTCACCCAAATTTTGTTGAAGTGATAAAATGCCCTACTTGCAAGAATGAATTTTTTAACCTTAACCCACTACCTTTGGAACTTTGGTGGCCCGAATTGGCAGCGGGAAGAAGCTCTATACTATGCTGAACTTGACAAAGAATGGACCTTAGTGGGTAGGTACGGCAAGGCAATTGTTCCTCACTCCGGTGATCACCGGAGCTACTCCGCGGTGGTCCGGGCTGGTAGATTTGTTTTCGATCGATTATCGGGGCCCATTCAAGAGGGCTCTAATCAAGCCTTAACAACAATTCATTGCACCTTAATCCTAGTCAAGTCGGGCCACAGATGGAGCGCCAGGTCATGCAACGTTCGTTTGCACGTAATCACGTGGTTTGCCATGCATGCGGGGACAACGGTCACCTGGCCCGGTTTTGCACTACTCCTAATTTACCTGGGCTTTGGCCGTTTATTCATTTTGACTCTTTCCCGAGCCCACCAGCAGAAGCATGGGACGTAGGTGAAGTGGAGTCTTGGTTTCGCTGTCATGGGCCAGCGGCACAGATTCGGCAGGTGCCTTCATTTAAGGAGCTGGTCAAGGATTTTTTCGCAAACTTCCAACCGAGACCGTCGCTTGCCTCCTCGCATTCCACTTCACTTTCCTTCTCTGCTACCACATCTGCTCCTGCCTTGACAAGCTCGCCGTCGCTGCCATTGTTGTCGGACCGGGCTGTGCTTGCCTCCTTGCCAGCATTGTCAATGGCCAACATCCCCATTGACCCTCAACCTTTCGTCCCGCATGGTTTTCAGATTCAGGTGATTGAGGCTCATAATGGGGTTTCTCGCGTGATTGTCCCTCATCGCCCGAGAAGACACAAAGAGTGGGCGATTGCCAACATCCACCTGCTTCCGAATGAGGTATTCTTTCTGAATGTGCGTGAAGTTCTAGAAGAGTTTCTTCAGGGAGTTGCGCAAGTTGGTTTTAGAGAAATCCAGCCTTGCCCTTTTGGGGAAGCTTCTGTCAAGTTCGCGCATGTCAGAGATAGAGATAGGCTCATTCAGCAGGGCCTGCATGCATTTGGTGATGTTTTTATCTCATTTACGAAACACAATCAAGGTAGAAATTGGCGCAGGGTTCATTTCAACAGAACCTGTTGGTTGCTGTTTGTGGGGGTCCCCTTTGATTTCTGCAACTCTGAAGATATTGCTTCTGCGATATCCAAATGGGGCAAGATCATTAGTTGGGAGAGAGAGGATGCCCTCAAGGGTAAGATCTTGGTCAAAGCTAGGGTCACAGAGCTTGATGACATCCCTAAGAGTATAAGATGGTCTGAAGGGGAACAATTTGAGGAGGAATCATGGACCTGCTCTATTGAAGTTCTTCTTGAAGAAATGTTGGGTGGTGGGCCTGCTGATGAGGACCCATTTCCAACTGATGGTGTTGACCCACACCCTGTGCCTCAGCATGCCAATGATTTTCTAGGTTTTCAACCACTGCCTAATCACAATATCCATGCTCCTAATAATGACTGGGATGACTGGGAAGAGCAAGCAGAGCAAGAGGACCACTGGGCTTTCCAACAACCAGTTCCTGTTATACCTTAACAGCCTCAAGTTGAAATTCCAGCTCTGCCAGAAGATGTAGCACCCAACAGTAGCATTACCACAACTGTATCCCTATCTGATGGTTTACTTTCCCTGACTCACTCAGCCAGTGAAGAAGTCAACCAAGGTGTTCAAGTCCTTCTTAACATTGCTTTGGCTTACAATGATGTGGGAGAAGATGAGGATTTACATGTGCTGCAGCCCAATGATGATCACCCTCAGAATGTGGTTGCTGAAGAACATGCTCAACTGACTCAGATTGAGGCTGCTGAAGAACAACAAAATATACAGCCAAATCTCATACCAGGTATGCTCACTGCTGTCAAACACACTAAAGTTATTGGAACTTCTTTACCCATCTTGGACATAGACAAGCAACACAAGAATATGAAGGAATCCAATCCTACTGAAAATAATGCAGTACCATTTACAGTAGTAGGCAGTACTGATGCTGAAGTTTTTATCCCTACACATTAAGCTATTACTTCAGATATCAAGGGCAAGGCAGATGTTCCAATCCCTCACATTGGATCCTCGTCACAAGCAAATCCTAAAGGTATCTATGGGTCCTTTTCATTGCCAGGCTCTCCTTCTATGCTTGAATTACATACAATGGCACAAGATCATGCCATGCAAGTTATTGATGGTTCACATTTAATTTCTGAAGAAGGGCTAGACCTATGGATACATCACTTTGCTCCAGCAACCCAAGGAGCAACACCCACTTTCAAAATTGAAATTCCAGTAAGTTGGTTTAACTTCATAATCCATTTGCTGCTGACACCTGATAAGTTTGGCTGGACCATGCATTTGCTAAAATTTGATATCTAGGAACTGCTGACTGCTAATTGTGAGCAAGAAAAAACTCTGCTTTTTCATATCCCTGATAGATGTACCACCTCTCAGGCACCCACCTGCAAAGATTTCAACATAGGATTGGGCAAGGAAAATGAAGGTATTAGTCCTACTGCTCATTCTTCCACTGGGGCAAGTAGTCCTCTTCAGCAAGTGTCTCCAAATAAAGTACTGCCACTTGGAGAGGCTATCTCAAGAAAAAGGAGAGAGAAAGAGCCTATGGTGGAAACTGAGGTAAGAAGAAGTGATAGGATTAAAAAGGATAATAAGGGCTTTATAAGGAAATCATGTGATGCTAAATCTTGTTTGCCATGTAATGCCATACCTTCACTTATTCAGAATTCAGTGGTTAAAAACATGTCTAAATCTTTCTGTAAGGTTGCTGAGGAAGAGCTACAGGAAAAGATGTCCAAGAAACCTAAGAAGAAGGGGCAGGAAGAAGTGGCAAAGGTGTCCAAGGCCACAGGAGATGTAGTTAAGTCAAGGCATGTGTGATGATGAGTCTACAACATCAACCTGTGTTAGATAGCAGAATGGTCTGCTGTTCTCTTTTGGGGAAAATTTGTCATATGTATACAGAAAACTGTAACCCTTGCATCTGCTGCACAATGGATGATTTCCCTGGGTGGCACCTTTTGTCTGTTAACTGTACTTTGCTGAAATGTCAGTTATGGTATCTTACTGTGGAAGCTTTTGATTCTCATTATTGGTTGCTTTGGTGTTCTTGGTCTTATAATTCTGTGGAGTGTTGGCATGTACCTCATGGCTTAAGATGCATTATCCTTTATGTGGATCCCAATAACACTACTGCTTGGGGTAATCATCAGGGGGTGGGCCCTGCTGATCAAGGAAACATACACTTGGTTTCTCATGAATAACAATAGAACTTGGAATGTCCTAAATTGGAATGTGAGGGGTATCAATTCTCTAGATAAATGGTTGGCTATTAGGAAAAAATTGGAAGAAAGTGCTGCTGGGATTGTGTGCTTGCAGGAAACTAAGAGAGAAAACTTTGATCTAGCATATATACATAAAGTGTATCCTCAGAGATTTAATAAATTTGAATACTTACCTTCCATTGGGGCATCAGGTGGTATACTCACTGCTTGGAATGGAGCTTTATTTACTAGAGAACTAATGTTTCAAAACAAGTTTTCCTTATCCATTCAGTTCACATGTAGAACATCTTCAAAAAGTTGGATCCTCACAAACATCTATGGTCCTTGCAATCATGAGGATAAAATTGAGTTCACTGACTGGTTTGGTAATATACAAATGCCTAATGAAGTAGATTGGATTATCATGGGGGACTTTAACTTCATCAGAACACCTGAAGACAGAAACAGACCTGGAGGGGATGTTAATGGAACGCTTATGTTTAATGAAGCAATAAGTGAACTTGGCTTGATTGAACTCCCTCTAAAAGGTAGGCAGTTTAGCTGGAGTAACATGCAAGATAGCCCACTCCTGGAAAAGTTAGACTGGTTTTTTACCTCTGCTGCATAGACGACCACCAACCCAGATACTATGGCCCTTCCCATGGCTAAACCAATTTCTGATCACCTCCCCTGCATGTTTAAAATTGGAACAAATATCCCAAAATCTTAAGTGTTCAGATTTGAGAACTATTGGCTTAATCACAGCTCTTTTAAACAGATGGTTGAGGTTGCTTGGAGCATTCCAGTAGGCCATACAGATTGTGTAAAGAAGATCAATGCAAAATTCAAAAATGTCAGAAGAGCTCTTAAACTATGGGCTAAAAACCTTGCTTGTCATAAGAAGCAAATTGCAGATCTAAATGACTATATCTTTCTTTGGGATATGATTGAGGAATACAGGGAGCTTTCAGTATTTGAGAATAATTACAGGACCATGCTCAAGGACTATTTATTAACTGTGCTCAATGATCAGAAGATTTACTGGAAACAGAGAGGTAAAATTAAAGGAGTAAAGTTTGGAGATGAGAACACAAAATTCTTCCACACTAAAGCCTCTATTAATCATAGACACAATAAGATTGCTATGTTGTTGACCAAAGATCAAGTTGAAGTAACAGATCATGATGGAAAGGCTGCAATCCTCTGGGAGGCTTTTAAAAATACATTGGGGCAATCTACTGGACACTCAATGCACTTTGACCTCAATGACCTCTATGAAAACACAGTAGACCCCCAAATCTTCATTGATCTGGAAAATCCATTTTCTCAAGAAGAAGTTGAAGATGTGGTTAAAAACCTGCCTGCAGAAAAATCACCAGGGCCAGATGGATTCAATAATGAGTTTATCAAAAATTGTTGGGATATTATTAAGACTGATGTCTTTGAACTTATAATGGCATTCCATGTTGGGAATGTAAATCTTGAGAGCATTAACTCCTCTTTCATCACACTAGTGCCAAAAAAAGAGGTACCACTTTCACCAAATGACTTCAGGCCAATTTCCTTGTTAAATGGAGTACTGAAAATCATTACAAAATTGCTGGCAAATAGATTACAAAGAGTTATTCTACAAATGGTGCATATTAATCAATATGGCTTCCTCAAAGATAGAGTGATCTAGGATTGTCTAGGATGGGCATATGAGTACATTCACAAGTGTCATAAGTCCAGGGAGGAAATCCTAGTAATAAAATTGGATTTTGAGAAGGCTTTTGATACAATTGAGCATGCTGCAATTATTGATATTTTTAGAGCTAAAGGTTTTGGAGAGAAATGGATTTCATGGATGAAAGTTCTGTGCAGAACTGCATCATCTTCTGTATTACTGAATGGTGTACCTGGAAAAAGAATTTACATAAAAAGGGGAGTAAGACAAGGAGACCCTTACACTCCTTTAATTTTTGTGCTGGCTACTGATTTGTTACAGTCCATTACTAACAAAGCCATGAGGTTAAACCTGATCACTGCTCCACTTCAAGTTAACTCCTGCCCTCACTTCCCGATTGTTCAATATGCAGATGACACACTTGTGGTTATGCAAGCTGATTCTAGGTAGTTGTTTTGTTTAAAGGCACTTCTCAATACTTTTGCCACTGCAACTGGGCTCAAAGTGAATTATGGCAAGTCAATCATGGTACCTTTGAATATTGCTGAAGACAGGATTGAAATTTATACAAACACCTTGCATTGTGCTAGAGGACAATTCCCCTTTACTTACCTTGGTCTGCCATTGGGAATTTACAAACCGACTGTTGAGCAATGCCTCCCCCTAGTTAACAGGATTGCCAAAAGATTGGGTGGTATCTCTATCTTCATGACCCAAGCTGGAAAATTACTACTGGTCAAGTCAGTGATGACCTCATTATCAGTTTTCTTCATGTGCTGTCTTGACATACCTGTTACAATAAAAAAATAGATCATCAAGTATTTGAGACACTGCCTTTGGAGAGGCCCTGATATGGAGGACAAAAGACCTGCTTTGGTTGCATGGCACACAGTGCGTAGACCCAAGGACCAGGGGGATTAGGAGTTCTAGATATCTTCAGACACAACAAAACCTTGCTCATGAAGAACCTTCACAAATTCTTCAACATACATGATATTCCTTGGGTCAACCTTATCTGGGAAACATACTATAGTGATGGCAAATTACCAGGGGGCAACTTGATAGGATCATTCTGGTGGAAGTCCAACTTAGCTCTCATTGACTAGTACAAAGCTATTGCTAGATGTAATGTGGGAGATGGTGTCAGTGCATTCTTTTGGGATGATCTATGGAACCGAACAATACTTAAACACCAATTCCCTCACTTATTATCCTTTGTCAGAAACCCTCAATTAAATGTTCAACAAGTGTTGTAGACTGAGTACTTGCAGGATCTCTTCTTTCTCCCTTTGACAACTGAGGCATATGAGGAATTCTTACAAATGGAAGACATCTGCATTTCCATGAGACAATCTGAGTATTTGGACACATTTGACACATGGAGCTACATTTGGGGGACTGAACACTATTCTTCCATCAAAGCATATAAAGCCTTAATTGGACACAATCAGACACCTCCACACTTCAATTGGATCTGGCAGAGTTCCTGTCAGCAAAAGCATAAAGTTTTCTGGCAACTTCTCCATGATCGATTCAACACAAGAAATTTACTTAGAAGAAAAAATTTTGTGTTGGAGGAGTATAACTGTGCTGTTGGAGGATGTCAACAAGAAGAAACTTTGCATCATCACTTTTGGGGTTGCCAATTAGTTCAACAACGCTAGGATTTCATTTGTCCAACAAGAACACCAAACTTGTCTGTGTTAGAAGCGTTCCAAGATCTTAAAGACAAATTAAGGTACCCATTTTACATGGAGATTATCATTCTTGCAGCATGGGCCATTTGGATAATGATAAACAATAAGGTCTTTGAAAACATTGTACCTTCATTTCAAGGTTGGAAGTTCATTTTTCTGGAGGAACTAAAGCCTCTAAAGTTTAGAATGAGGAAGAAGCATGGAAGGCAATTTTCTGTTTGGCTTCAAGGCCTTCTGTAATTTCCTTGTTTGTAGGATAGTAGGCTATCTGTTTTTCTTTCTTTTCTTTTCTTTCTCCTAGATTTTAGTTTAGTTTCTTTTTTGCTCTCAAGGCTTATCTCAAGCCTTTTCAGACTTCTTGTTACTTTGCTCTCTTAATTTATAAAAATTGCAGTGGGGTCTTACCCTACTGTTTATAGTCAAAAAACGAGTATTGTTATTGAAAGCTTGCATGCTAAATCTTTGAAGAATTCAAGTTGTATGGTTAAGGAGTTGGAAACCAAAGATGATAATACTTGAGATATATGTGTTATGCCTAGCTAGGGGCGTACAACGATAGCGCTTGTTGGGAGACAACCCAACTTGTATCCTTTTGTTGTTTTAGAATACTTACACAATTATGATTCTTTTATTATTTTGTTTTTTATGTTTTAAGTAGTGTTTGTGCCAAGCAAATTCTTTGGGATAATTTGGTTGATAGTTGTTCTGATTTTATTGAAAAAAAGAAAATTTTGCGCCCAGTAGAGAAAATTCTAAAAATCACGAGAGCGTGATAATTTTACGAATTTTTTACACAAGATTTATATACAAATTTCCCATGTTTGACTAATTTTTTAGAATTTTTAGAGGTGCATAAGTATGACTAAAAATACGTATTTACAGACTATTCCGTTTTTGACAGATTCTGTTTTCGTTGAGTTATGTGCTTGTTTTGATTGATCTATGGTTTCTTTTGAAGAGTTTTTGCCATGGAAAAGTTAGAATATAGTAGATATAATACAATAACAAAATATGAAATGTTTTTCTACAGTATTGAAAGTAAAGATTGGTTTTGTTATACTAACGGATCACGAAGTTTTGTGAGTTTTGTGTGATTGAAGTTTTCAAGTTTTGGATGAGAACACGATGGATGAAGGAATAAGGAGTAGCAAAAGTCTAAGCTTGGGGATGCCCAAGGCACCCCCAAGATAATATTCAAGACGTATCAAGGAACTAAGCTTGTGGATGCCCCGAGTGGTATCCTTTATTTCTTCTAACGACCTTCGGTATTTTACTTGGAACTATATTTTTATTTGTCACATATCATGAGTTTTGCTTGGAGCATCTTATATGATATAAGTCTTTGCTTGTTTTGATTGTTGATTTTTAATAAGTATCCTTGTTGTACACACCCATTTGAGAAAGCCAAATTATGCTATGTTTGCTCTTTATGCTTCACTTCAATTTTTTGAGAGCTATGGAATTGCTCTAGAGCTTCACTTATATCTTTTTGAGCACAGTGTGCTTTATTATTTTTGAAGAAATGCTCTCATGCTTCACTTAGATTTATTTGCGAGTTAGTAAAATTTTGAATGAATTCTCTCATGCTTCACTTAGACTATTTTGAGAGAAACAAAACTTTATGCTCATGTTCTTCACTTAGATTTGTTTGAGCTTATCAAAATAAATACATGAAAGTTGTCCCAGAGTGATAGATATTCAAGAGGGGTATAATAAAAACTTTTATGAAGATCATTGGAAAAAATAAACTTGATTCCTTGTAATAGTTTTGAGATATCATGATAGTGAAATGTGAGCCATGTTAATGAGTAATTATGCTTTAGTAAGAATATTAGTGTTAAGGTTTGTGATTCCCTGTGCAAGCATGAAAGTCAATAGTCATGCAATGAAATTACATCCTACTTGTGTTATATTATTTGGTGTTAGTTATGTTTAATGTTCTCTTATGATGGTTTTCGCTCCTTGGATGGTCGCTTCCCAATCTTTTTGCTATCCTCCACTTTTTACTAAGTAGAAATGCTATTTATGCATCCAAATCCTAAAACCCAAGCTGTGCAAAGTGAGTCCACCATACCTACCTATATGCGGTATTTCCATGCCGTTCTAAGCAAATTTGTATGTGCCAACTCTAATTTCAAAATAAATTTCTCTTTTGTGTGCCCCTACCGCTCATGAAGCAGCGAGGGGTGGCTAATATTTTTGTTGCTAGATGTGTTATTCACAAGATGAGTGTTTATTCACTTGTCATTGAACGAGAGTATGGCGGTAATAGGGATTCCCAGTCCCGAAATGAAAAAGAAATTTACTTTATGTTGTTAAAATATAAATTCCTTGGAAAGTGCTGGTATGGTGGGCACCCGTGGATACGGTTAGCCACGGATTGTGAAAGTATGGTGGAAAAAGGAATAAACTTTATTTTATGTTTGGGAACCACCTATGATATATCTAGCATGGAAAGTGTTGGGAACTCTTATTCGTTCTCATTGACGAGAAAAGCATGCCACCTAAAATAATTTTATCTCTCAATTTAAAGCATTGAGCTCTAGAACCTCTCCAAATCCCTACTTCCCTCCGCGAAGGGCCTATCTTTTACTTTACACATTTTTTTATTTGACTCTCACCTTCACTTATAAAACACTTACTACGGAACACTATTATCACACTTGAGCATTGGATGTAGTTAATATTTGGATGTGTTGCATGAATGGATCAAGGATTGAGCGTGATGGGCTAGGGATAATTTGCTTTAACATTGATATTTAGAAAGGACATGGTTGCTTGTTGATATGCTTGAGCATTAAAGTCTTCATGTCAAAACTAAACTATTGCTTTGAACCATATAAAAGTCCAAATGTCCATGTGATACGTCCATTTTGCATCATGCTTATATGTTGATATTTATTGCATTATGGGTTGTTATTACATGTTTTGTCACAATACATATGCCTTTCCTCTCTTATTTTACAAGGTTTACATGAAGAGGTAGAATGCCCGCAACTGGAATTCTGGGCTGGAAAAGGAGCAAACTCTAGAAACCTATTCTGCACAACTCAACAAGCCCCGAAACTTCATAGGACTCCGTTTCAGAAAATATAAAAATATCTGGCGAAAGAAGATCACCAGGGGGGCCACCAACTGTCCATGAGGGTGGGAGGCGCGCTCCCTGCCTCGTGGGCCCCCTGACAGCCCCCCGATTCTCATCTTCTCCTATATGAGGTGTTTTGACCTGGAAATAAATCATAAGGAGGCTTTCGGGACCAGACGCCGCCGTCTCGAGGCGGAACTTTGGCGGAAACTAATCTAAGGCTCCGGCAGACCTGTTCTGCCGGGGATACTTTCCTCCGGGAGGGGGAAATCGTCACCGCCGTCATCACCAACAACTCTCCCATCTTGGGGAGGGCTATCTTCATCAACATCTTCACCAACACCATCTCCTTTCAAACCCTAGTTCATCTCTTGTATCCAATCTTTGTACCCAAACCTCAGATTGGTACCTATGGGTTGCTAGTAGTGTTGATTACTCCTTCTAGTTGATGCTAGTTGGTTTATTTGGTGGAAGATCATATGTTCAGATCCATTATGCATATTAATACCCCTCTGATCATGAACAATATTATGTCTTGTGAGTAGTTACTTTGGTTCCTGAGGACATGGGAGAAGTCTTGCTATAAGTAGTCATGTAAATTTGGTCTTCGTTCGATATTTTGATGAGATGTATGTTGTCTCTCCTCTAGTGGTGTCATGTGAATGTCGACTACATGACACTTCACCATTATTTGGGCCTAGAGGAAGGCATTGGGAAGTAATAAGTAGATTATGGGTTGCTAGAGTGACAGAAGCTTAAACCCTAGTTTATGCGTTGCTTCGTAAGGGGCTAATTTGGATCCACTTGTTTCATGCTATGGTTAGGTTTACCTTAATACTTCTTTTGTAGTTGCGGATGCTTGCATTAGAGATTAATCATAAGTGGGAGGCTTGTCCAAGTAAGGACAGCACCCAAGCACCGGTCGACCCACATACCAAATTATCAAAGTACCGAACGTGAATCAGATGATCGTGATGAAAACTAGCTTGACAATAATTCCCATGTGTCCTCAGGGAGCGCTTTCCTTCATATAAGAGTTTGTTCAGGCTTGTCCTTTTCTACAAAAAGGATTGGGCCACCTTGCTGCACCTTATTTACTTCTACCTTTTGTTACTTTCTACCAATTACCCTATTACAAAACTATATGTTACCTATAATTCCAGTGCTTGCAGACAATACCTTACTGAAAACTGCCTATCATTTCCTTTTGCTCCTCGTTGGGTTCGACACTCTTACTTACCAAAAGGACTACGATAGATCCCCCTACACTTGTGGATCATCACCATGCTACAAAAGAAAAAAGAATATGTGATGAATATGTTAGGAAGCATTCCACATCAAAAATTATGTTTTTATCATTTACCTACTCAAGGACGAGCAGGAATTAAGCTTGGGTATGCTTGATACGTCTCCAATGTATCTATAATTTTTTATTGTTCCATGTTGTTATATTATCATTCTTGGTAGTTTAACAATCATTTTATAGAACTTTATATCATTTTTTGGGACTAACCAATTGACATAGTGCCCAATGCCAGTTCTTGTTTTTTCCATGTTTTTTACATCGCAGAAAATTCATATCAAACGGAGTCCAAATGCAGCGAAACTTTCTGGAGATTTTTTTTGGACCAAAAGACACAACACGGGCCAAAGAAGTACCAGAGGGGGGCTCCGAGGGGAATACAACCCACCAGGGCGCGCCTGGGGGCCCAGGCGTGCCCAGGTGGTTGTACCCACCTCGATGGCCTCCCGCACCGCCTCTTCTCTCTATAAATACCCCAATATTCAGAAAATCCTAGGGGAGTCGACGAAATTTTGTTCCAGCCGGCGCAAGTTCTAGAACCACGAGATCCAATCTAGAGCCCTTTTCTGTCACTCCACCGGAGGGGAACACGGTCATGGAGGGGTTCATCATCCTCACTGGTGCCTCTCCGATGATGCGTGAGTAGTACACCTCAGACCTACTGGACCATATGCAGTAGCTAGATGGCTTATTTTCTCTCTGTTTCTCAATACAATGGTCTCTTGGAGATCTATTCGATGTAATGACTTTGTGCGGTGTGTTTGTTGGGATCCGATGAATTGTGAGTTTATGATCAGATTTGCCTTGATTTCATATGCATACTTGATTATTATAGCCTCGTATTTCTTCTCCGATGTTTGGGTTTTGTTTGGCCAACTTGATCTATGTATCTTGCAATGGGAAGAGGTGCTTTGTGATGGGTTCAATCTTGCGTGTCCTTTCCTAGTGACAGAAGGGGCAGCAAGGCACACATGTAACGTTGCTATTAAGAATTGAACAATGGGATATATTCCTACATGAATAGATCTTGTCTACATCATGTCATCATTCTTATTGCATTACTCTGTTTTTTCCATGAACTTAATACACTAGATGCATGCTGGATAGCGGTCGATGTGTGGAGTAATAGTAGTAGATGCAGGCAGGAGTCGGTGTACTAATCTTGGACGTGATGCCTATATACATGATCATTGTCTTGGATATAGTCATAACTATTCGCTTTTCTACCAACTGCCCAACAACAATTTGTCTACCCACCGTTTGCTATTTTTCGACAAAAGCCACTAGTGAAATCTACAACCCCCTGGTCTATTTTCCTATCATATATTTTCAGATCTATATTTCCATTTGCTTTTTTCATTTATTTGCAACTTTTATTTTCAGATCTATATTATCAAAAACCCCAAAATACATCGCTGAATTTTATTTGCCATTGTTCCATTTGCATCTATCAATATACCCATTTACCAATCTATTACCCGGGAGGGATTGACAACCCCTCTTATTCATCGGGTTGCAAGTATTTGTTCATTGTGTGTAGATACTGGTTACATAGTGGGTCTTGGTCCTCCTACTGGTTCGATAACCTTGGTCTCATCACTGAGGAAAATACCTACCATAGTTGTGCTGCATCATCCCTTACTCTTTGGGGAAATACGTAGTTCAAGCGACATCACCGTGCCGCCAGCGTCTTCCATTGTCAACATGCTCAGCAAATGATATGAATCTGGAGAGGATTGTATGTCCAGAGGCTGATAGTCGGGCCCACCAAATCCATGGCCGTACGCAAGCAAGTGACTCATTTGAAAAAAGTTGTTCCTAATTGTATACTACGCTTTGGGCCCATGGGTTTGTCAACCTACTAGTCAATAAATGAAATAAATTTACAACAAAGACTGTCATAGGCGAGTATTTTTAGGGGTATCGGGGATCTAGCAGGTATATTTTTCAGAGTGCGCAGCCCACGACATACCGACACAGTGATTTAAACTTGTTTTATGAGGCCCATCATGTATGTACCGGCGTATGGGCCTCCCAGTCTAGATTTTATTTTTTCTTAAACATTGGCAGCCCAATTTATCTTTTTTAATAAAACACAGATCTCTGTTCTTTTTTTCTATATATAATAATAAGAGTGTCTGGTCCAATTTATGTTTTCCCTTCTAACCAAATTATATATAAATATATTATTGTATATTTAATAGAAACTTATATATAAATTATAATAACATGCCACGTCTTATTAACTTACGAAAATAAATGTTTAACAGAAGTTGGCCAGGGAAATCATAGTTGTTTTTTTACTCTAAGGCAACAAAAATCCTGGTGATTGCACACAAAAGCTTGCAAAGATTTAAGGACCAATGTAATAATAACACGCTCATTTTTATTTTGAGCAATAACTCACTAATTTGCTATTTTTCTATATAATGTAATGTCCAGCTCCGGTTTAATTTTTGATACTAATTGCTTCGTCTAACCTAACATTATCTTTACTACAAGCCCATCAAATTCATGTATTTCAAGAAAGTGCAAATGTGTTGTGATTTCTTAGAACAAATGAAATGGGCCGACTTGACGCTACGCTATTTGTTCACCCAACCAAGCAAATTGACTGTAAATTTTAGAAATATGGGTTAAATATGTGCCACATTTTTGCAGGGTGACATGTGGGCCAATAGGTCGAAGCCTACGGCAGGGGTTGTGAACTTAGTCAACAAATCATTCTGACATCCACAACCATTGGATTTATATCCAATGACCGGCATGCATCTTCAATCTCGTCTTCTTCCTCTAGCACCATTAGATCTGGCCTCCGGCGGCTAGCTGCCCTGCTTAGCACGCATCGCTGCGAAGCGCTACCCCACCGCCGGCCAGGCTATCCCTCCACCACTCCACATCTGTTATTCTCCACCGACTGCAGCCCGATGCCGCACCAAAACCACTTAAACCTCATACTCCTCTCCATCTGTGACTACACTGCCATGTCTTCCCATCTTCGGCTCATTACAACCCGAGGCTTCGCCGTCGTCCACTTCCTTGGTGCGCTCGGCACTGCCTGTTCAACATGGTTAACAAACGAGAGTCATTAGAAGAGGATAGTACATGAAGAGGCTGACAGTGGGGACGCACATGTTCATGGACGCATGCATGCAATTGGTTCCTTATTACGCGGAAAAAATGCTTCATCTACATCTTCGAACGCAAGGAAGTGCATCCTTATTATGGGCAAAAAAAAATATTCTTCCCCCTGACAGCTAGGACCCACCAGCAAGGAGCCTGACATGTGGGCCATTAGGTCGCTTATGGAATGTGTTGTCAAATTAGTCAACAAAATGATTCTGACATCTAAAGTTGTTGGATGTTCATCCAACGGTCGACATGCATCTACAATCTCTCGTCTTCTTCCTCCAGCGCCAGCGGGACTTCCTGCTCCCGCCTCCGATGGCCAGCAGTGCTGATTCGCATGCCTCGTTGCGAAGCTCTACTCCAACACCGACCAGGCCACCCCTCCTGTTATTCTCCGCCAACTGCATCCCCAGGCCGCACCGAACCAGTAAACCCTCGTACGTCGTACTCCTCTCCGGCTATGACTCCATTAGGCCTGGGCATAAAAACCGATGAAACAAAGACCGAACCGAAGCCAAAACCGAATAAACTGAATTTTTGGTTTTTAGTGCTACCACATTAGTTTTCGGTTTCTACGTCTGTTAACCGAATTTAATTTGGTTGGGTACATTTTTCACTATGGTTAACCAAAGAAACCAAGAATATGTCATGAGCAGCCAGAGCTCGTGAACAATTTTCACGCTAGCCGCCAGGTTGCACTCGTGAAGTCGTACTACAGCGACAAGATTTTCGCATGGTCCAAGTGAACCACCAGCGTGCAAGGCCCATGCTATCGTGGGCTTGTTTTCCCATTGTGAGCCAGTTGTCCCTAGTTCGCACGTACGTGCACGTACCACTAGAAAGCAGATGAGTGCATAGGGGATGTTGGTTTAGTCCCACCTCACGCAACCAAACAAAATTTGGTGAAGAGCCCGGTATATAAGAGAGAGCTCAGGTGGAGGAATCCATATGGTAAAAATTCTTTCGCGACTTCCCGCGAATACGGTATAAATCATACACCGAACCAAATAACTCGGTTAACCGGTTTTTTGGTTAGTTAATTTTGGATGTCTTTTTCGGTTTTCATCTTTGTTAGCAAATTTACAAATAAACTGAATGGCAGAAACCGAAAATTTGGTTTATACCGAATGCCCAGGCCTAGACTCCACTGTTGCATCTCCCCCATCTCCGGGTCATTTCCGTCCGGGGCCTCGCTGTCGTCCACTGCCTTGCTGCGCTCGGCGCGGCGTGGTGATACGTCCATTTTGCATCATGTTTTCCTACTATTATTTATAATGCTTTTATGCATAATAATGCTTTTTGAGTAATTCTAATTCCTTTTCTCTCATAATATGCAATGTTTATATCAAGAGGGAGAATACCGGCAGCTGGAAATTTGGACCTGAAAAAGCAACGTGAGACTACCTATTCTGCACAACTCCAAATGAGCTGAAACTTCACAAGGATTTTTATAGAATAATAAGAATTATTAGAGCAATTAACTACCATAGGGGTCCCACCACGTGGGCACAACCCACCTGGGCGCGCCATGGAGCCCAAGCGCGCCCTGGTGGGTTGTGCCCTCCTCGGCCCACCTCCGATGCCCATCTTCTGGTATATAAGTCATTTTGACCTAAAATAATTAAGGATAGGACTTTTGGGACGGAGTGCCGCCGTCTCGAGGCGGAACTTGAGCAGGAGCACTTTTGCCCTCCGGTGGAGCAATTCCGCCGGGGGGACTTCCCTCCCGGAGGGGGAAATCATCGTCATCATCATCATCACCAACAACTCTCCCATCTTGGGGAGGGCAATCTCCATCAACATCTTCAACATCACCATCTCCTCTCAAACCCTCGTTCATCTCTTGTGTTCAATCTTTATACCGGAACCTTTGATTCGTGCTTGTGGGTGACTAGTAGTGTTGATTACATCTTGTAGTTGATTACTATATGGTTTATTTGCTACAAGATTATATGTTTAGATCTGTTATGCTATTCAATACCCCTCTGGTCATGAATATTCTTATCACTTGTCATTAGTTACTTTTGTTCTTGAGGTCACAGGAGAAATATTGTTGCAAGTAATCATGTGAACTTGATATGTGTTTGATTTTTTGATGATATGTATGTTGTGATTCCCTTAGTGATGTCATGTGAACGTCGATTACATGACACTTCACCATATTTGGGACTAAGAAAATGCATTGTGGAGTATTTATTAGTTGGTGGGTTGCTAGAGTGACAGAAGCTTAAACCCTAGTTTATGTGCTACTTCGTAAGGGGTCGATTTGGACCAAAATCTTTAATGATATGGTTAGATTTTATCTTAATACTTTTCTCATAGTTGCGGATGCTTGCGACGGGGTTAATCATAAGTAGGAGGTTTGTTCAAGTAAGAACAACACCTAAGCATCGATCCACCCACATATCAAATTATCAAAGTAGTGAACACAAATCATGCCAATATCGTGAAAGTGACTAGATGAATTTCCCGTGTGCCCTCAAGAACACTTTGCTTATTATAAGAAACTGTTTTGGCATGTCCTGTGCCACAAAAGGATTGGGCTACCTTGTTGCATACTATTTGTCATTACCGTTACTTGCTCGTTACAAATTATCTTGCTATCAAACTATCTGCTACTTACAGTTTCAGTGCTTGCAGACATTAACTTGCTAAAAACCACTTGTCATTTCCTTCTGCTCCTCGTTGGATTTGACACTCATACTTATCGAAAGGACTATGATTGATCCCCTATACATGTGGGTCATCAAGACTCTTTTCTGGCACCGTTGCCGGGGAGTGACGCGCTCCTGGTAAGTGAAAATTGGTAAGGAAAAAGTATTACTACGTGCTGAAATTTATTGTCACTTGTTACTATGGAGAACAATCCTTTGAGGGGTTTGTTCGGCGTATCTTCACCTCGACCGAAACCACAATTAGTTGCCCCTCAACCTACTTCACCTACTGAAAATACTGAATATGAAATTCCTTCGGGTATGATAGAACAACTTCTAGCTAATCCTTATGAAGGAGATGGAACCAAACATCATGATATGCATTTGATATATGTGGATGAAATTTGTGGATTATTTAAGCTTGCAGGTTTACCCAGAGATAAAGCTAAGAAGAAGGTTTTCCCTTTATCTTTGAAGGGAAAGGCATTGACATGATATAGGCTATGCGATGATATTAGATCTTGGAATTGGAATCGTTTGAAACTGGAATTTCACCAAAAAAATATCCTATGCATCAGTTCATCGTGATGGAATTATATATATAATTTTTGGCCTCGTGAAGGAGAAAGTATCACTCTAGCTTGGGGAGGCTTAAGTCAATGTTATATTCATGCCCCAATCATGAGCTCTCGAGAGAAATTATTATTTAGAACTTTTATGCTCGACTTTCTCGTAATGATCAATCCATGCTCGATACTTCTTGTGCCGGTTCTTTTATGAAGAAAACGATCGAATTTAGGTGGGATCTCTTAGAAAGAATTAAATATAAGTCTGAAGATTGGGAACTCGACGAATGTAAAGAGTCAGGGTATTAAGCTTAAGTTTGATTGTGTTAAATCTTTTATCAATACCGATGCTTTTCAAAACTTTAGCACTAAATATGGACTTGATTCTGAGATAGTAGCCTCTTTTTGTGAATATTTTGCTACTCGGGTTGATCTCCCTAAAGAAAAGTGTTTTAAGTATCATCCCCGTATTAAAGAAGAAATCAAAGAACATGTAGTTGCTAAAGAAGAAATTATCATTTACAATGTTGATCCAGTTGTTCGTACTACTTACATTGAGAAACCACATTTTTCTGTTAAGATAAAGGAGCATGCTAAGGTTTCAACGGTGGTCCATAGAAGTAATATTAAAGCACCTAAACCCCCTGAGCAAATCAAAGTAGAACCTAGTGTTGCTATGGTTAAGGATGTCTTGGTCGATAATATTGATGGGCATGTTATTTACTTCGTTGGTGAAGCTACTAGAATTGCCAAACCCGATGGAAAAGATAAACATAGACCCGTTGTTGGCATGCTTGTTGTCTCAGTTAAAATAGGAGATCATTGCTATCATGTTTTATGTGAAATAGGTGCTAGTGTAAGTGATATTTATTTTACTTTGTACCGAGAAATTATGAATGACATAGCACCCACTGAAATAGAAGACATGGATGTTACTATTAAACTTGCCAATAGAGAAACCATCACACCACTTGGTATTGTTAGAGACATTGAAGTCTTGTGCGGGAAAACAAAATACCCTACTAATTTTCTAGTCCTTGGTTCCCCACAACATAACTTTTGTCCATAATTTTTGGTAGACATTTCTTGAGCACCATCAATGCTACTATAGACTGCACTAAACAAATGTCGGTGTTAGCTTTGGTGATAAGTCTCATGAGTTTAATTTCTCTAGTAGAAAACCTCATAAAAAGGAATTGCCTTGTAAGGATGAAATAATTGGTCTTGCTTCTATTGTTGTACCGTCTACTGATCATTTAGAGCAATATTTGCTAGACCGTGAAAATGATTTGCATATGCATGAGAGAAATGAAATAGATATAATTTTGTTTGAACAACAACCTCTGCTTAAGCACAACTTAATTATTGAAACTCTAGGAGCCCCCCTCCACCTAAAGGTGATCCTGTGTTTGAATTAAAGCAACTACCTAACACTTCAAAATATGCTTATCTTGATGATAAAAAGATATATCATGTTATTATTAGTGCTAACCTTTCAGAACTTGAAGAAGAAAGATTATTGAAAATTCTGAGGAAGCACCGAGCTGCTATTGGATATAATCTTGATGATATTAAGGGCATTAGTCCCACTCTATGTCAGCACAAGATTAATATGGAACCTGATGCTAAACCCGTTGTTGATCACCAACGACGGTTAAATCCGAAGATGAAAGAAGTGGTAAGGACGGAAATATTAAAACTTCCGGAAGCAAGTATAATCTATCGTATAGCTAATAGTAGATAGCTAAGTCATGTTCATTGTGTTCCTAAGAAGGGAGGTATTACTGTTTTTCCTAATGATAAAAATGAACTTATTCCACAAAGAATTGTTACATGCTATTGAATGGTAATTTATTTTAGAAAATTAAACAAAGCAACTAGAAAAGATCTCTGCCTTTATTGATCAAATGCTAGAAAGATTATCTAAGCACACACACTTTTGTTTCCTTGATGGATACTCTGGTTTCTCACAAATACCCTTTTCACAACCTGATCAAGAAAAGACCACTTTCACTTGTCCTTTTGGAACTTATGCTTATAGATGTATGCTTTTGGTTAATGCAATGCACCTGCTACCTTTCAAAGATGTATGACTGCTATATTCTCTGATTTTTGTGAAAAGATTGTTGAGGTTTTCATGGATGACTTTTCTGTTTATGGGAAGTCTTTTGATGATTGTTTAAGCAATCTTGATCGAGTTTTGCAGAGATGTGAGCAAACTAATCTTGTCTTGAATTGGGAGAATTGCCACTTTATGGTTAACGAAGGTATTGTTTTAGGCCATAAAATATCTGAAAGAGGTATTGAGGTGGACAAAGCTAAGGTTGATGCAATTGAGAAAATTCCATGTCCTAAAGATATCGAAGGTATTCATAGTTTCATTGGTCATGCTGGTTTTTATAGGAGATTTATCAAAAACTTTTCCAAAATTTCTAGGCCTCTTACAAATCTTTTGCAAAAGGATATTCCTTTTGTTTTTATGATGATTGTGTAGAAGCCTTCAAAACACTCAAGAAAACCTTAATTTCTGCACCTATTGTTCAACCACCTGATTGGAACTTGCCTTTTGAAATTATGTGTGATGCTAGTGATTATGTTGTTGGTGCTGTTCTAGGACAAAGAGTTGATAAGAAACTGAATGTTATTCACTATGCAAGTAAAACTCTAGACAGTGCATAAAGAAATTATGCTACTACTGAAAAAGAATTTCTAGCAGTTGTGTTTGTTTGTGATAAATTTAGATCCTATATTGTGGACTCAAAAGTAATTGTTCACACTGATCATGCTGCAATAAAATATCTTATGGAAAAGAAAGATGCTAAAAGTAGACTCATTAGGTGGGTTCTCTTGCTACAAGAATTTGATTTACATATTATCGATAGGAAAGGAGCTGAGAACCCCGTAGTTGATAACTTGTCTAGGTTGGAGAATGTTCTTGATGACCCACTTCCTATTAATGACAGTTTTCGTGATGAGCAATTAGCTGCAATAAATGTTTCTAATGGCACACCATGGTATGACGACTGTGCTAATTATATTGTTGCTAAATACATACATGCTAGCTTCACATACCAACAAAAGAAAAAATTATTCTATGATTTAAGACATTACTTTTGGGATGACCCACATCTTTGTAAAGAAGGAGTAGATGGTATTATTAGAAGTTGTGTACCTCAGCATGAACATGAACAAATCCTACAGAAATGTCACTCCGAAGCTTATGGAGGACATCATGCGGGAGACAGAACTGCTCACAAGGTATTACACTTTGGTTTTTATTGGTCGACTCTCTTCAAGGATGCTCGTAAGTTTTTCTTATGTTGTGATGAATGCCAAAGAATAGGTAATATCGGTAAGCGTCAAGAAATGCCTATGAACTATTCACTTGTTGTTGAACCATTTGATGTTTGGGGATTTGATTACATGGGACCTTTTCCTTCCTGTCGTGGAAATAACACGGCAGATGTCCGGTTTAGCGGACTTGATGATGGAACCATCACACGGGTTAGCTTGAAAGGGTTCATAGTACACAAAGGACACAGAGGGTTTATACTAGTTCGGCCCCTTCCAAGAAGGTAAAAGCCTATGTCTAGTTGGTTTGGTATTGCTTGGGCGTCGGATTACAGGGAGCGGATTCGCTTGCCTGTGTCTCGACGGGTTGATTGTCGCTTGTCCCTGAACCGTCCGGGTCGTCCCTTTATATAGAGGTGACGCCTGGTCCGGTTTACAGAGTCCCGAGGCCGGCTCATACTTGTGTCCGCCTCGGTCTCTGTCTTTTCCTTTCTTATCCATCAAGTTACATCGCTTGGCGGTTTATAAACCGCACTTCTATACATGGGCCTTACAATCTCATGGGCCGTAGCTTTTACTAAAATATTACAACCAAACATAACATAACTAAACCGGTTTACACTAGCCGGTTTATACCTGCTAGTCATATCCCTGACATTAGGCCCCAGAATGATTTGAACTTGTTCATATCAGTCTTCCTTGTCTTGTATAATTTTCTTCTGTCTTCATATTTTTGTAAACCGGCTCTGACGTCATCTTCGAGGATCACTAAATCTGACCGTGACATTATCTCCGCATTTAACGCCGTGAGCTGTACTGTAGCCTTATTTTAAGGGTTATCCCGAAAATCGAGGCGCCAGAATATCTTTATCCGATTTTTTGCCTCCTCGAATCCCGCGCCTGTCACTTCGGATCTGACTCTCTTTTATAAATACCGTCATCCCCCATTCATTATCTTCTTCTCGCTCCGTCTTCTTCTTCCATCTTCTTCCTCCGTCGCCGCTCGAGCTCGAACCGCCGCCGACGACCGCTAGATCCAAGTCCTTGCCTGGCCGCTGCATCACCCTGAACTCGATCAGAAAACCTCCGCCGCCGATCTTTGCTGCTCCAGGTACATCCTTCTTCTCCATTATCAGTTCGCAACTTCTAGGGTTTGCTTCCACGCCTCCGCCATTAGAGCTTTAAATAGAAGCTTCATCTTGTTCAACCTTCAAGCAAATGACTTTTAGTAACGTTATCCTTCAGATCTCGCTTTTGAACTTGTATTTTTATCTTGATGTAAGTACTTCAGATCTTCGCCATTCCTGTCTAGCCTGCAGATCCATCCACTTAGTATAATGTCCTTTGTAGCTTTCCCGCATACTCTTAGATTTGTTTTTCCTTTCCTAGTATGCTCAGATCTATTTCTCCTTAGCAGTCTTTGAAAACCTGTTTTTCTCCTCGGTAGATCTGCTAAGTACATTCCGGCTTAAGTTGATATGCCCTGTTCTTGCGAAACTTTGTGACTTAACGCGACGGTTTAGCCGTTCCTCTTCAACTGCCATTAACCGGAAATGATATAGCTTGTCATAATTACCGGTTTAACCACACCATTAGTCCTTGATTTAAACCGTTGCGTAACCTTCATAGATAGTTTCCGGTTTACACCGCTATACCTTCATAATCCGTTTTCTGTATTTTACCTTTTCCAGTACTTTGCTCTTTTCGTTGCAATGGCTAAGCAGTATGTCTCCTGCGATTGGGTTCCTTCTGTCATCACTGAGGATGACTTAATCAAGATGTCTGAAATTGGTACATTAGGACCCCAGTCTGAATTAAAGTGGCGGGCTCCGGGTAATGAATGCCCCCCTACTCCCAGATCCGGGGAGGTCATTGTGTTTTTGGACAATATATCTCAAGGCTTCTCTCCCCCAGGTTCAAAGTTTTTCCGGGACGTTCTTGCTGCCTTCCAACTGCATCCACAGAACCTTGGACCCAATTCTGTCTCAAACATCTGCGACTTCCAAGTATTTTCTGAGGTGTATCTGCAAGAGGAACCTTCCGTCGATTTATTCCGGGATTTCTTTCATTTGAACCGGCGCACCGAGTTTACCAGCGGACCACATCAGGAGCTCGGTGGCGTTAGTATTCAGAAGAGGAGAGATGTGGTGTTTCCCCATGCCGCTTTACACTCTCATCCCAAAGACTGGAACAAGACCTGGTTTTACTGTGTGGACACTTCTCCTGAAGGGGAGAACCCTCTACCGGGTTACCGCGAAACTCGTATTCCGGAGAATCATCCCTTACCATCACGGCTCGGCGCTGTTGAACGGACCCGGTTCTCATCACAGCTTTCCAAGCTAAGAGCTTTCATAGCAAACGGTTTAATTGGGACCGATTTTCTACGCTGCTGGCTATCTTGGAGCATACTTCCTTTGAGCCGGCGATCACATCTAATGTGCAAGTATTCTGGTAAACCGGACGATCCTCAAAGGTTTACCAAGGAAAAGCTTTCTGAATCGGAGGTTGTGGAATCAGCCAAGAAAATTCTCAATGTTTCTTTGGCAGACTGTGCTAAGGTCGGTTTAGCTCCATACTACAAGAAGAATAAACTGCCCGCAGTAAGTTTCTCTTTACCCTGTATTTGTAATCCGTTTCTTTTGAACCATCTTTCAATTGTCTTTATTTCTTTCAATCAGGCTGATGATCCTTTCTGGAAGAGAAAGCCTCAGGAGAAAACCGTTAAACAGGTCCGGCGAAAAACCCCGGCAAACAAAAAGAGGAAAGCAGTTGTTGACGCCGGTTCTCCCACTGAGGACGATGATCCGGACTCCGAGGTATGTCTTAATCCGGTTTAGACTTTTGCTTTCATGTACTTGTAATTGTATCTAATGATACCTTCCCACAGGAATTTCCTGAAGGTGATAACCCGGCTGAAATTGAGGTAACCCTTCTTTCTTCTGACTCAGAACCTCTTCCCCGAAAAAGTCGTCGGACCGTACGGAAATATCAATTTTCTCATCCTTATGCTCAGTTAGATCCTAACTTTACTTTGAAGAAGCAACAGCACGAAGCTTTTCGCCGGACCACTCGCCACAGCGGCCCGGCGGTGGAGTCATCCGGAATTTCCTTAACTCCGGTTCGAAAACGCCGTGCTGAGGTGATACTCTCTTCGACCCTCCTTCATCCCAAGGCCGGTCTTATCCGAAAACCCCTTAAACCGTCTGACCCTGATTATCAGGAAACTCCATTGTCTTCCTCTGGTGAATCAACCGCCACGCAGCTTCCTCCCCTGAAAACCGTCCCAGGGTAATTTTTCCTCATCTATTCCGGTTTATGATCTCTTTTTTGCTTTATAGTGCCAACTCATTTTACATATTTTTCCAGCAAACCGAAACCCAGCAAGAAGCCCAAGGCGAATAAGCCTATTGCTGAACCTACTGCGGATGATCCGGTTGCTAATCCGTCAACAATTGTTCCTCCAGACAATGAACCCGTAGCTCCTGTTGAAGACCCTACACCAACAGATCACACTTCTGCCCCTGAGCATCCTACTGCTGAAGATGCCCAGAATCGGCCAAGTCCGGCACGGGTTAACTCTCCTCAGGTTAATCCGGCGTCTCCTGATCCGGCTCATCTTGACACTCCCCCCAATGTACCAGCCTCACCTGACGTTGTGGTAACTGGTACCGCTTATGTTGCTCCAGCTGAGCCCACCGTTTTAGCAAAACATACTGCTAAAGCGGAGAAATTATCTCAAGCAAAGGGGAAATGGAGTACTGACATATCCAGCCTTTCTGGCATGAGCGCTCAAGACATTTATTCTGGGTATCTGAACCGGCTCCATAGCAGTCGGGATTATGAAGCCAGCTTGGTGAACTTGATGAGGGAAAAATATGAGGTAAACTTCCTCTTCTGACTTTGTTCTTTTGATGCATCTCTATCTCATAACAGCCCCCAAGTTCCGGGTTAGCCGCTTATTGAAGGTGATCCGGAACTTTGTAGATTTGAACCGTTGGTCCTTACATTAGCCCCCAAGTATCAAGTAGATAACTTTCTTATGTAGTTGATACTTGTAAAAGTTGCTGTCAATATTTCAATTATACATTAGCCCCCAAGTGTCAAGCAGACAACTGGTTTGTGTGCTGGAGACTTGTAACTTTAAATTGTCTTTATTGTACTGCTTCAACTGCCATTAGCCCCCAAGTGTCAAGTAGACAACTTGGTTGTGTGCTTGAGACTTGACTAAACTTCACCTCTTGTTTTTGAATTTTGTCTGCAGGCTGAATTGAACCGGAATGCTCTTGAGATTAACGAGCTTCGAAGTCGGCTTACTGAAACAGAATCTGCCGCTTCAAAGGCGAAGAAGGAACTTCAAGTGAGCCTAAAGACCGCTGAAGACTTGAAAAAATACTTTGAAGAGGAGCGGGCTACTTTTGAAGTCCAGAAAAAAGATCTGGAAAAACGGGTTCAGGATGCTGAAGGAGCACTTAATCCGGTGATGGAAGAACTGTCCGGATTAAGACGGCAAATTGAGTTAATGACCTCCGCTGTTTTTGGTAAGTATAATCTGAACTCCTGCCTTTATCTTTGTAATCTGTGTCTTGTACTGGTTTAACTAAGAGTGTTGTATGTAGGGCGCCGTGTCTCCCATCTTGGGGACGACTTGCGGAAAAAACTCAAAGCTTGCTACACCTTGGTCGAACAGCTGTACTCCGGAGCCCAAAGGATTATCAGTGCTACTTCGTTTGGTAAGCCGGCCCCTACCACAATACAAGATACTTTGAACAAGTTGTCTATTTTGCCGGCTCGTCTCGAAGAAGTCAAGAAGTCTGCTGCACGGGGTGGTGCTCTTCTGGCCCTTACGAGGGCTAAGGCTTGGGTCCCGGATCTTGATCCGGAGGAGGCTTTTACGGGATTCCCGGATACGAAGGAGGACGGTTCGCCTTTCACTAAAACTGATCTCTATGCCTTGACGAAAGAAATGCGTCCCCTCGCCAGCAAGCTTGCCGCGGAATCGGACTTTTCGAGATATCATCCAGGATACAATCTGCAGAACGAGCGGGTGGAGCGACCGGTTTACGATACCGTCAACTTAATCCCGCCGGTTCGTCCTCACACCTTTGCTCCTGACATTGATCCTTCTGAACTTATCAACGATGAAGTGTATTTCCGGGCCTTGGCGAAGATTGATTGGCGTGCGCCGGATTTCCAACCGCTTCATGAAGATGAAGATGTTCCGGAACAAGGCGATGGCCAGCCGTCCCAGCAAGGAGATGCATAAACTTTGAATTTTACTGCTGTAATCAGAAGTGATATTCCATTAAACAATGTTGCCAAACCGTTGGGCTCGTCATACCTTGTAATAGGGTAGCCGAAACATAATGTGCTTCGATCCGAATATTTTGTCTTTATGAAATACCCTCCGGTTGACTTGTTTTCTGATGTGGTTGTCTTCTTCTGTTCATACAGTAAAAATATCGAAAAAAATATGTCCTAGCGGCTTACCACTTGGACGGATTAATTTGTTCTCTTAAAACATCAAGCAAGCATAACCTTATGTTAAAGATAACTTGTATACCTGAGATTTATGTGGCCAATTCACTTTAAACCGGCAGAACTTTAAAATCACTTTATAAAGGCCTTTATGAATCCAAAATAGAAACTCGAAATTCTCCAGTCCATCTTGACGAAAAATCCGGTTCATCTGCGATCAAAATATGCTTGATATTCTTAATCCGGTGAAACTTGCAATTTTCTGAAGGAGTCTTTGATAGATCCAATGATAATTCCGGCTTGATAACAGACGCCGATTTACGTGGATCAGAAATTTGTGGCTTTGTTGCCTGATAGATGATCCGGGTTATAATGAACACCGGTTTACTCATGCTGGTATTTTCATGATCCAGACTTTCCACCTTATAGATATGTGGTCAGCTTCTGTAGCTGTTCCACTCCAGTTTAAAGGGTTTAAAACACAAACACAAAAAGACGCAAATTTTGCAAATAAGACCATGTAGTCGAGGCTTTTTCAAAGAGCTGCCAGGCTCAAAGCAATGTTCAGCCAATCACTGGGACGCGGATTGGCCGACACTCCCAGAGGGCCTAGCCAATCACTGAACGTGGAATTATCCAACTTTTCAGAGGGCCGAAAGAACCGTATATAAAAATTATGCCGATCACTGGGACGTGGATTGGCCGACACTCCCAGAGGGCCTAGCCAATCACTTAACGTGGAATTATCCAACTTTTCAGAGGGCCGAAAGAACCGTAAAAATTATTCCGATCACTGGGACGCGGATTGGCCGACACTCCCAGAGGGCCTCCAGGGTTCCTCCTGAACTGGTGGGTCAATCTAAACCAATCACTGAACGTGGAATTATCCAACTTTTCAGAGGGTCGAAAGAAAAATTATTCCGATCACTGGGACGCGGATTGGCCGACACTCCCAGAGGGCCTCCAGGGTTCCTCCTGAACCGGTGGGTCAATCTAAACCAATCACTGAACGTGGAATTGTCCAACTTTTCAGAGGGTTGAAAGAACTACTAAACCAATCCGATCACTGGGAGTGGATTATACCAACTCCCAGAGGGCCTCCAGGGTTCCTCCTGAACCGGTGGGTCAATGTAGACCAATCACTGAACGTGGACTTGTCCAACTTTTCAGAGGGTCGAAAGAACTATGATACTAACTCCCATAGGGCCGCTGGTGTTCCGTCTGAACCTGTGGGTTTTTATGAAGTCTTCTCTTCTTGAATCGGATATGATCTCCTGTTCTTGAGAGTTCTATTGCTCCTTCACATATTCTGCAAAAATATCAGTTTCTAAACCGGCCAAGATTGAAATATAGCATCTGATGGTAAACTTATATGGTTATTTGTCACAGGATTTTTGTATATGGAAAAAGGGCTGAGCCCCCGGTTTACCGAGGGTGCCGGTTTATTCATTATTCATAATATATACATAGGATACATTGGAGCACATGGCTCAAGTATAGTATGGCCGTAAATGGGCGATGTTCCACGGCCTCTTTGTCTCCTCTTCTGATGTCCGTGAATCCTTGTGTTCTCGAATGTCCACCAAATAATATGAACCGTTGTGTAAATTCTTGCTGACCAAAAAGGGCCCTTCCCATGGTGGGGATAGCTTGTGCATATCTGTTTGATCTTGAATGAGCCGGAGTACCAAGTCACCTTCCTGGAATGTTCTTGTTCTAATCCGGCGGCTGTGATATCTGCGCAGATCTTGCTGATAAATCGCCGACCGTGCTGCAGCCGTATCACGCTCTTCATCCAACCGGTCCAAACCGTCCTATCTTGATTCCTCGTTGATTGCTTCCACATAGGCCGTTGTCCTTGGTGAGTCATGACATATATCACTTGGAAGAACTGCTTCCGCACCGTAAACCATGAAGAAAGGCATATAGCCTGTAGACCGGTTTGGTGTAGTATTAATACTCCAAAGAACGGATGGTAATTCTTCAACCCAACAACCTGGGGTTCTCTGCAAGGGTGTCATAAGCCGGGGTTTGATGCCTCGCAAAATCTCCTGATTCGCCCTTTCAGCCTGGCCGTTGGTCTGAGGATGAGCCACAGAAGATACATCTAATCGAATATGTTCTCTTTGACAGAATTCCTTCATTTCACCCTTAGATAGATTAGTGCCATTGTATGTGATGATGTTGTGTGGAAAGCCAAACCGGAATATCACTTTTTTGATGAATTTAACCGTTGTTGCTGCATCACACTTTCTTATAGGTTCCGCTTCAACCCACTTTGTAAACTTGTCTACTGCCACTAGTAGATGAGTTTTTTGATCTTGGGACCGTTTGAAAGGCCCAACCATATCAAGCCCCCAAGTTGCGAAAGGCCAAGTTATTGGTATCATCCGAAGTTCCTGCGCCGGCACCAGAGCACGTCTTGAGAATTTCTGACAAGCATCACACTTCCGGACAAGATCTGTCGCATCTGCATGCGCGGTTAACCAATAGAAACCATGTCGGAATGCCTTTGCCACCAATGACTTCGAACCGGCATGATGACCGCAATCCCCTTCATGAATCTCCCTTAAAATCTCACGATCTTCCTCAGCTGAAACACATCGCTGAAATACGCCCGAAGTACTACGATGGTGAAGCTCTCCGTTTGCAATTGTCATGGACTTAGATCGCCGGATTATTTGTCGGGCTTCCTCTTCATCTTCCGGCAATTCTCCTCGACCCAGGTATGTTAAATAGGGTAGCGTCCAATCCGGAATAACATGGAGTGCTGCCACTAGCTGCGCCTCTGGGTCCGGAACAGCTAATTCTTCCTCCGAAAGTACCTGAACCGAAGGACTGTGCAATTCATCCAAAAAGGTGTTCGGTGGTACCGGTTTCCGCTGCGACCCTAGCCGGCTCAGAGCATCGACCGCTTCGTTTCTCCGCCGGTCTATGTGATCCACCTGATATCCCTTAAAGTGCCCTGCCACTGCTTCAACTTCTCGCCGATAAGCCGCCATGAGGGGATCTCTGGAATCCCACTTGCCAGATACTTGCTGTGCCACTAAGTCTGAGTCACCTAGGCACTTAACCCGGCTCAAATTCATCTCCTTTGCTAACCGCAAACCATGAAGTAATGCTTCATACTCTGCTGCATTATTAGTACAAGGAAATAATAAGCGGAGGACATAGCAAAATTTATCACCTCTGGGGGAAGTTAAGACAACTCCAGCCCCCGAGCCCTCCAGCTGTTTGGAACCGTCAAAGTGAATCGTCCAATAGGTAAGATCCGGTTTCTCTTCAGGAGTCTGCAACTCTGTCCAGTCATTAATGAAGTCTACTAACGCCTGAGATTTTACAGCAGTGCGTGGCACATATTTCAACTCATGTGGGCTGAGCTCGATGGCCCACTTTGCTACCCTGCCTGTAGCTTCCCTGTTCTGGATTATATCCCCCCAACGGAGCTGAACTAACCACAGTTATCGGATGCCCTTGGAAATAATGCTTCAGCTTCCGGTTTGCCATGAACACCCCATATACCAACTTCTGCCAGTGAGGATATCTCTGCTTGGACTCAATGAGTACTTCGCTTATATAATAAACCGGACGCTGAACCGGGTGCTCCTTCCCTGCTTCCTTCCGTTCAACCACAATAGCAACACTAACCGCTCGCGTATTCGCAGCAACGTATAACAGCAAAGGTTCCCTATCAATGGGCGCAGCCAAAACTGGTGGGTTTGCTAATTGCCTTTTCAGATCCTCAAATGTTGCATTTGCTTCCTCACTCCAGATAAACCGATCTTTTTTCCTCAGCATCTGGTAAAGCGGGATTGCCTTCTCTCCCAAGCGACTGATAAACCGGCTTAACGCTGTGATCCGGCCAGCTATGCGCTGAACATCATTGATACAAGCCGGTTTAGTCAAAGACGTGACGGCCTTGATCTTCTCCGGGTTAGCTTCTATTCCTCTGTTTGAGACCAAAAATCCCAAAAGCTTACCGGCCGGAACACCGAAAGCACATTTTTCCGGATTAAGCATCATCCTGTAAGCGCGAAGATTATCAAAGGTTTCCTTGAGATCCTCTATCATTGTCCCTTCCTTATTCGATTTGACCACAATGTCATCCACATAAGCATGAACGTTCCTCCCTATCTGCCCTTTCAAACAATTCTGAACGCAACGTTGATAAGTTGCCTGTGCACACTTAAGTCCAAAAGGCATAGACACATAGCAAAAAGCACCAAAAGGAGTTATGAAGGCTGTCTTCTCTTGGTCTTCCACTGCCATTTTGATCTGGTGATACCCTGAATATGCATCCAAAAAACTCAGCCGCTCACACCCCGCCGTGGCATCGATGATCTGATCGATGCGAGGTAAAGCAAAAGGATCAGTTGGGCAAGCTTTATTGAGGTCCGTGTAGTCCACACACATCCTCCACTTCCCATTCTTCTTTAAGACCAACACCGGATTAGCCAACCACTCCGGATGAAAAACTTCCACAATGAAGCCTGCAGCCAAAAGTCTGGCCACCTCTTCTCCTATAGCTTTGTGCCTCTCTTCGTTGAAGCGGCGCAGATACTGCTTAACCGGTTTAAACTTCGGATCAATGTTTAACTTGTGCTCAGCGAGTTCCCTCGGTATACCTGGCATGTCAGAAGGTTTCCATGCAAAGATATCCCGGTTCTCACGGATGAACTCGATGAGCGCGCTTTCCTATTTGGGATCAAGGTTAGCGCTGATAGTGAATTGTTTAGATGAGTCTCCAGGCACAAAATCAACCTGTTTGGTCTCTTCAGCTGACTTAAATTTCAACACCGGATCATGCTCGGTGGTTGGTTTCTTCAGCAGAGTCATATCTGCCGGATCAACATTATCTTTATAAAATTTTAGCTCCTCGGTGGCACATACTGCTTCTGCATAAGCTGCATCACCTTCCTCACATTCCACTGCTATCTTGCGACTGCCATGAACCGTGATCATGCCTTTATGACCCGGCATTTTAAGCTGCAAATAAACATAACATGGCCTAGCCATGAACTTAGCATAAACCGTCCTCCCAAACAGAGCATGATATGGACTTTTAATTTTGACGACTTCGAAAGTGATCATCTCTGACCTGGAATCATACTCATCCCCAAAGGTAACTTCTAAGTCAATCTTACCAACCGGATAAGCTGACTTACCTGGGACCACTCCATGAAACACTGTGTTTGATGATCTTAACTTTTTATCTGTCAGACCCATACGACGGAAAGTCTTATAATATAAGATATTGATACTGCTGCCACCATCCATGAGGACTTTAGTAAACTTGTATCCTCCCACCTGAGGTGCTACTACCAAGGCTAAATGTCCCGGATTATCCACCCGTATGGGGTGGTCCTCTCTGCTCCATACAATGGGCTGTTCCGACCATCGGAGAAATTGTGGCGTCGCCGGTTCTACTGCATTAACAGTCCGCTTCAAAACCTTCTGGTCTCTCTTGCATAAACTTGTGGTGAAAACATGATATTGCCCGCTGCTTAACTCCTTCGGATTACTCTGATATCCGGATTGCTGCTGCTGTTGCTGACGCTGTTGCTGCTGGTTTCCCTGATTATTATAACTTCCTTGGCCCTGCTGCTGATTATTCTGACCATTGTAACCACCTTGATGATGCGATTGATTTCCCTGACCATTATAATTCCCTTGATTGTTTTGGCCGCCTGCCCGGGGTTGATAACTACTGTTATTGCCCCTATATCCTGATCCGGAGCTGTTCCCCTGATGCCCCGAACCATAAAATCCAGGCCCTGAACCACCATGTGGGGGTCGATTAGGAGGATTGAAACGGCCCGCTACTGCCTTCATAAGGGGTATGCACTCTCTCATGGTATGCTTCGCTACCTTCCCCTTTCCGCTATGCTTTGGACAAGGTCGATCCAACTCCTGCTCCCAGCCCGGAGCTCCTCCGCCGGTTTGGAAAGCAGAATCCTCCGGATTACCCTGAAAACCACTTTGTACTTGAGCGTTAGCCACGAAATCTGAACCTCCTTCTGCTTTCCGTTTGCCCAAAAAACCTGAAGTAACCGGATTGATCGGTGCCGGTTTACCAGACTTGCTGGCCTTCCCAGCTTTATCTCCTTCTGCTTCCGGATACTTTGTGTTATCAGAGTCTCCGTATTTCACCAGGGCACTCATTAAAGTTCCCATGTCATTGCAGTCCCTTTTAAGCCGTCCGAGTTTCAATTTTAAAGATTCAAACCGGCAATTGTTCTCCAATGTCACTATTGTCGTACTAGGATTAATACCGTTCGAAGAGTGTAAAATCTCTGCTACCCTTCGTACCCAAGCTGCTGTAGACTCCTGCTCTCCTTGCATGCAGGCTGCTAGGTCTATTACTGACATCGGCTGTTTGCACGTATCCTTGAAGTTTTTGATGAACTGGCTGCGCAGCTCCCCCCATGATCCAATAGAATTCGGGGGTAGGGCTTTCAACCAGGTCCGGGCCGTGCCCTCGAACATCATAGTAAAATATTTGGCACAAGCTGACTCATCCACGTCCAACATCTCCATGGCCATCTCATAACTTTCCACCCAAGCTTCTGGCGGTAAATCGGCCGTGTAGTTAGGTACCTTGCGGGGCCCTTTGAAATCCTTGGGCAGCTTAACACTCCGTAGAGCGGGGACAAGACACTGTACCCCGAAAGAACTCGCCATAGCTCATGTTCCCGTAGTGGCTGTGTGAACCGGCGTTGATTGACGAATTTCCTCCCTGGCCCCTGATCTGGCCCGGTTTAGGTCTGGGGCTGGCATCTCCGCCCCTGCCGGATTATCCTGCCTGCGCTGATGTCTCCTGCGCTCACTGCTAGACACTTCTGGCTCCTCCCAATGCCTAGTATAACTTCGGTTGGGACGCGGTGTTGAATGTAACCTTTCCCTGCTATGAAAATATGCTTGCTGCTGCAACAAAGCCGTATTAAGTAGCTTTTGGACACTGCGCGCCTCTATCGCCACCGGAGACGTTTCTGCCGCACGTAAAGCGGCTAAACGCGCCGCCGCCGCAGCAATGTTATCCAAGGGGTTTGAATAATGCCCTGGAGGGATAGGAACATAAGGTGCCGACGTAATCCGGCGCTCCTGCTCTGCGGAGGGTTGCTGAACCGGCTCCTCCCAAGCCGGAGGCGTCCTCCGGTTTAAAGCCAGATGATTACTAGCCCCAGCCCCAGGTGTCCTGAACAGATTCGTTGACTCATAAACTGGGGGTATACGGGACCGGTACTTCCGCCCCCTTACTCCTTCCATAGAAGCCTGCTCCATCCTCAGATAAAAAGCTTGATCATCCAACTCTGCTTGCCTCGTCGCTATCATCTCTCTTTCTGCCTTTAGGTCCTCCTTTAACTGATCGATCCGGCCTTTCAACTGAAGGAGCTCTGCATCATGATCCGCCTTGTCTACTGGAGCTACTACTTCCACCGCCTTAGCTGTGAACTCCTCGATCAAGGTGGATAGAACTTCAGTGAGGGAGGGATTCGAACCGCTTCCCCCTGCACCAGCTTCCGCTGTCGTTCCGTTCATCGGGGGCTGTGAACCGGCCATGAAGACCGCCACCCGGTTTGGCGGGTCAAAGGGGCCCGGAATACTGTTTCCGTCGGACTCTCCCTCAGACCGGCCGTCCCGCAACCGATACAGAGATTCAGTTTCCCCGGATGAAGACTCGTCATCTGAGTAGATAATTGTTGCACCATCAGATTCCGATCCGTTCTCGGCTCGTCCTCCGTGGATTGCTCCAACGAACACGTACTTCACGGCAGGCTGAATCCGGGCCGATCTCGCACGCTGAGCCGGCTCGACGATGTTGGGGAAGATGTCCGGCTCAGGCCCCGGTTCGCCGATTTTGCCGATGAAGACTTGGATGCTGCCGAAGGGGACTCGGTACCCGTATTCGATTGAATTGGCCTCCGGCCCCCAACCTGCGTCGTCGATGTAGATCCGGCCGCGGCGATTCTTGGTCATCCGGCCGACCACGTAGCCCTTGAGCCCTTCGAAACCGCCTTTCAAGAACTCGAAACCATCGTGCGGAGGCCCCACGGTGGGCGCCAACTGTCGTGGAAATAACACGGCAGATGTCCGGTTTAGCGGACTTGATGATGGAACCATCGCACGGGTTAGCTTGAAAGGGTTCATAATACACAAAGGACACAGAGGGTTTATACTAGTTCGGCCCCTTCCAAGAAGGTAAAAGCCTACGTCTAGTTGGTTTGGTATTGCTTGGGCGTCGGATTACAGGGAGCGGATTCGCTTGCCTGTGTCTCGACGGGTTGATTGTCGCTTGTCCCTGAACCGTCCGGGCCGTCCCTTTATATAGAGGTGACGCCTGGTCCGGTTTACAGAGTCCCGAGGCCGGCTCATACTTGTGTCCGCCTCGGTCTCTGTCTTTTCCTTTCTTATCCATCAAGTTACATCGCTTGGCGGTTTATAAACCGCACTTCTATACATGGGCCTTACAATCTCATGGGCCGTAGCTTTTACTAAAATATTACAACCAAACATAACATAACTAAACCGGTTTACACTAGCCGGTTCATACCTGCTAGTCATATCCCTGACACTTCCTCTAATGGGTATACTAAGATTTTGGTTGTTGTTGATTATGTTACTAAGTGGGTAGAAGTTATTCCAACTAGTAGTGCCGATCACAACACCTCTATTAAAATGCTTAAGGAAGTTATTTCCCATGGTTTGAAGTCCCTAGATACTTAATGACTGATGGGGGTTCACATTTCATTCATGGCGCTTTCCGTAAAATGCTTGCCAAGTATGATATTAACCATAGAATTGCATCACCCTATCATCCTCACTCTAGTGGTCAAGTTGAACTTAGTAATAGAAAAATAAAATTAATATTGAAAAAGACTGTCAATAGGTCTCGAAATAATTTGTCCAACAATTCGAATGATGCACTTTGGGCCTAGAGAACATCTTATAAAAATCCTATGGGTATGTCTCCTTATAAAATTATTTATGGAAAAGCTTGTCATTTGCCTCTTGAGTTAGAACATAAAGCATATTGGGCAATTAAAGAACTCAACTATGATTTCAAACTTGCTGGTCAAAATAGGTTATATGATATTATCTCACTAAATGAATGGAGAACCGAAGTTTATGAAAATGCCAAACTATTCAAAGAAAAAGTTAAAAGATGGCATGATAAAAGAATCCAAAAGCTGGAATTCAAAGTGGGTGAATATGTTTTATTATACAACTCTCGTTTTAGATTCTTTGCAGGAAAAATTCTCTCTAAATGAGAAGGACCATATGTTATCGAAGAAGTTTACCGTTCTGGAGTCATCAAAATAAATAATGCTGAAATGTACAAACCCGGAGGTGGTCAATGGTGAAAGAATCAAACACTATATCTCAGGTACACCTATTAATGTTGAAAGCAATATTATCCAAACCATGACACCGGGGGAGCACATAAAGGAAACCTTCTGGAACACTCCAGAATCCTGAAATAAGGGAGGTACGTGATACGGTAAGTAAACGGACTCCGAAAAATCCGTAAAATATTTTTTGTCTATTTTGGAATATTAGAAAATTTAGGAAAATAAGAAGAAACCGGGAAGGCACCCCTGGTGAGCACAAGACACTAGGGCACGCCAGCCAGGCCCGCCCAGGTGTGTGCCCACCTCGGGTACCTTCCGGACTCTGTTTTTCTCTCGTTTGCTTGTTTCCCAAGATAAAATATCTTTATATACCCCCAAACCTATTGACCATCGTATCGCGGAGAATCCCTCTGTTCTTCTTTCTTTCTCTTTTCCGGTGGATCTTAAAATATGTCATCTCAAGACTCCGAGGGTGAGAGCTATGTTGCTGACTATATTGCAAACCCTAAGTTCTATGGAGATGTGGAACATTATGGTTGGACCGCGGATGAAGAAGAAGACTATGACCTGAAAGTGAAGGAGGAGACAAGCTCAGATGAAGATGAAGTTCCACTACCCCAACCCAGGGACATGCATGTGGAATTCAAGAAGTCAAGTCTCCCCACTAGAGCAAAGAGACCTAAGATCCAGTTTATCCCTTTTCGTCTTATGCAGGAAAATAAGCAAGAATTATGCCAAAATATATTAACGTTGGAGCAGGAGATTGATGACTTAAAGGAGGAAAATTCTATCCTCAAGTGTAAGCTGAGGGGGAAAGACGAGCTCGCTACTACCTCATCACCACCACCAACACCTTCTTCACCACCAAAAGAAAATTGAGTATCGGGTATGGGCACTCCCCTTGGCTTGAGCCAAGTTTGGGGGAGGTGCCCCGGTATCGTATCACATCACTATCTTTGCCTTTATCTACCTTAGTTCGATCTTTAGTTATCTTTTTGCATTAGTTGAATAAAAGTTTAGTTCGATCTTTCTTTGAGAAGTTTGCTTAGTGATCTATCTATGTATGTATGTAATTGTGTGCGAGATATATAATAAATTTAGTTTGAGTTTTGCTTTCCTTACTTCTTTATTTCAATAAAAAGAAAGGAAATAAATAAAAAGGAGTCATATGCTAATCTTATAGTAAGTAATGACATCACATAAGGAAAAGTATAAGTAGTAAAATTTCTTGGGGATTCAGAAACATACTATTGGTCAATGATGCAATTCATGAAAGAATTAATAAGGGAAGAGAATATTCACACGCAAATATACTATCTTGGACATCTTTTGTGATTGTGAGCCCCCATCAAAATATTATATGCCAAAATTGTTGATGTTAGACAAGGAAGACAACGTAATGATTTATGTTTGTTCATATCCACATAGAAGTTATACTATCATAGATCCTTTAACATGTGGTGCTTTCCCAATATCTTTTCTAGCCAAAAAATCCGGACTAAGTAGAGATACTACTTGTGCATCCAAAAACCATTAAACCCAGATCTTTTCAAGAGTCCACCATACCTACCAATGGATTAAGTAAGATCCTTCAAGTAAGTTGACATCGGTGCAATAAGGCAATAAAAATTGCTTGTAAATGTGTAAGATCATTTAGTGCAATAAGGCAATAAGGCAATAATATGCATGATGCTTCTATGTCCGTATTTTGTTTTTATCGACAACTCTCTCTCTAAGCATGTGGACACGTTTTTCAATTTTGGTTTTCGCTTGAGGACAAGCGAGGTCTAATCTTGGGGGAGTTGATACGTCCATTTTGCATCATGTTTTCTATTATTATTTATAATGTTTTTACGCATAATAATGCATTTTGGAGTAATTCTAATGCATTTTCTCTCATAATATGCAAGGTATATATCAAGAGGGAGAATTGCGGCAGCTGGAAATTTGGACCTGAAAACGCAGGCTACCTATTCTGCACAACTCCAAATGATCCGAAACTTCAAGAGGATTTTGTGTGGAATATATAAGAATTATTGGAGCACATAACTACCAGAGGGGCCCACCAGGTGGGCACAACCCACCTGGGTGCGCCAGGGAGCCCAGGCGTGCCCTGGTGCGCTGTGCCCTCCTCGGCCCACCTCCGGTCCCCATCTTCTGGTATATAAGTCATTTTGACCAAAAATAATTAAGGGGAGGACTTTCGGGATGGGGCGCCGCCGTCTTGAGGAGGAACTTGGGCAGGAGCACTTTTGCCCTCCAATGGAGCGATTCCGTCGGGGGAACTTCCTTCCCGGGGGGAATCATCGTCATCATCATCACCAACAACTCTCCCATCTCGGGGAGGGCAATCTCCATCAACATCTTCTACAACACCATCTCCTCTCAAACCTTAGTTCATCTCTTGTGTTCAATCTTTGTACCAGAACCTTAGATTGGTGCTTGTGGGTGACTAGTAGTGTTGATTACATCTTGTAGTTGATTACTATATGGTTTATTGGGTGGAAGATTATATATTCAGATCCATTATGCTATTCAATACGCCTCTGATCATGAACATGCATATCACTTGTGAGTAATTACTTTCGTTCTTGAGGTCACGGGAGAAATCTTGTTTCAAGTAATCATGTGAACTTGATATGTGTTCGATATTTTGATGATATTTATGTTGTGATTCCCTTAGTGGTGTCATGTGAACGTCGACTACATGACACTTAACCATATTTGGGCCTAAGGGAATGCATTGTGGAGTAGTTATTAGATGATGGGTTGCTAGAGTGACAGAAGCTTAAACCCTAGTTTATGAGCTACTTCGTAAGGGACCGATTTGGATCCAAATGTTTAATGCTATGGTTAGATTTTATCTTAATACTTTTCTCGAAGTTGCGGATTCTTGTGAGGGGGTTAATCATAAGTAGGAGGTTTGTTCAAGTAAGAATAGCACCTAAGCACCGATCCACCCACATATCAAATTATCAAAGTAGTGAACACAAATCAAGCCAATATGATGAGAGTGACTAGATGAAATTCCCGTGTGCCCTCAAGAACACTTTGCTTATTATAAGAAGCCGTTTTGGCCTATCCTTTGCCACAAAAGGATTGGGCTACCTTGCTGCATACTATTTGCCGTTACCGTTACTTGCTCGTTACATATTATCTTGCTATCAAACTATTTGCTACTTACAATTTCAGTGCTTGCAGACATTACCTTGCTAAAAACCACTTGTCATTTCCTTCGGCTCCTCGTTGGGTTCGACACTCTTACTTATCGAAAGGACTACGATTGATCCCCTATACGTGTGGGTCGTCACGTGGTCAACAAATGAGATTCATAAGAAGAGGGTTGTGGAGAGGCTGACAGATGTGACCCACGAGGTCCATGGTCACACGCAAGGATAATTCCTCCTTATTAAGCAGAAGAAAAATGTTCCTCGTCTTGACAGCTGGGACCCACCAGCTATATCTTGGAACGCAAGGAAGAGACTCCTTATTGCGCGAAAAAATATGATTCCTCCCAATGACATTTGGGACCCACCATCTCTATCTTGGCACGCAAGGGTGTGTGCCCTTATCCCACTGACAGGTAGGACCTACCAGGTCGAAGTGTACGTAGGGTTATTTGTCTGGTCGCAAACGTGCACGTACATATTGGTAGACCGGTATCTCTGGAAGGATTAACCACGACCGAGTAAGTAGCGGCACGTGTCGTAGTAGAGCCCCCGACATAGCAGGTCAGGCAGCCCCGTCCAAATCGTGTACGTGCACCTACAGCCACACGGCAAAAAATACGGCCACATATGTACATACATGCAGGGTCTCGTATCCGTACAGTAACAACGGTACGTACATCATCCACGTGTACGTACATACAGGCGGGTAGGAATGGAGAAACAACGTCGTGTTCATCAGGAGGCAACCGACAAGGTAGGAATGCGTTGTAACACCCCGATAATCAAGCTACAGTAATCCCCTGCTAATGAGGCTATGTCACCACTGTTACTGTTGTTAATCTCGTTTAGTTCAAAATGGTTCAAATTCAAATTTACAATTAAAGTCAAAAATAAAAGTTTTCATATGGCAATACTAAAATGTGCAAACTGTGGCAAATAATTCATTAGTATTGCTGGTGAAGAAACCAAGTTTTTATAAAATGTTTAAGTGCTCAAAATTAATTAAAACAATGGCTTAAACAATTATGTAAATGCCTTTTATAATTTATTAAATATCAAACTAATTTATCTGAGTCGCAAACTTTTTGTGGCAGAGGGTTAAACTAAATCATTGATTTAGGTGTTTGTCTCATATTTTATTAATCTAAAATAATGTGAAAATAAATTAGGAAACTTTTAAACACAAACTAAATAAAACAAAAAACAAAACACAATACAAAAACAAAGTAAAAGAAAACCCCCCTCCCTGGGCCAAATGGCCCAGCTGGCCTCACTGGCCGAGCCAGGCCAACCCACCAGCGCCATCCCCTTCCCTCCTCTGTTCACGAGGGGAGACGTGTGCACCTGCGATGGCCGCCACGGCCGAGGGCATCGCCGTGGCGCCCATCCACTGTTCCACGATGCCTACAAGTCGTCACTCGTGGCCTCCCTCCAAACCCTAGCGCACACTTTCCCCTCCCCACGCTCGTTCTCTTCTTGGCATCGCGTAGCCGCTCGCTACCGTCGCCGTTGCCATGGCCACCGGTTGCCCCGTGCCGCACCGCCGAGTCCCGTAGAACCCCCGGTGTCCACTGCTTCATCCCCGACCACCCGTCCGAGCAGGAAGCCGCCACGCCGTCGGGATCGACTCCTTCCCGATCGGCCCCGCCACTGCCTCGCCGTCATCGTCGTCGATCTACCCCACCACGACCTCCCCGGGCCTTCCCAGCAACGGAGGTGAACCCTCCCTTCGATTCCCCCGTTCCCCTTACGATCCCACCGCCGTAGGACGCCGCACAACCATGCCTGAACTCGCGGCCAACACGCCCGTCGTCGTGCCCACGTGTGTTGTGCATCCTTGAGGGTGCCCCCTGACCCATTTGATAGCGCCCGTCCAAGACCAACCCGCGCGCGCGGCCTCGCCCTTCCCTCCTGCTCGCCGATGGCCGCTTCAACGCGCTGGCGCTGCTCACGCCCGCAGCTGTCACCCGTGCTCCTCTGCGAGCCGCTGCTGCTCAACCCCCTGACGACGCCCCGTAGTTGGCCTCTGTAAGGGCATATTTCTCCCTAAGTAGTTTTGCTGATTGATGACAATGCATTTGCGGACTAATCGTGTGCTATAAGCTCCTACAAGTATATCTCACCTAGGCACAAGACGATTGATTGCCCCTCGGATTCGATGGAAGACGGTGTTTTCTTTTTGCTCCCTGTCGGTGGCTTTGAGTAATAGGAAAGCCGTACTATTAAGAGGGGGTCCGCTTCGGAAAGGTTTGGGTGGAATCAACACGTACACTTCCTCTCTCACACCATCTTTCCCTTGCTTCTCTGGAGTTCCAACCGTTCATTATTGTATATGCAAACCATGACTTCTTAACTAAATCATCTGCCTGGCAAGCGGTAGTACCGCTCCATAAAGTGGTAGTACCGCACAGCCACGCGGTAGTACCGCCTGAAGACACGGTAGTACCGCACCAGCGGTAGTACCGCGGCTCCAGAGCGATAGTACCGTGTATCTGGCCCGGCACTAATTCTAAGTGTAGAAGTAGGTGCGGAAGTAATTTTTTACTTCCGCATCCTATGCGGTAGTACCGCTTACTCCAAGCGGTAGTACCGTGTCGCGTTTTGCTACTACCGTATTCTCTGCGGATGTAGCCACGGATGTAATTTATTTCATCCGTGGTTGTCAATCATCTCGCATGTTTTTGCCTAGCGGTAGTACCGCTCCCGGAGCGGTAGTACCGCTCAGCCAGCGGTAGTACCGCAACTTACGTGTGGTACTACCGCTCTCTGCGGGCTGAAAACGCACATAACGGTTGGATTTGCTCTCCCACTATATATAGGGGGTCTTCTTCCTCAAGAAGACTTACCTCTTCCCCCACTACTCCATTGTTGCTCCAAAAGCTCCATTTCTGCCCGATCTCTCTCCCTAGCCAATCAAACTTGTTGATTTGCTCGGGATTGCTTGAGGAGGCATCGATCCACACTTCCACCAAGAGATATTTGATTCTCCCCACCCCTTGCGGATCTTGTTACTCTTGGGTGTTTGAGCACCCTAGACGGTTGAGGTCACCTCGAAGCCATATTCCATTGTGGTGAAGCTTCGTGGTTTTGGTGGGAGCCTCCAAGTTGTGGAGATAGCCCCAACCTTGTTTGTAAAGGTTCAGTCACCGCCTTCAAGGGCACCACTAGTGGAATCACGGCACCTTGCATCGTGTGAGGGTGTGAGGAGAATACGGTGGCCCTAGTGGCTTCTTGAGGAGCATTGTGCCTCCACACCGCTCCAACGGAGACGTACTTCCCCTCAAAGGGAAGGAACTTCGGCAACACATCCTCGTCTCCACCGGTTCCACTTGTGGTTATTTCTTACCTTTACTTTTGCATGCTTTACTTGTTTAACTCCTATAGCATGCTTGTGTAGTTGTTATCCTTCTTTCCTTTAGTTGTCACCTTAGTAGAATATCTAGACAACTTACTTTGTCGTTTAATTTAAAGTGGTTAAGAAAAGCTAAAAATTGCTAGTTGCCTATTCACCCCCCCCCCTCTAGTCAACCATATCGATCCTTTCAATTGGTATCAGAGCCTCGTCTCTTTTTAAGGACTTTACCGTCCAAAGAGTATGGGTGACAACGTAGTTGAGATGGAGGACCATTCCGGTGGAACTCCGTCCTTGCCTACGTCAGATGAGGGAGCCTCGGTCCCTCATGAGGAGTTCAATGTGGCCTTGACCACATTGAAATAATCACTATCGAGCGAGGTCAAAGGCATGTTTAAAGATTTGCTTGTGGGGCTTAAATTATCCACCACACCGTTGGAAGTGGCTCGTCCCGCTACCAACGTGTCGGAGGCTACTCCCGACAAGGGAGAAACTAGTAGTGAACAAGCCCCTGTTACTAAGAATGGGAGTTGGAAATTTGCCCAATCCGCTCCTCCTACTCACTATGGAGGACCCGTTCCCACACCGCATTTAAATTCCGTTGGGCCCCCTCCCAAGTTTATCAAAAATTCTGATTTTGCTACTTGGGTGTTTCGTTTCAAACGTCATATTAATCATTGTTCTACTAACCTTTGGAGAATCATTGAGCAAGGTTTTTATCCGCATGATCCCGACAACATGACTCCAAGAGAAACTGCGGATCATCAGTTCAACGAGTCCGCTCTTTGCATTCTTCAAGATTCCATCCCTCCTGAAGACATTGCTCACCTTCGACCCTTCACTGTGGCCAAGGAAGCTTGGGAGCATGTTGGCACGATGTACAAGGGAAGCACCAGTATTCAACGCTCCAACTATGAAGTGGTGCAAGATGAAGCTGATGAGTTTGCTATGATCGAAGATGAAGATCCTCGTGAACTTTATCGAAGATTAACTATCCTTGTGGTCTCTCTTCGAGATCATGGCAGTAAGGATACGGATGACAATTGGATCAAGCGCAAGTTCCTCAAGGCCATGATGCCCTACCATAAGGCCATGTTATCTGTCATACGTCAGAGACCGGACTTCCACCACTTATCCTCAAACGAAGTGTTGGATGAGTTTGTTGCCATGAGGATCTTGGACGTGACCGCCGACAATGCGGTCTTAAGAGCTCAACGATCGAAGAAGCCTAATCTTGCCCTGAAGGCCAAGGCTTGTGTGGAAGAGGAGGAGGTGGAAGATGATGATGAGTGTAGCCCCGAGGACACCAAATATGCCTATCATGAGCACATGGCTCTTGCTTCAAGGCAATTCTGGGGCAAGAAGAACACAAGACCCAACTTCAACAGGAACAACTCTAGTGGGAACAAGGGGAAGCAACGAGTGAGGACATGCTTCAACTATGGAAATGTAAGTCACTTCGTTGTGGATTACCATATGAGAAGAGAGAAGACTTTGGAGGCAAGCTTATTCGGAAGGACAAGTCAAAGTCCTATCCCAACAAGAACAACTTCAACAAGAAGACTCCTCCGAAAGTGTTGGTGGCCCAAGAAGAATATGTTGAGGATGATGATAATGATGAAGACGATGAGGTGACCACCATGGCCACAATTGCAATTGCTACTACTCCGCACTCATCTCTCTTCGACTCACCAAATGAGAACATCACCGCCAAGTGTCTCATGGCCAAGGCCACCAACAAGGTAACCCCAAACATCAATACTACTATCTCTTCTAATCCTTCATTGACGAATTGTATTGATGAGAATGAGGGTGCTAAGGAGGGAGAAAATGAATTTGAGTTGTTCATGAAAAATCTCAAGGGAAAACCCAAGAAGCATTTTGTTGCTCTTTTGGAACAACTCGGTGAGGCCAATGACATGATCGAGGCTCACGAGGAAACCATTACTAAAATGGAAGGACATAGTCGAGACTATGCCGATGAGATATCGGATCTCTCTAACGCCCTAGAGGAAGAGCGTGGTCTTCGTTTGGCTCTTGAGGAGTCACACAACGATGGTCATGCTAAATTAAAGAAAGATCTTGATCATGCTTTAGTTGTCTCTCGTGTGCTTAATTCCGAGAAGGCAAAACTTGAGGTTGACCATGCTAAACTCAAAGAGGAGTTTGACATACTTGACAAGGCTCACAAGGCCTTGAAAGGTATGCATTCTACTCTCAAGGAGTCTCATGATCAACTCCAAGTTTCGTTAACCAAGGAAAAGGCTATCTTTCCTCGCATGGTTTCAATTGATAATGCAAATGCTACTAACCCGTGTTGCGAGCATGTGCATCTTGTTTAAGAGAATGCCGAGTTGAAGAAGCAACTTGAGAAAGGCCTTGTGACTTGCATACAAGGTGAGAAGAACCTCAACACCCTTTTGAGCAATCAAAAGGAGGATGTGGCAAAGGAAGGAATTGGGTTTGTTCCTAAGCCCAAGAAGAAGAAGAATGACAAGACCAAGCAACCACCCCCTCTCCGACAATCTTTTGCGAAAGAAGGAGAGGGCACGTCAAAGAAGAAGAAAAGTGGTGGTGTCAAGAAAAAGTCCACCATACCATCAAACATGGCCGGCGACTTTAATCCTTCATATGTTTTATGTCGTGCTAGTGATGGTCATGTGTTTGCTAAATTTGTTGGTTCTTCTTATGAGTACATTGAATGGTCCATTTGGGTTCCTAAGACCCTTGTTACTAACCTCAAAGGACCCATTACCAAATGGGTACCTAAATCCAAGCATTGATCTATTCTAGGAGTTTGCTTCCGGTGGGGGATCATGGTTGCACGATAGCGGAGCCACAAATCATATGACCGGAAGCAAAGACTTGGTGGTGGACGTGCATCTAGGTTCATCTATGGCCACCAACGTCGAATGGGGTGATGCTTCATCTTCTAAGGTATTGGGGCTTGGCAAGGTTGTTGTCTCCCATGATCTCACAATCGAGAAAGTCATGCTTGTTGAGTCCCTTGCATACAATTTAATTTCTGTTCGCCAACTTGCACTCATGGGCATTGCTACATTCTTTGATATTGATACCGTGGCCCTCTTGTGGAGCAAGACTCTTAAAGTAGCCTATGTTGGGCATGTCAAGAACGACCTTTATGTGGTTAACTTCTCGAAGCAACCCACTAAGGTCGCGACATGCCTAATGGCTAAAGTTGATGTGGGATGGCTTTGGCATCGCCGTTTGGCCCACGTCAATATGAGATCTTTGCAAAGTCTTCTCAAGGGGGACCATGTCCGTGGACTAACAAATGTTAGCTTTGCCAAAGATCGTGCTTGCAGGGCTTGCATTGAAGGAAAGTTACATGAGACGGCTCACCCTCCCACGACTATCATCTATTCAAAGAGACCCCTAGAGCTCCTCCACATGGACCTCTTTGGGCCTCCATCTTTTGATAGTCTTGGGGGTAGAAAGTACTGCTTGGTGATTGTGGATGATTACTCAAGATACACCTGGGTATACTTCTTCAAGAAGAAGAGTGAGACCCAACAAACCGTCATCAACTTTGCAAATGAAGCTCAACGACAACATGAAGCAAAGATTTTGATGATCAGAAGTGACAATGGCACCGATTTCAAAAACTACACCTTGGATGAGTTTCTTAGTGATGAGGGGATCAAACATCAATATGCAGCTCCATATACCCCTCAACAAAACGGTGTAGCGGAGAGAAAGAACCGAACTCTGATGGATGCAGCAAGAACCATGATGGCTGAATTCAAATCTCCATACAACTTTTGGGCCGAAGCCATCAACACCGCTTGCCATGCATCAAATCGACTCTATCTCCGCAAAGTCTTGAACAAAACTCCGTATGAGATTCTTACCGGTAACAAGCCCAATCTCAAGTACTTCCGGGTATTCGGGTGTAAGTGTTTCATTATCAAGAAAGGTGTTCGCTTGTCTAAATTTGAATCTAGAGCTCATGAGGGCATATTTGTTGGTTATGCTACAAACTCTCATGCTTACCGTGTCCTCAACAAGTCCAATGGACTCATTGAGGAGACGAGTAACGTAGAGTTTGATGAAAATAACGGGTCCCAAGTGGAGCAAAGTGGTACTTGTGATGTAGGTGATGAAATTCCTCCTCAAGCCATAAGAAGAATGGGTGTTGGATACATCCTACCCATTGAGGAACCCCTTGTGGCCGAAGGAGAAGGACAATGTTCCACTCAAGTGGAACCATCATCAACCCAAGACCCACACGCTTCCGAAGAACAAAGTGAAGGCCCTCAACCTGACGAACAAGGCCAAGTGCAAGATCAATCACAAGATGGTGGAGAGCCACCTAATGATGCACAAGGCCAAGTTCTGCCCTCCGAGCAAGATCAAGATCAAGAGGAAGCTCAAGATCAAGATCTAGCTCCTGACGACGCTCAAGATGATCAACTCAGTGCTCCTCAGTTAACTCTTGAAGAGCAATTAGAGCGTCGTGCTGCAAAAGTTGCCTCCAGGCTTGCTTCCAACAAACATCACATCGAGAACATTCTAGGAAGCATCAAAAGGGGGGTAAGCACTCGTAGACAATTAGCAAACTATTGTGCTCATCAAGCTTTTGTCTCCTGTGTTGAACCTCAGAAGGTTTATGAGGCGCTCGAAGACCCTGATTGGCTCAATGCCATGCATGAAGAACTCCATAACTTCGAGCGCAACAAGGTGTGGCGTCTGGTGCCATGGCCAAAGGAGAACCATAGTGTCATTGGAACCAAATGGATCTTTAAGAACAAGCAAGATGCTCATGGCATTGTCATCCTGTCGGGGGAAACTGTCCACCACGAACACCTATGGGACCGGAGCCCCTTGTACGTTGCGGCAAGGGAGCGGAGGGAGCACAAAGAGCGGATCGAGGAGAGCACGCGGGCAGTTTACCCAGGTTCGGGCCGCGCGGACGCGTAAAACCCTACTCCTGCTTGGTTTGTATTGAGTTTATGAGCTCGGGAGCTTGAAGAACTAGCTGCACCGAGCAAGAGAGCTATCTAGGTTCCGAACCCTTTCTACGTTGTGCATGGTCCTCCTTCTATAGCTCAAGGGGTCACCGACAGGTGTCAACGTAGAAGAAGGGCAAAAATGTAACTTTGGTGGTAGTTGTAACAGTGCGGGAACAGTGCGTGAACAGTGGATGAACAGTGGTCATCACCTACTTTGACAGTGGGGGACAAGAGCATTTAATGCCCGTCGCCGTCGACCCCAAAAGCACCCGCCCTTGCGTCTCCGTTCGCCACGGCGATAGCCTCGTCACCGTGGAGTGCCACCGTGTCCCCCAGGCTGCACAGCCATCCGCCACGCGTCCCTGGAAGGGCCCCAGGGCGACGCGTGGGCCGATGAGCTCGAGCGCGGGCACACAGCGTGAGCTTCCCCCGGCAAGCACCTTGCCGGGGTCTTGATCTTGCCGGGCTCTGGAGCTTGCCGCTCCTCGTGTAATGCCCAGGATGGAGTTATACCTCCTACGTGTCGAGGCACGACTTAAAGGCATAAATCCATCCTAGAATGATCTCAAGTTCGGTAATCTTTGCACAACTCATGTAAAAGAGGGGATAGTAAACTGAAAATAGTTGGCTTACACTCGCCACGTCACAGAATTACAATACAAGTCTCAAACATCATACATTAAGAACATCACAACCCTCTAAGGGCAAAAGCCAAATGTCAAAGTACCGAACTCAGATAAATAAACCACAGGCGGATCGAATCCTAGTAAGAGACTCCACTACTGATCGTCCGGGTAGCGCACGTAGTACCGACTACGCTCCTCGTCGTACTCCCAATCCAGCTCGGTGCCATCACCTGGGTAGCTCACAACTGGACCTGCATCTGGTGTGTGAAGTAACTGTGAGCCACAGAGGACTCAGCAATCCCGTCTCCGGGTAACAAGACTATCAAAGCCTTTAGGTGAGGAAAGGCCGAAGAAAGAATAAGTCTGCAGCAGCAACTAGCATCTAGCTTACGTGAGTGAGAGCGAGAAGAGAAGCCTCGGCGAGAAGTGATCACGAAGTGATCCTAGCTACAAGCTCCACAATCATAACCCCTCCGTGTTCAACTCCCGAATCCCTATTCGGAAATTGACGATCACGGAACACACGCTGGTAGTGTATTAGAAACATTGTGTCAAGTTATCTACAACCGGAATTAACAAGCTCCCATTTGCCACATAACCGCGGGCACGGCTTTCGAAAGTTCAAACCCTGCAGGGGTGTTCCAACTTGACCCATTACAAGCCCATGATCCGCGGAGTCGCAACTCCAAAGTGGGAAGACCCGAGTATCCTCGGAATCCCGTGCTCAAGATATACCGAGCTAAGGTAAGGCTAATCCAGCAAATCCTCCCGGCGTGTCGACACCCTGATAGTAGCCGCGCGTATCTAAGTCTCAGGACACGACCGGATGAGACGTCCTACAGGTGTATGCCAGATACCTCAGGTTGCCCCAAGGCGGCCCCGCAGTCCGCTCGTTTCGGACCAACACTCATGTGGAGCACTGGCCCAGGGTTGTTGATTAAGAAAGAGGGTTAATTACTCCCTATGCAAGTTTAGTTTGTTATTAGGCAAATAGTACCAATGTTGGGGCTTGCTGGAAAAGACTTAACACTTAGCGGTTTATCGAGGGGGTCCCATACACCCCAACCGTGTTAGGAACGCATAATCAAGGAACATAATACCGGCTTATACGGATCCTAACGGCATGAGTGGAACAAATCACCAAGCAAAAGGCTTAGCCTTCCACCCTTGCCAATATATAGATGATTTCGGTTTAAGCATTTATATAGTGTGATATAACCCAACCAAACTTCAACATGAAGCAAGCACCTTCGATCTTCACCTGCAACTAGCAACGCTATAAGAAGGGCTGAGCGAAGCGTACTTAGCCAAGCAACGGTTTGCATAGGTAGGTTGGTTAAACATGGCAATTGGTTACAAGTAGGAGGCTGACAAGAAGATCATGGGCATCGAGGCAAAACTATAGATCGAGACTACTAGCAATAGGCAAAGATAGTAATGTTATCGGGGTTCGGTCATCTTGCACTGAAGAGAAGTCGTTCGGATCGTAAGAAGGGTCCTCGTGCTCAACCTCGTTGGAAACCTCATGCTCAACCTCGTACCCGGTCTCAGCTTCCGGCTCTAAACAAGACAATCACACCAAGCACCAATCAACAAGATGCAATGCGCACTCGGAAAAGATGAATGCATGATGGATGCACTAAGGATGCACACGGAGCACGTAAAACATCACTCAAGCAAAACACCTCAAAACATGATAGCAATCTGATATTATTAATCTACACAGAAAAACAACCAAGTTTGATATAAGATTCACTGAAATCGGAGTTACGGGCTAAAAGTTATGCCCGAAACAAGATTTGAGCGAAAGCTGAAAATTACAGCAACATAGAATCTTCGGAGCTCAAAATAATTAAGCTACAGCACCCAAAAAGCATGGCAAAGGACATGAACACAAATTAGACATATAGTACAGCAACTATGTCCAAGGTGCACCCCCAACGGAGCCACGGATCAATAGCAATGATCTTGGACAAATAGAACTTGGCAATAAAATTCTGGCAGCATAATTTTATTGAAACTTTAGAGCAAAAGATAAACATGCTACAGCCACTCAAATGGACATGTGAGGACATGGATGGAAATACAACAATATATACTACAAGGAACAATCAAAATCCACCCCAAAACAATCATGCTTTGTCCTAGAACATCACACGAACATGGCATCGGAACGTTACAGATTTCAGACTTAGTGAAAAATCACTAAGTCCTAAAACAGCAATATCATCATGGCATATAAAATAGCATGTTTAAGTCACCTCGAAACTAAACATGGCGAAGGGTAAGCACCTCATCAAAGTACACATGAAGGTGATCCCGAAACACACAAGCATGCATCATAGAGGTGAACACAACGATTGTAACGAGCTCAACAAGATGGCATTTCATAACAAGTGAAACAACATCACATGAACATGGCACTTTGCAACGATGATAACAAAGCAATAATAAATCTACCATGCAACCTATCACAAGCAACACGTAGTTCGTGGCAAGACGAACACGTGGACATGTCATTTGCATCATTTGGACAAACGAGCTAAAAGATATCACATGGCAAAGGTGGCATGAAAATAACACATAACAGAAGTTTATATCATGATGCACTCTTGCAACAGCAAAACAAGCACCTAGATGATCTCTAACATGCATGACAACAACAGGGGAAACATAGAGCACATCTCCACGAACGTCTAGACATATTACACGCGCAAAACAGAGCAACACAGTAAAAGTTATGCAAGGTCAAACATAGCATCACAGATTAGATCTCAGGGACTTAGAGGAAAAGAAGTCAACCTAGCCAGATCCAGATCTGGGAAAAAGAAGACGGGCCGGTGGATCTGCAGATGGGCCGACGCGGCGGCGGATCTGGCCCAGGGCGGTGTGGAACTGTGCGGCCCGGCGGGAGGAGGAGCCTCGGGCCGGTGGGGAGGTGGCGGCCCGCGGAGGGGCGGCGTGCGGTACTGGGCCGGGGTGGCGGCGCGCCTGGCCCGGCGACTCGGTGCGGGGCGCGGCGAGCGGCGTCGTGGGCCGGCCCGCTGGAGTGGCGCGGCGCCCCGGTGCGGAGCTCCAGGCGAAGGCGAGGCGGAGCGGAGGCGATACGGCTGGGAGGCGGGAGTGGGCCGCTGGGCTGACTTGGCGCCTGGATCCAACGATGCGGTCCCCCCCGAGCCTGGCGAGCGGGGCGATGACTGGGCCTGCTGGCGGCGGGGTTGGGCCAGTGCGGAAGGGAGCGACGAGGCGCGCTGTCGGCCGGGGAAGCGGTCCCCTCGGTAGGCTGCGTTGACTCGCGGTGGCTTCGAGGGGATCTGGTCGGGACTGCTTCGAGCTGCGGCTGGATCCTTCGTGGATCTGGCCAAGTGGCAAGGAGGGGATGGCCAGATCCGAAAAATGGAGGGGGAGAGGGTGGAGAAGAAGCTAGAAGCTAAAACAAATAGACTAGGGTCTATTATATAGCAGTTAGCTAGGGTTAGGGGGGAATTTAGGGGCGCTAGGAGCCCTCCGATCGCGATCCGACGGATCCGATCGCGGGGGTAGATTTTAAAGGCCTAGAAGGAGATAAAAGACTGCAGTAGGGGTGTTTCCGGGACACGAAGCGAAGGCACTTCGGACCCACACGGACAACAGATGGAAAAGCCAACGGAGTCCAAACGAGACGAGATTTGAGAGGCGGTTGCACACCACAAAACAACAACACACAAAACAACCTCGCGGCACACCGGTAACGTTAAACGCCCGAACAACAAAGTAGGCCTACGGGACGTCACGGACACGTGAGGGAGCTCCGGAATGCGAAACGGACAACGGGAGGAAACACACGGAACCGGATGCAACCGACAACACAAATGCAATGCGATGCACATGTCTACATGATATGCATGAATGCCACACACTCACACAACAAAACGACGAAAACCCGAAAGACAAAGAACCCGGAATGGAAATAGATGAAGCCGGAGATATATTATATACCCAAAAGGGAAAGTATTACATCCGGGGCATTACACCTCGGGCCCTGCCGGGGCGCATGATGCGCCAAGGCATGTCTTCTGCGATGCAGTCTTCTGGACTTTCTGGCAAGCTCCTCTTGCCAGGGTCTTGTGTTAATGAGATAATCTTGAGCCTGGGATGGCCTTCCCGGCAAGCTCCACTTGCCGGGGTCTTGACCTTCTCTCTTGTATACTTTGTTTTTGAATGGTTTAATAAGGACCGAAAAGGTTTCCGGCAAGCGCGTGGTGAGCCCTGCCGCGGGAAGCTGCTACTGCCCGTGCACAAGTTGGGGTACTAAGGTACCCCTATCTTAGTACACCGACAGGAGCCCCCGGGCCTGGGCCACACACGGTGCCGAGCGCTGTTGGGCCAGGCCCAAAACAGTGCACGGGCACGCGCAGCCCACGGCAAGCCGTAATTCCCCTTCCGCATCCGCCGCGTCCCTCCCTAACGGCACGCGTCGATTGCGGCGTCGTGGGAGAGATCGTGGCCACGTTCTTTAATGGGAAATGCGGAGCGTCCCCCACTCCCTCCTTAAAAGCAGAGGGAACAGGGGCAGTTTCCTTCCTCCGCCTTCACTTCGTCTTCAACCTCCAGAAACCCCCGCTGCGCTTTGCCTCCACACCTCCTCCGCCCTCTTCTGCACCCGCGGCGCCGTCGAACTCCTCGCCCCTTCCCCCGCCGCCTCCGCCATGGCTCCGAAGGCCGAGAAGGCGAAAGCGGAGAAGGCCAAGAGGGAGAAATCCGAGCAGGCGGCGAAGCTCGCCGCCCTGCGGAAGAGGAATGTAGTCTTCACGCCGAGGCTCAGCGCGAGGGAACTCTGGAACAAGTATTACCTCTTCTGGGCCAAGGAGACCAAGGCTCATCCCCGGACCAGAGTCTACCCCGCCAGCGCCAAAGATCTGCTTCCCGGCGGGTATTTCTTCTTCGCTGTCTTCTTCCACTGCGGCTTGTGTCCTCCATTCTCGGAGTTTTTCTGCGACATCATGAACACGTACGGCCTCCACCTCCTAGACTTCACCCCCAACGCCATCCTTACGATGGCGGTTTTCGCACATCTGTGCGAAAACTACATAGGGATCTATCCAAACGCAGCGCTCTTTCGCCACTTTTTTATGCCTAGAGTAGAGGCCGGCGCTCCCCTCTCCAGGGGTATCTCTTGGATCTTCCGCTTGAACAAGAAGGAGTCATATCTGAAAGGAGAGCTCCGTGGCAAGTGGGAAGAGTGGCGCGCAGATTGGTGTTGGATAGTGGAGGACCAGCTGGAGCCTTTCACTGCGCCGCGCACAACAGCCATAGTGCGCGGCAGGGACTGGAGCGAGTTGGCCCCGGATGATGGCAAGCTCAACGTTGCCCTTGTCAGGATACTTCGTCTCTGGGTAGCTAAGTTGACCATCGGAGAGGTAGGGGCAGACTTCCTCCGCCGCCGCATTGCCCCTTTACAAGAGAGGAAAAGGCCAGCATGGGAGTTTGGCAATGCGGCGGACATTATGAGGCTGCGCCCGGGTTTGAACTTCAACTTCACGGCGTTGGAGCTGAAGGGGATGGTCCGGGAGCTTTTTAAGCACGACCCGGCCCATCCGGAGTGGTTTAGATCTCCCCGGGGAGTGGTGCCGCTGTGCAACAGCACTGCCCGGGATGCTTTGCGCGCAATGATGCCCGCGTGTGACTCTCACGGCGTCGACCCCACATGGATAGTGCCCACGCCGGATGCCATCATGAGTTTCTTCGACAACCTGGTCGAGGTGCCCAAGATCACCGATGAGAACAAGGGTCTCACTCGGGCCACCACAGAGCGGGACATAGCCTATATTGCTTCCCGGATGGAAGAGGCCGCCGCAGCTGCAGCAGCAGGAGACTTCGGGTTCACCGTCGACGAGGCAGAGGCCGAGGACGCGTCGTGCCAAGCAGAGGAGGCAGAGATCCGCAGACTGCTCAAGCTTCCGCCCGACGAGCTTGCCGGAGTTCCTTCCCTGAGGCACGCCGGGATCCCCGGGGTCGTGAGCGAGGCCGCGGCAAGCGAGGGTGCCGGAGGGAGCAGAGGTGCCGGAGGGAGCGGAACCACCGGAGGGAGCGGGGCCGCAAGACAAGATGCTAGATCCAGCGGGCCCGCCGGGGAGGAGGAGGAGGACACCAAGACCGACGAAGACTCCGGCGGGTCTCTAGGGCTCGACGACGACGCCTCCTCGTCGTCGGAGAACTCCCCGCCTCCAGCAAGTCCCAAGCAAGCGCCGGGGAAACACCTCCGCAAGGCGGCCACAGCGACGAGGACGCAGGCGCCCCGACAACAGCCTGCTCGCCGGGCGGCGCGAGCCACCAGGCCGAGCCAAGCCGTGACGGAGGCGCCCCGGGCATCAGCCGCGGCGGAGGCGCCCCGCGCACCAGCGCCAAGCGGAGGAGGATCCTCCCAAAGTGGAGCAGCTGCTCCGCCTGCTCCCCGGGCTTCGGCGCCAACGGAGGCTGGGTCTTCGCAGCCCCCAGCCCCGGAGACCGCCAAGCGCCCGAGGGAGCCTTCTCCTCCTGCCCCTCGCACGGGAGCGCCTCAGGTGGAGTTCGACTTCTCCGCCCTGAGCGACGACGACGACGAGGAAGAGGAGTAAGCACTTGTATTTTGTAGCTTCTTCGGTTCGATCTTGATTCTTTCGTTGATGACTCTGATCTTGCTTTTGTTTTCAGGTCCCTGGCCCAGCGGGCGGCAAAGCGGGCCAAGATCCCCGTGGTCGAGGTCGAGGACGACTCGCCCGTCGCGGCGACAGGGGATGCGCCGGCGACGAACTTGCCGGATCCAGCTGCTGCCCCGAGGAGCAGCCCCCAGCGCAGCCCCCAGCGTAAGTCTGGTCTCGAGCTTCTTGCTTGTCGGGCGCGCTCGAGGTTTTTGTCTTGTACTAACACCTTGTTGCCTTGTTTGTCTTGTTTGCCTTGTGCAGAAGTTGAGCCGCAGCCGCAGGAGCAACCAGAGGTCACTCCCGAGGAGCTGCAGATTCCACCCTCCCCGCCAAGGATGAACTCCCCAGCAAGGGAGGACGTTCCGCCAAGGACGGGCTCCCCGCCAAGGGCGGGCAGCCCGACAAGGGTGGCCACCCCGCCAAGGGAGGGCACCACCGCTCCACCGCCTAGGGAGGACTCCCCGGCGAGGGAGCCTGTCGTCGACGAAGTCCGCGAAGGTAAGTCTTGCAGCTTCTTCTTCTTGGACTTGTCTTTTTGGATATTTGCTTGATCGTTTCTTTTCTTCTTCTTCTGCTAGATCCTCCTCCCCCGGAGCGGATGGAGACGGAGGTCATCGTCGAGGAGGAGGGCGCGCAAGGCGACGCCGGCAAGGCCCCTGTCGTCGAAGACATGGCAGGAGCCGACGAGCCTGCCGCTGAGGAGACTGCCCCGACTGCAGACGCCGTGGCTGGGGAGGGGGACGGCGGCCACACTGCCGGCCCGGAGGCGGCAGGAGCGTCAAGCGCTGCGCCGGCCGCCGACCCCTCCGCCGGCAAGGAGCAGTCGGGCATCTATCTTGAGGCCCCCAATGGCGTCTTCATACAAGTGTCGTGGGGGTCCTCATCGCGAGCCCCCATGGAGGGAGAGACCTTTGATGGAGAGGTCCTCGCCTCCGCGGGGTTGAAGATTGTTGAGGCGCCTGGCGGGAGCGATGAGCCCGAAGAGGAGAAACTTCTCCGCCAGCTCCTGGCCCTTTACCGGGCCAGGCAGGCGAAACTGGAGTCGCGAGAAGCCCTCACCACCAAGGCCGGAGCAGACTTGGAGAAACGCGCCGCAGAGCTCCGCGCCGCCCACCAGGCAGCTCTCCGCGACTTGGCAGAGGAGCGCGAGAGGCTTGCCGGAGAGCAGCAGGAGTTTCTTCTGGAGAAGGCTGAGGCCGAGGAGTAGCAGCGACTGGTCGGCGAAGCGCTGACCCAGCGAGAAGGCGCGCTCAACCAGCGGAAGGTCGACCTCGACGCTCACGAGGACGACCTTACCGCCCGGGAGCAGGCCCTTGGCGGAGAGTTGAAAGAAGCGAAAGCCGCCGCAGCCACCGCGGAGACCGCCAAGAAGGACCTTGAAGCTAAGGTGGCGCAGCTGGAGGAGTACCTGAAGGCGAGCATGGAAAGGGTCACCGCGCTCAACATAGAGTGCGAGAAAGATGCCCATACCAACTCGGACCTCCAGGTACGCCTCTCCAAGCAGGGCGACGAGCTCAAAGCCGCCAAGGACTCGATTGCTGATCTGGAGTTGAAGGTTTCCACTTTGAGGGATTCACTTGACGCCGCTCGGGACCGCGAGACCAAGCTGAAGGAGGAGGTCCGCAAGGAGCGGGAGCTGGTGGAGAGCGCCGCCACCTCCACGAACATCTTCAAACAGGCGGTTGAGCAATGGACGGAGGAGCTGGTCACTTCCGCCGCCAACATCGACAAGGAGCTAATGGCGCTGAGGGTTGAACACTTGGTGTACTCTCCGAACCCGAATCTCCCCCACAGCGCCAAGCTCAGTCTCTTCTTCAGGGGGATCGCGCTGGCGCTCGCGCGGCTGCAGGAGAAGCTCCCCGCGCAGCTGGCCGAGGAGTCGCGCCAGCTCTGCGCGGGTACCTTGGAGCGTGTCTTGACCAAGATCGTCTACCGCAATCCTGGCATAAATCTCGTCAACGTTCTCCGCAGCTTGCCGGCCGACGCAGATCAGGAGGCGCTGAAGGCGCAGGTCGCCCACATCATCGCCAAGGTGAACAAGATCTCCAGGCGTGAAGGCGATCGCGTAGACTAGGCCTCTTTCTTCTTATTTCCTTTGTTGCTGCAAAGTGTGCCATGAACATGAACCTATTAGTCATTGCGACAAGTTATCTCTGTATTATATTATCTTATTTACGAGCAATTGATGCAGTGTTATCTCCCTTGTTTTTGGTCCTTTACTTTGTATGCTTTTTACCCTACGCTTTTAGGGAACTTGCCGACAAGGGACCCTTGCCGCGAGCGCTGAGTGCTGGACTCTGAGCAGCCTGCTGGCAAAGGCCTTACCCGCAAGCAACCTTGCCGCAGCTAGTCGCAACGCACTTAGCTTGCTGAGCGAACTCGAAAACGAAGTAAGGGCGCGACACTTGTCCCAGCTCACTTAAGCCGTTGAGCGTACTCGAAAACAAGATAAGGGTGCGGTTAGCCATGGGCAGGTTCCTCCTCGCACAGTGTAGGATCGAAGAAGTAGGTCTAGAGGGGGGGGTGATTAGACTACTTGACAATATAAAAATCTGCCTTTTGATTATGCAAAGTTTTTGGCAGTTTCACAATTAAGATTATGTCAAGTAACACACTACACATGCAATTCTAGAGTATGGGCAGCGGAAAGTAAATTGCATATATAGTAAAGAGAGGTGGAGAAGATCAAACGCAGTTTGGTGACACGGAGATTTTTGTCGTGGTTCCGATAGGTGGTGCTATCGTACATCCACGTTGATGGAGACTTCAACCCACGGAGGGTAACGGCTGCGCGAGTCCACGGAGGGCTCCACCCACGAAGGGTCCACGAAGAAGCAACCTTGTCTATTCCATCACGGCCTACGCCCACGGAGGACTAGCCTTACTCGGGGTAGATCTTCACGAAGTAGGCAATCTCCTTGCCCTTACAAACTTCTTGGTTCAACTCCACATCTCAAAGACGGAGGCTCCCAAGCGACACCTAACCAATCTAGGAGGCACCACCCCCCAAAAGGTAATAGACGGTGTTGATGATGATGAACTCCTTGCTCTTGTGCTTCAGATGATAATCTCCCCAACACTCAACTCTCCTCACTGATATGGCTGTGGTGGAAGAAAGGTTTGAGTGGAAGGCAACTTGGGAAGGCTAGAAATCAAGTTTCATATGGTAGGAATGGAATGGCTTGATCTCAACACAAGGGTAGGTGGTTCACTTCTCAGAAAGTGTATGGTAGAAGTGGTGGTACTTTCTGATGGCTCTCCTCACGAATGAAGAGGGGGTGGAGGGGTATATATAGCCTCCACACAAAATCCAACCGTTACACACACATTTGACCAATCTCGGTGAGACCGAAGTGAAAACTCGGTCAGACCGAAAGTTCAAATATAGTGAACGTTGGGATTTTCGGTGGGACCGAAAATACCATCTCGGTGGGACCGAAAGTGAATCTGATATGAACGTTGGAGATTTCGGTGAGACCAAGAAAGAAAACTCGGTTGGACCGATTTGAGAAAGAGCAGGAACATGCCAGAATCGGTGAGACCGAAAATGAATTATCGGTGAGACCGATTTGACCCAAGACAGAAGCTTGCCCATTTCGGTGAGACCGATAATACAAACTCGGTTATTCCGAAATGATGTGAAATGGTTACAGAAGGTTGGCAGTTCAGTTTCGGTGAGACCGATCTCAAACTCGGTAGGACCGATTTTTCTAGGGTTTGGAATATGGCAGAAGTGGTTCATCTCGGTGGGACTGAGTTGGAAGAATCGGTTTGTCCGAGATTACTTATGAGTGTGTTTGGTAGTGAAAGGTGCTGATAGTTGAAGGAGCTAAATCACTAAGCACTTGAGCAACCAGATCATCAACACAACCTCATCCCCTTTTAATAGTATTGGCTTTCCTATGGACTCAATGTGATCTTTGATCACTAAACCAGAAATGGAGTCTTGAGCTTTTGCCAATGCTTGCCTTAGCATTTGAGGGGTCCACTTCTTCAGTCATCTTGCCATACCAATGTGATTGGGTTTCCTGAAACATACTTGATAAAAGTATTAGTCCAACCACAAAGTATGTTGTCATTAATTACCAAAACCACCCAGGGAGCAAATGTGCTTTCAATCTCCCCCTTTTTGGTAATTGATGGCAACACACTAAAATTATACTAAACAAAACATCAAAGCTTATTGAAAGAAAGACAGAATTATCATGAAAGCTTTGACAAGCATGTAGTACACAGGCTCCCCCTACAAGTGTGCAAGATTTTCATAGATTATGGTTTTGGACTACCACAAGCACACAAGAGAGATAAGCAAGATGTGCTACATGCAGCTTGGCTATATGCATCAGAGCAGAAGAGAAAGGAAGTGAGTGATAATGCATATGTGCATGGTGATTTCTTGCAAACAAGTATTTACAAGCAAGTCACCATCATGCACATTCTGCAAGATGCATATACTTACCTTGAGGTTCCTTGACATTGTACCTGAAGGGATAAACTTGAGAAAACAAGGTTAGATAACACAAGAGTATTCCTTCAACCAATTGCAAGAACATCAAGAGTACCAAGCCAGGGAGGACATGTATAAAGAGTGTCTCATATTGAGCACAGACTTGAATCAGCAAACATGTCTCCGAAGCTAAAAGATTTTCAATGAACTCTGAGAGATTTTGCTTTTCATAGGATATCAATTGTGAAGATTCCTCTAAGTCTTCTCCCCTTAAGCTAAAAGATTTCATGAGATACCAATTGTGAGAACAAGGGGTGTGATGTAAAAAGCAAAATCAAAAGAAAGATGCCAATTGTAATGTCCAATGTAAAACACGACAAAGCTTTGATGTGACTCTCTCCCCCTTAAGATAAGATTGCTTTTCTTCTTCCCTTAAGTCTTATCTTCTCCCCTACTCCCCCTATTCCCCCTAAGTTCTCTCCCCCTTTGACATCAAGTGCCGAAAAGGACAGCAAACTAGGTAGGACAGGAAAGATGGAAAGAAAAGAAAGAAAGAAGGAAAGAAGTGGGATCCTTAAGAATCACAACAGGGCAAATAAGAACATTCAGAGAACCAATTTGAGTCTAAATTTGAGTCCTCTCCCTCTTTAAGATTTAAGTCTGAGTGGAGCTGCAGAAGTTGATGTCTTGGAAGATAATTCCAAGGAAACACAGAAATAATCCAGCTCACTCTACGAGGGATGTTTCAAAAGATTTGCAATGAATTTGTAAAAGATTTTCGGAATTGATCAGAGCCATAAAAAGATTTCCAGAAGGATATTCACAAAGAAATATAAGAAAAGAAATAAAAAAGAAAGAAATAAAAAGGTTCCTGGATGAAGTTTTTTTTTTTAATTAAAGAAAACTCAATGAGAGAACATAAGAGAAAAACAGAAAAACTCCAAAAGCATATGTACTTCATCTAGATAAAGGTCGGCGACAAAGTCACCTATGTTTGAGTATATTGACTTAGGAGTCAAATGAAGGCATTTGATCATAGGTCATACTCATCGTTTAAGCTCAAAATGGGGTTGCCATTTTTCGATTAAGCATTTGATGTGATCACATCTTATGAAGCTGCTTGTACTCATGACTTTGAGCAAAGCTCCTCAAAGATGCGAAGAACATACCTTGGGCTTGTTGATGCTTTGCTCATGTAGGTAGACTTGATGTAGGTGCTCATTGAATGTGAAGTTGGAGCGCCATTTCTACTTGTGTAGTACATCTTCCTACATGGGTTAGGCAAGCAAGGAAATACTCAAGAATATCCAAGATGACAAGAGTGAAATACTAGATGTATAAGGTGTCAAAAAGGATATGTGGAATTTTGTTCCTTGAACTCAACATCCCAAAGGGCTAGATACTTGGTCAATGACAAGATTACTCATGATTTGAGTGTGTGGTAATCTTGTGGAATGTAGATCATCCAAGTACCTGCAAAGAGTTAGATGCAATACAAGGAGGCAAATGTGTCCAAGACATATGATCATCATCATAAGAGAAATATCAAGGATTAGTCAAGAGGGCTCATGCCTTGCATGCATCAAAGGAGTTATCACTCCAAGTTTGAAGCATCAATGATGTTCAACTCACTCCTTAAGCGACAAAACACCTTCTCATCAAGAGGTTTTGTAAAGATATCAGCAAGTTGTTTGTCAGTGCGAACATGCTTAAGATTAATATCACCCTTGGCAATATGATCACGAATAAAATGGTGACGAACTTCAATATGCTTTGTTCGAGAATGTTGCACTGGATTGTGTCCAATCTTGATTGCACTCTCATTGTCACAAAGCAAGGGAACACGTCTCACATGTATCCCATAATCCTTAAGCGTTTGTGTCATCCATAGCAATTGAGCACAACACGAACCAGCAGCAATATATTCTGCTTCGGCAGTGGATAATGATACCGAATTTTGTTTCTTGGAGGACCAAGATACAAGGGATCGACCAAGGAATTGACATGTACCCGAAGTTGACTTTCTATCAACCTTGTCACCGGCATAGTCCGAGTCGGAATAGCCAACAAGATCGAAAGAAGCTCTCTTAGGATACCAAATGCCAAAGTTTGGTGTGTGTATCAAGTATCTCACTATCCTTTTAACAGCTTTAAGATGACATTCTTTAGGGGCTGCTTGATATCGCGCACACATGCAAACACTCAACATTATGTCAGGACGAGAAGCACAAAGATATAGTAGAGAACCAATCATAGAACGGTAAACCTTTTGATCAACGGGTTCTCCATCCTTTGTCAAGTCATTATGTCCACTAGTAGGCATGGGGGTACTCATACCTTTGCAGAGATCCTTGGTGTACTTTGTTTGTGAGACAAAAGTACCCTCCTTAGATTGCTTGATTTGCAACCCAAGGAAGAATTTGAGTTCACACATCATGGACATCTCATACTTCTCCGACATAAGCTGTCCAAACTTCTTGCTAAAATGGGGGTTAGTTGAACCAAAGATAATATCATCAACATATATTTGGCACACAAATAGTTCACCATTAACCCTTTTTGTGAACAGCGTTGAGTCTATCTTTCCAATTTCAAACCCTTTTTCAAGAAGAAAGCTAGTTAAACATTTGTACCAAGCTCTAGGGGCTTGTTTAAGACCATAAAGAGCTTTATGCAACTTGTAAACATGATTAGGCTTTTTGGGATTCACAAAACCGGGAGGTTGTTTCACAAATACTTCCTCCTCAATTTCACCATTTAGGAAAGCACTTTTGATATCCATTTGATAGAGAGTAATATCATGATGATTGGCATAAGCAAGAAGAATGCGAATGGACTCAAGTCTAGCAACGGGGGCATAGGTCTCACCATAATCCATACCTTCGACTTGTGTGTAACCTTGAGCTACGAGACGAGCCTTGTTGCGGATGACTTGTCCATCTTCATCTTGCTTGTTCCGAAACACCCATTTGGTTCCAATGATGTTTTGATCATCGTTGGGCTTCTCTACCAAAGTCCACACCTTGTTCCTCTCGAAGTTGTGTAGTTCTTCGTGCATAGCGTTCACCCAATCCGGGTCTTTAAGTGCTTCTTCTACCTTCATAGGTTCAATACTAGAGATAAATGAGTAATGCTCACAAAAGTTAGCTAAGCGAGTTTTAGAGCGAGTAATTCTCCCGGAGTTGATGTCGTTCATCATTTGTTCCACGGGATGATTCTTCTTGACTCTTGCTCGAACTCGGGATAGCCTTTGTTGATGTTGTGGCTCAGCTTCCTCATCATCTTCATCTTCCTCTTCTTCTTCTTCATTGTTGTTGGTGTTGTCTTGAGGTGGTGGAGAAGGAGGTTGTGGTGGATCTTCTTGTTGCATTTCCTCATCTTGGTGAGTTCCA
>LR738710.1:631515594-631529471 GCA_902687465.1 Secale cereale
CCCCCCCCCCCCCCCCCCCCCCCCCGGCAAACTTGTGCGCGAGGAATGTTTCTTCTGCTTAAGAGGGAAAGAAAAGGAGAAGAGGGAACAAATATAGGATTTCTCGGCATGGTAATGCTTACCGGATATGTGTGTTGCACAAGATTCCCAACAATGCATGCAAATATCAAACAAAAGCATGAAAATGGCAAATAGTGCGAAACACAAAAGCTTTACTGATGCACGGGATCTGCGCCCGGCTTTGTACAAAGGTTTACATGCGACAGCGGCAAGACTCGTACAAAAGGTGGTTGCCGGAGCGGATCACGGCAACCGCGCCTTATGGGTGAAACTTGTGAAGATGCTCTATGTTCCAGGAATTGCTCACCGGTAAGCCTTCTTCGGTCTCAAGGCGGACAGCGCCGGGCCTTGTGACTTGTCTCACCCGATAAGGGCCTTCCCACTTCGGCGTCAACTTGTTGGAATTCTTGGCGGACTGAACACGCCGAAGAACAAGGTCGCCTTCCTCGAGACTCCTGGCCTTGACCTTGCGGCTATGATAGCGGCGCAAGGCTTGCTGGTATCGAGCAGCTCGTACAGGAGCCTGGAGACGTTCCTCCTTGAGGAGCAATGCATCATCTTGTCGCAGTTGCTCTTGCTCGAGCTCATCATAAGCGAGCACTCGAGGAGATCCGTATATGAGTTCCGTGGGAAGAACTGCCTCTGCTCCGTAGACAAGGGCAAAGGGTGTCTGTCCGGTGGCTCGACTTGGTGTCGTTCTGATTGACCAAAGAGCCGCCGGCAACTCCTCTATCCAGTTTCTTCCGCACTTGCGCAGCCTGTCGAAGGTTCTTTTCTTGAGCCCGCGCAGCACTTCAGCATTGGCCCTCTCCGCTTGACCATTGCTCCTCGGGTGAGCAACAGAAGCGAAACAGACCTTGGCGCCAAGGTCTTGGACGTACTGCATGAAGGTGCGACTAGTGAATTGTGTACCGTTGTCGGTGATGATCCTGTTAGGGATCCCGAAACGGCAAACAATCGCTCTGAAGAACCTGACCGCTGACTGTGCTGTCACCTTTCTCACTGGTTCCACTTCTGGCCACTTTGTGAACTTGTCGATTGCAACGTGCAAGTACTCAAAGCCCCCGACAGCTCGGGGGAAGGGGCCGAGGATATCGAGCCCCCAGACCGAGAAGGGCCAGGACAAAGGGATCGTCTGGAGAGCTTGAGCTGGCTGATGAATTTGTTTGGCATGGAACTGGCACGCTTCACACTTGGTTACTTGTGCAGTTGCATCTTGGAGGGCTTCTTGCCAAAAGAACCCTTGCCGGAATGCCTTTCCGGCAAGTGCCCTTGCGCCAATGTGGTGGCCACATATGCCTCCATGTATTTCTGCCAACAGCTTCTGTCCATCTTCTCTGGAAATGCACTTCAACCTGACACCATTGAGCCTTCTTCTGTACAGTTCATTGTCCACGAACTGATACATACTTGACTGTCTGGTTATTTTCTCTATCTCTGCCGGGTCGTCGGGAAGTTCTCCAGTTTGCAGAAAACGGACGATCTGCTGTGCCCATGCCGGAGCCCGAGGCTCGACGGTAAGGACTAAAGGCATGAGGGCCGCTGCGGGAACCTCAGCTTCTACGGCAAGAACCTATGGTTCTGTCGGAGCTGATGGTCCCCCGGCAAGCCTGCCGGGGCGAGGCTTGTCGGGAACGCTTGCTTCAACTGTACAGACCCTTGGGTCCGCAGGAGCAAACTGTTCCTCAGCGTTCTGGTTGTTGATCTTGGGAACCTTGGCGGCGGCTTCGGGAAGATCCGCCGGCAAGTAGTCGCCGGAGACCAACTTTCTCTTCTTGGGCTGCCCAATTGATGGTGTAACGGATGGCTGAGTCAGCTTGAGCAGGAAGGTCCCTGGTTCCACAGGTAACTTCATTGCAGCACACTTCGAAAGGCCATCTGCTATGTCATTCTGAGCTCTCGGGACGTGCTCCATTTGCAGACCTTCAAAGTGCTCTTCAAGCTTCCTCACTTCATCTACATATGCTTCCATCAAAGGGCTCTGGTAACTCTTGTTGACTTGTCGGACCACCAACTGAGAATCTCCCCGCACAATCAGTTTCCTAATCCCAAGTTCAGCTGCAATCCTGAGGCCGGCAAGCAGACCTTCATACTCTGCAGTATTGTTTGTCGCTTGTTCCCTGGGAAAGTGCATCTGGATAACATACTTGAGGTGCTCTCCGGTGGGCGCTATGAGTACCACGCCGGCACCGGCGCCTTGTAGCGAAAAAGCACCATCAAAGTACATTACCCATTCGCTTGCCGCTTCTTGTACGGGGACGCTTGTCTCTGGAACTTCTTCATCTGGCGTCGGGGTCCATTCAGCTATGAATTCTGCCAAAGCTCTGCTCTGTATAGTTGAAGTACTTTCAAACTTGAGACCAAAGCTCGACAGTTCCAGTGCCCACTCGACGATCCTGCCTGTTGCTTCTGGATTTTGCAGTATCCTCTTCAACGGAAAGTGAGTGACCACTGTTATCTCATGTGCTTGGAAGTAATGGCGCAGCTTTCTCGAGGCCATGAGGAGGCCGAAAAGCAACTTCTGCACCCCGGAGTATCTTGATCTAGCCCCCTACAAGAGGGAACTCACAAAATACACCGGGCGCTGCACCATCTTCCTTCGCACTTCTCCTTGCTCCTGCGCAGAGTTGTCCTTGTCGGGGCCAGAGCTTGTCGGAGCAGCCCCCTGCTTGTCGCTGGATTCGCTTGCCGGTGGTGTAGACTCCTCATCGGCCTCCCTCTCCGCTACTAACGCAGCACTAACCACTTGATTGGTTGCCGCTAAGTACAGCAGCAACTTCTCTTGTGGTCTAGGTGTGACAAGTATTGGAGTAGAGGATAGGTATCCTTTCAAGTCTTGCAGCACTGCCTCCGCTTCCGGAGTCCATTTCATAGGACCTGCCTTCTTCAAGATCTTGAAGAAAGGCAGGGCGCGTTCTGCAGACTTTGAAATGAACCTACTAAGGGCAGCCACACAACCTGCAAGTCTTCTTACGTCCTTGACGCGCTTCGGGGCTTTGATCTGCTCGATGGCTTTTATCTTGTCGGGATTGGCTTCAATCCCCCTCTGGGACACAAAGAACCCGAGAAGCTTGCCGGAGGGGGAAGACGCACTTCTCGGGGTTCAACTTGAGCTGGATCTTGCGCAGATTTGCAAATGTTTCTTCTAGGTCCTGGATCAGGGTATCTTTGCTCTTGCTCTTGACCACTATGTCATCCATGTAAGCTTCTACATTTCTGTGGATTTGTGGCTCAAAAGCAGTGTGCACCACCCTTGCAAATGTTGAGCCTGCATTCTTCAATCCGAAAGACATGCGAATGAAGCAATATGTGCCACATGGAGTAATGAATGCAGTCTTCTCTTCATCTTCCTTGGCCATAAAAATCTGATGGTAGCCTGAGTATGCATCAAGGAAGGAGAGCAGCTCACACCCAGCAGTGGAGTCAACAATCTGGTCAATGCGCGGCAAGGGAAATGGATCCTTGGGACATGCTTTATTCACATCGGTGAAGTCTATACACAACCTCCACTTCCCGTTAGCCTTACGCACGACAACTGGATTTGCTAACCATGTCGGATGGATCACGCCTCTAACCAGGCCCGCTGCTTCTAGCTTCTTGATTTCTTCGGTAATGAATTCTTGGCGCTCCACGGCTTGCTTCCTGACCTTCTGCTTGACGGGCCGCGCATGAGGACAAACAGCAAGCTTGTGCTCAATTACCTTCCTGGGAACGCCGGGGATGTCAGATGGTTGCCATGCAAACACATCGACATTCGCCCGCAGGAAGGCAACGAGCGCGCTTTCCTATTTGCTATCAAGTGTAGCACTGATGGTGAAGGTACCACCAGTGCCGTCCTCCTTGGCGGACACCTTCTTGGTTGCCGGTGGAGCGGCCATCCCTTTCTTGCACTTGCCGGTGGAGCTCGATGGAACGTCCTCGACGGCAGCGCAGCACTCCGAAGAGGTGCGTTTGCCGGAGTCGGCCCCAGAGCACTTGCCGGACTTGGTCTTGGTTTTCTTCCCCCCGGGAGCTTCAGCGGCAAGTGTGTTGCTCTCCGCCGCGGCTACTGCATCCCGGTATATCTTGTCGGTGCAGATAAGCGCGTCCTTCTTGTCGCCAGGGACAGAGATGACGCTTATCGGCCCCGGCATCTTGAGTACGTTGTAGGCGTAGTGGGAAGCTGCCATGAACTTGGCGAGGGCAGGACGTCCAAGTATCCCATTGTATGGCAACGGGATATGGGCCACGTCAAAGGTTATCCTCTCCATCCTGAAGTTGAGTTCCCCGCCAAAGGTCACTGGCAGAGTGATCTTCCCCTTGGGCTTGCTCCTTCCCGGGTTTATTCCTTGGAACGAACCGGTCTCTTCGAGCTCGCCATCTGGGATCTGGAGTTTCTTGATCACAGCCGAGGAGATCAAGTTCAGGCCGGCCCCGCCGTCAACCAACATTTTGGTGACCTTGAGGTTGCGGATGGTTGGTGAAACCAACATCGGCAAGCACCCGACCGCTGTGGTGCGGTCAGGGTGATCCTCAAGATCAAAAATGATGGGCGTGCTGGACCACTTCAGCAGCCTGCGCGACTCAACGGGCGGCTCCGCTGCATTTACTTCCCGCACCCACTGCTTGAGTTGGCGGTGGGAAGTGTGCAGAGAGGCGCCCCCGTCGACGCACAGCACTTCTGTGGCCTTCTGGAATTCCTGCTCGCTGTTATCACCCTCATCCATGTCGTCGTCGTCTTCTTCTTCCTCATCCTTGTCGCGGCCCCGGGGAGGTCGATCACCTTGCCGCTGCTTGGCCTTGCCGCGGCGTCCTCCCCGGCCATTGAATGGCCGCTTCTTGCTTGGCTCTCCTCCGCCACCTTGAGCCTTATCCTTGTCGCGACGCTCGTATTCAGCTTTCTGCTGCTCTACGAGGTACTCGACGCGCTTGCAGTTCGAGAGGTCGTGGCCCTTGGTGCGGTGGATCTTGCAATATTGCTTGTCGGAGCCGTCCTGCTTGTCGGCTGCCGCTACAGGGGCAGGCTCCTTGCCGGAGCCGCCAGCCTGCACTGTCTTGGCGGGAGCCTCCTTGCCGGACTTCTCGACGACCAGCACCTCCTTGCTCTTCTTCTTTCTATTGTTCCGCCGCCGGCTCTTCTTTGCCGGGGCGGCATCCTCGCTGTCGCTTCCCCCTGCACCAGCATCCTCTCCGGGGAGCCTCCTCCCTTCTTCGGCGCGCGCGCACTTGTCAGCCAGAGCGTAGAGCTCGCTGACGTCCCGAATCTTCGTCATGGCCATTTCTTCCCGCATGCGACGGTTACACACGTTCTGGTGGAACGCGCTGATAACCGCGGCGGGGTGGACGTCGGGAATGTTGTGCTGTACGCGGCTGAATCGTTGGATGTACTTGCGCAGAGGTTCTCCTTCCTTCTGGGCCAAGATGTGGAGATCACTCTCCTGGCCGTGGGGTTTGTGGCCGCCCGTGAAGGCGCCAACAAATTGGTGGCACAGATCTGCCCATGAAGAAATAGAGCCTTCCGGCAAGTGCATAAGCCAAGAACGTATGTTTGGCTTAAGCACCAGCGGGAAGTAGTTCGCCAGTATCTTCTCGTCGCGCCCCCCGGCAGCCTGCACCGCGATGGTGTAGATACTGAGGAACTCCGAGGGGTGCGTCTTGCCGTCGTACTTCTCGGGTACGTCGGACTTGAAGTTTTTCATGCTGGGCCACTGGACGCGCCGCAGCTCACGGGTGAACGCAGGGCAACCTGCCGCGTACGGCAAGTCGCCTGGTTCACCGGGCGCGTGCGTGTCGACAGCGGTCCCAGCACGCTGATCAGATTGTCGCCGGGCTTCTCGGCGGCGCTCGATTGTCGTCCGAGTGTCTTCTTGTCGTCGGTCGTCAAGGACTTGGCGCTGGTCCCGACGAGCCCGCGGATCCGACGACGCCGTGGAGTCGTCGTCGACGTTGATCCGGCGGGGAGGCGTCTTCTGCTTCCGCGGCGGGGAGTGCACGGTGGTTGCACCCCCGGCGGTCTTGTCGCCATCGGCCTTCGTCTTCTCGACTTGCCGTGGCCGCGAGGTCGCCGGCTGCTACGGCGTGTCGTTGTTGGCGAAGGCGATGAGGCTTTGGATTGTTGCCCTCCAGTCTTCGGCCTTGTCTGCCGTTGGAGGGGAATCGAGGAGCAGTTGCGCTCTTGCGAGAGCTTCTGCTGGAGAGGAGGGGAGTGGTGGCGAGCAGTGCGAGGAGCGAGATATGCTCGGACTTCTAACAGGGTTAGAAGGAGCAGGGTCTCGCCCCGGCGACCGCGCCTTGCTCGTGCCAGGACGATGGCCTAGAGCATCCCGAGACCCTCCGGTTTGCCCTTGCCCCAGCAAGCGGATGGTACCTCCTGTACCACGGCGCTGCTGGGTTGTCGTCTGCTGAGATGGACGTGGCGCGTCTACGGACACCGAGGCTCGGTCGTCCGTCTTGTCCTTGGATTTGGCGGTGCCGCGAGTTTCCTCGCCGGCGACCACCCTTCCGCCGGCGTCTCCTGCACCCACCGTTGGTTCTGGTGGCGGTGGAACAGACGCAGACGGGCCTGCGACCTCCGAAGCCTTCTTCTTCGGGGCCATGTTGCTGCTGCTGATGAAATTGACGAAGTTGGAGAGGTTGATGAAGAATGCGCCCGCGTGAGCACCGGATCAGGTTCGCACAACCTCGACGCCCCCTACCTGGCGCGCCAAAGATGTCGGGGGAAACTGTCCACCACGAACACCTATGGGACCGGAGCCCCTTGTACGTTGCGGCAAGGGAGCGGAGGGAGCACAAAGAGCGGATCGAGGAGAGCACGCGGGCAGTTTACCCAGGCTCGGGCCGCGCGGACGCGTAAAACCCTACTCCTGCTTGGTTTGTATTGAGTTTATGAGCTCGGGAGCTTGAAGAACTAGCTGCACCGAGCAAGAGAGCTATCTAGGTTCCGAACCCTTTCTACGTTGTGCATGGGCCTCCTTTTATAGCTCAAGGGGTCACCGACAGGTGTCAACGTAGAAGAAGGGAAAAAATGTAACTTTGGTGGTAGTTGTAACAGTGCGGGAACAGTGCATGAACAGTGGATGAACAGTGGTCATCACCTACTTTGACAGTGGGGGACAAGAGCATTTAATGCCCGTTGCCGTCGACCCCAAAAGCACCCGCCCTTGCGTCTCCGTTCGCCACGGCGATAGCCTCGTCACCGTGGAGTGCCACCGTGTCCCCCAGGCTGCACAGCCATCCGCCACGCGTCCCTGGAAGGGCCCTAGGGCGACGCGTGGGCCGATGAGCTGGAGCGCGGGCACACAGCGTGAGCTTCCCCCGGCAAGCACCTTGCCGGGGTCTTGATCTTGCCAGGCTCTGGAGCTTGCCGCTCCTCGGGCCCTGCCGGGGCGCATGATGCGCCAAGGCATGTCTTCTGAGATGCGGTCTTCTAGACTTTCTGGCAAGCTCCTCTTGCCAGGGTCTTGTGTTAATGAGATAATCTTGAGCCTGGGACGGCCTTCCCGGCAAGCTCCACTTGCCGGGGTCTTGACCTTCTGTCTTGTATACTTTGTTTTTGAATGGTTTAATAAGGACCGGAAAGGTTTCCGGCAAGCGCGTGGTGAGACCTGCCGCGGGAAGCTGCTACTGCCCGTGCACAAGTTGGGGTACTAAGGTACCCCTATCTTAGTACACCGACACATCCGCAACAAGGCGCGTCTGGTGGCTCAAGGCTACTCCCAAGTCGAGGGTATCGACTACGGTGAAACCTTTGCCCCCGTTGCTCGTCTTGAATCCATTCGTTTGTTGCCTGCCTATGCTTCCCATCATAACTTTAAATTGCAACAAATGGATGTGAAAAGTGCATTTCTTAATGGTCCTATTAATGAGTTGGTGTATGTTAAACAACCCCCGGGGTTTGAGGATCCTAAGCTCCCCAATCACGTGTACCAACTCGATAAGGCACTCTATGGCCTTAAACAAGCCCCACGTGCGTGGTATGAGCATCTTACTGAGTTGTTACAAGATCGTGGGTTTGAAATTGGGAAAATCGACCCCACTCTTTTTACTAAGAAGGTCAAAGGGGAGTTGTTTGTATGCCAACTATATGTTGATGATATTATCTTTGGTTCTCCTAACAAAGCTTTCAATGATGAGTTCGCCGCACTCATGACCACACATTTTGAGATGTCCATGATGGGAGAGTTGAAGTATTTCCTTGGGTTTGAGATCAAACAAAGAAGAGAAGGCATCTTCATCAAACAATCCAAGTATACTCAAGACATGCTCAAGAGGTTCAATCTAAGTGATGTCAAGCCGGCTACTACTCCAATGCCAACCAAATGCCAACTTGACATTGATCCCAATGGTAAAGCGGTGGATCAAAAGGTATATCGCTCTATGATCGGATCCTTGCTTTACCTTTGTGCATCTAGACCAGATATTATGTTGAGTGTAGGAATTTATGCACGGTTTCAAGCCTCACCTAAGGAGAGTCACTTTGTGGCTGTCAAGCGAATCTTTCGATATTTGGCTCATACCCCAAACTTTGGCTTATGGTACCCGAGAGGAGCAAACTCCAACCTTGTAGGTTTCTTTGATTCTGACTGGGCGGGAGACAAAGTGGATAGGAAGTCCACTTCGGGAGGGTGCCAGTTTCTTGGTTGCTCTGTTGTTAGTTGGTCTTCCAAAAAGCAAAGTTGTGTATCTCTCTCGTCCACCGAAGCAGAGTATGTGGCTGCTGGCAGTTGTTGTGCTCAACTCTTATGGATGAGGCAAACTTTGAAGGATTACGGTGTCACTTGTGACAAAGTGCCTCTTTGGTGTGACAATGAAAGTGCCATCAAGATTTCTCTCAACCCGGTGCTACACTTCAAGACGAAGCATATAGAGATTCGGTATCACTTCATCCGGGATCACATAAGGCAAGGAGAGATCGAGCTTCACTACGTCAACACTCATGATAACCTTGCAGATATCTTCACGAAGCCATTGGATGAAGCAAGATTTCGCGAGTTAAGGCATGAGCTAAACATCATCGATTTGAGAAATGTGGCTTGAGTCTTTGCACACACTCCTCACACTCAATATAGTTATCTTGTCTAGATGTAGGCATGGACATAGGGGGAGTATTGTTCTCTCAATGAACCATTCCTCCCCCCATTATGCATAAACTGATCAAGTCTTTATCATTTACCATACATAGTTGGTTTAAGTGCTTCAAGACGAGTATTGGTCATGGGCTCAAGGATAATTCTTCGCGGTGCCATACCAACGAACTCAAACATAGGTGGCCTCGGCCACCGCCCTCCTCTGTGGAGTTGTGTTATTTCCCTTGCTTGTGCGTTCGTTTGCTTTTCTCTCTTCTTTGCTAAACGCCTCGTGTTTAAACGTGCTTGTTCTTGGAGGAGCGGTACTACCGTGCAAGGTTACGGTACTACCGCAAAGGAGGTTACGGTACTACCGCACGTCCAGCACGGCAGTATTTATTTACTGCCGCTGGTAGAGCGGTACTACCGCCCAAGCGGTACTACCGCGATGACCGCGGTACTACCGCACATATTCGAACGGGTGGGGGTTATAAGCAGGCAGGGGGAGTTCCAACTCCCCCATACCCATTCACTCCTAACCCCCACATCGTCTCTCTCCCTCCCTCTCAAGAACGCCGCCGGAGGACCTCGCCGGATCTCCTCCCTCGGCCACTCTCCTCGCATTCCGACCGGTGGGATCGCTCCCCACCTCGCCCTCTTGCCATGGATGAAGGTTTCTCCCCTTTTCCCTTCTTCTTGTTGCCTTGTTGTTGTTTTTAGGGTTAGGGGAGATGCTTAGTGTTCTTGTGTTCTTCGTGTTCTTACCCATGGAAGTTTAGGATGTAGGAGAGTGTTCTTGCTCTAGAAATGCTAGTATGTATGTTGCTACCAAGTTACTTTGATCAGCCGTAGTACTATTGTACGATCTACATGGCCTCATCTAGATCCGCACTGTTCAGATCTGTTCCGTGCGGTACTACCGCTGGTGAACCGCGGTACTACCGCCCGATCTGGTCCAGATCCGTTTTCAGATCTGACCAGAGCGGTACTACCGCTCTGGAGCTGAAGTAAAATTTTACTACTGCTTACCGAGCGGTACTACCGCAACCCCAACGCGGTACTACCGCTCCGTAAGCAGTACTAGTTTTTTACTTCCGCTTCTGTTCACGGAAGTAAATTTTTACTACCGCAGAGTGTGCGGTACTACCGCTTCCTCCAAGCGGTACTACCGCTCACTAAGCGGTACTAATTTTTTACTTCCGCGTCAGTCAGGCAGTACTACCGCTTTGGTCATAGTTCCTTCATACCATGTACATATTTCCCTTTCTACTCGTTTCTCGTGCTTTTTGAGGCTTTTGCATTGATTCCTTTTGTGCTTTTGTCGTGTTCTTGTGTTTGTGTTTTAGGTGGTGGCTCCAGTTTCGATGCTCGTCGTACCAACCATGTCCGCGACACCGGGTCCAAGCATCTGCGCAACCCCAGTGATGTGCCAGAGGGCTCCAATCCCCAGCGCAGGTTCAAGACTGCCGCCAACAAGTGAAAGGAATCCTCAATGTCTATGGAAGAGATGCCAGCTAATGAGTTCATGGCTCGAAGGAAGCAAAACCCATATGGAGAACCCCGTGCTCAGTTTCCTGGAGATGATCTTTTCTGGACTAAGCAGCAGTATCGCATCTACACAGAGGTGCTCAAGAACAAGACCAACCTGTACGTGGATGCTCACTGGGTGGACATGGCCCACATGCGGAAGGACACCAACCGGGCATACTTTGCCGAGGCTCTGGATCTGGTCGAGCAGTTTGGACTTGAGCACATCATGACCTTTCAGCAGGATTTTGATCCGGAGATTATTGCTCCGTTCTATGCGTCAGTCCACTTCCACACCAGGGATGATCGCCCAATGACATGGATGACCAATGGTCACAAGATGACTGCATCTTGGAAAGAGTTCATGGATCTTCTACAGATTGCTGACGACAGACTCCACAACCCAGTTGGAGCTAGGCTTCATGCCCCACCAGAATCTGCCAACAAGGACAAGCTGATGCCATTCTATGTGGAGAAGACTCTTGCAAGTGGCAAGAAGACTTGGGTGTTGAACCAATTTTTGGACATCATGTATCGGATCTTTCGCAACACTCTGTTTCCTCGTGTTGGCGACAAGGACAAGGTCCATGCATACCTAGTTGACATGTTGCTGATGTGTGAAGCGGCTCGGACGGAGCAGTCTCCACCACTTGACATTTCCAATATCATGTGGTGTGAGCTCCGCTTTGCGATCTACACTCGCAAGGTACCCATCTATGGTCCTTTTTTGTTTCTGCTGATCTCCAAAACTTGGGAGAAGCTGTACCCTGATGAGGAGTTTGAGGCCGACTGTATCCGTCATGATCCCATTCGTCTTCGCATCAAGACTCCCTGGGCAAACACTACCACTCGTGCGCAAGCTGCTGCATCTCAGATGGGCACTGATGAGGAGCCTGTGGAGGAGGCTGATGAGGAAGGCCCTGGCATATTTGCTCCTTCCTCCTCAGAGCCTTCTTGGGCTAAAAAGCTTAAGCAAAAGATGAAGGCCCTTTTCTGCATGCAGGCTCAAGGTCAATACAGGGCTCATGTGACTGACAAGAAGACTCGCCAGCGTGACAAGAAGCTCTTGGCGGTCTATGGAGAAGACGTGTCTAACGAGTCCGAGGACAACATCACCCCTGAGGCAGCTTGGATGTCCCGTCAGGGGTACAAGTGGTCAGAGTCTGACGAGGAGCGTCAGGAGGAGCAGCAGGGGTCTGATGACGAGTACAATGACTGAGTTTCTCCGGGGCTGTCACCCTTCTTAGTGTCCTCTTTCCCCTTTGTGGTGTCTCGATGACAAAGGGGGAGAGAGTGATTTGCGTCTTGTGCCAGTTGTTTCTTTTCGTTGGTTGAACTCTGTTTATTTGCGTGCTTTTGTGTCGTGTGCGTGAGACTATCATATGGTGTAAGAAATATGCTTCTCTATCGTTAAACTCGTCGTTATGTCTTTATTATTATATCGTGAGTAGTTAGTTTACTTTCCCTTGTTTATGTGCTCTGTTGTATATAAGGAGTATATTATGTGTAGAATATAGGGGGAGCACTGAACCTAGTATGTGTGTTGTGCAGTCCAAAGCACAATCTTGTGTAGGCACACATCCAGGGGGAGCTCACCTATATTCTATTTTTTACGATTGCATACTCTCTTATTTTATCCCTGTGCAAATCCCGTATTGTCATCAATCCACCAAAAAGGGGGATATTGTAAGGGCATATTTCTCCCTAAGTAGTTTTGCTGATTGATGACAATGCATTTGCGGACTAATCATGTGCTCTAAGCTCCTACAGGTATATCTCACTTAGGCACAAGACGATTGATTGCCCCTCGGATTCGATGGAAGACGGTGTTTTCTTTTTGCTCCCTGTCGGTGGCTTTGAGTAATAGGAAAGCCGTACTATTAAGAGGGGGTCCGCTTCGGAAAGGTTTGGGTGGAATCAACACGTACACTTCCTCTCTCACACCACCTTTCCCTTGCTTCTCTGGAGTTCCAACCGTTCATTATCGTATATGCAAACCATGAATTCTTAACTAAATCATCTGCCTGGCAAGCGGTAGTACCGCTCCATAAAGCGGTAGTACCGCACAGCCACGCGGTAGTACCGCCTGAAGACACGGTAGTACCGCACCAGCGGTAGTACCGCGGCTCCAGAGCGGTAGTACCGTGTATCTGGCTCAGCACTGATTCTAAGTGTAGAAGTAGGTGCGGAAGTAATTTTTTACTTCCGCATCCTATGCGGTAGTACCGCTTACTCCAAGCGGTAGTACCGTGTCGCGTATTGCTACTACCGTATTCTCTGCGGATGTAGCCACGGATGTAATTTATTTCATCCGTGGTTGTCAATCATCTCGCATGTTTTTGCCTAGCGGTAGTACCGCTCCCGGAGCGATAGTACCGCTCAGCCAGCGGTAGTACCGCAACTTACATGCGGTACTACCGCTCTCTGCGAGCTGAAAACGCAAATAACGGTTGGATTTGCTCTCCCACTATATACAGGGGGTCTTCTTCCTCAAGAAGACTTACCTCTTCCCCCACTACTCCATTGTTGCACCAAAAGCTCCATTTTCGCCCGATCTCTCTCCCTAGCCAATCAAACTTGTTGATTTGCTCGGGATTGCTTGAGGAGGCATCGATCTACACTTCCACCAAGAGATATTTGATTCTCCCCACTAATCCCTTGCGGATCTTGTTACTCTTGGGTGTTTGAGCACCCTAGATGGTTGAGGTCACCTCGAAGCCATATTCCATTGTGGTGAAGCTTCGTGGTTTTGTTGGGAGCCTCCAAGTTGTGGAGATAGCCCCAACCTTGTTTGTAAAGGTTCGGTCGCCGCCTTCAAGGGCACCACTAGTGGAATCACGGCACCTTGCATCGTGTGAGGGCGTGAGGAGAATACGGTGGCCCTAGTGGCTTCTTGGGGAGCATTGTGCCTCCACACTGCTCCAACGGAGACGTACTTCCCCTCAAAGGGAAGGAACTTCGGCAACACATCCTCGTCTCCACCGGTTCCACTTGTGGTTATTTCTTACCTTTACTTTTGCATGCTTTACTTGTTTAACTCCTATAGCATGCTTGTGTAGTTGTTATCCTTCTTTCCTTTAGTTGTCATCTTAGTAGAATATCTAGACAACTTACTTTGTGGTTTAATTTAAAGTGGTTAAGAAAAGCTAAAAATTGTTAGTTGCCTATTCACCCCCCCCCCCCTCTAGTCAACCATATCGATCCTTTCAGCCTCCACCCGCCGTTGCTAGGCCCTGCCTCCCCATG
>LR738710.1:631529697-631579956 GCA_902687465.1 Secale cereale
CCCCCCCCCCCAAATGTGTTTTAAAAAAATATAAGAAAAATTAATAATAATTAATTAATTTAATAACCTTGATTAATTAATCTAATTACGTAATTAGTCTTAACTTTATTGTTATGTTAGATGAGGTGTTAATGACAGATGGGGCCCACTGCCCCTTGGACCAGTCAACCCAGTCAGAGTTGACTGTTGACTCTGCTAACGTTAGCATGACATCATGCTGGCGCAATAAGTCCTTTTTCAAATTAATAATAATTTCAGAATATTATTAAAACTTTAGAAATTCATATAAAATAATCTGTAACTCATATGAAAAAGTTTTATATATGAAAGTTGCTCAGAACGATGAGACGAATCCGAATACGCGGTCCGTTCGTCCACCACACATCTCTATCATACCGAACATGCAACATTCCCCCTCCGGTTCATCTGCCCGAAAACACGAAACACTAGGGATACTTTCCCGGATGTTATCCCCCTTCGCAGGTATTGTGTAGCACCATGTTAGAGCACCCTAGCACTGCGTGTTGACATGTCGTGCTTCTTTGTTACATCTGTATGCTTTGTATTTGTTGTTCCTTCCCCCTCTTTTCTCCGGTAGACCGCGAGACTGATGCTACCTCGGTGATCGACTACATCGACGATAACCCCTCCTTCTCGTCTGAGCAACCAGGCAAGCCAACCCCCCTTGATCATTCCGATATCGCCCACTCTCTTCTCTCTTATGCTTGCATTAGAACTGCCACTACTTTTTGTATGATCCTATTCTGATGCATAGCCTGTTGTTGATACGTGCTTGCATACCTTGCATGTTTATACTAAACTGCTTAGTATAGGCTGGTTAGAGATCCACCAGTGACCCCCACATTGTCCTGACTGCCCCGCTGGATTATCAGAAGACCCGGCCAACGGGATCGAAGACCAGGCCCCGGCACCGCACATCACTTTCCCCTTAGTTGCTCGACACTACTGGGTTACTATCGAGTGCCGAGGGTGAGGCCTCATCAGCACTTCTGAAGATAACCTTGTAGGTTAGTTCATCGGTTATGGTCATCGAGGGTGAATCCTCCTTCTCCACTCCCGATAACGACACTATCGTGCAACTCCTCAAGAGTGGACCTCGAGGGTGACTCCTCTTTCGTTCACCTTGACGATAAACATCAGGTGGAATTCCATCGAGGGTGATTTCCTCAGGGTTCCCTTTGGTGTTAGACACACAGTTACTATGGTTACTATGACTTTACACTAAACCATGTTACTAAAGACGGGTCGGCCCTGAGAGGTACCCGCGTGAGCTTAATTGCGAGTGATGTGTAGTCGGATTGACCTGGAAGGTGCTCGCGAGATAATTATGAGGCGTGGCCGGGCATTCTTGCCCTTGCCGCAAGTCCTCGAGATAGGTCGATGGGGTCACATGATCGTGTGTCTCTGCTCGTTACCGCATGTTCCCAAGACACTAAATGGCTTGGATATTTGATCCAAGGGGCCTCTGGCCTGATAGCGCTAACCATCACGTGGGCATAGTATGGGCGTTCTGCGTCGTATGCATCAGCCGCAGCTGAACTGACGTCATGCGCGCGCCGGGTTGGACCGCGTAAGCACCTGCCTTTTTCAGGAGGTAGCCTAGGTCTGCTCACCGGCCACGTACGCAACGTGCAGGAGTTCCTGGGGAGATGGCCCATGACACCTGGGGGCATAGGTTTAGTCCGGCGTGCATGACCTCTCTATTAAGCCTAGGTCGGGTTGCGGCGTATTGTTTGGCCGAGGCCGGGCATGACCTGATGGTGTGTCCGGCCAGAGTTAAGCGAGTGTGGTGGGTAAGTTGGTGCACCCCTGCAGGGAAGAAAACATCTATCGATAGCCTGTCCTACGGTAACGGACACTTGGAGTTGTATCCCGATCGATACAACTAGAACTGGATGCCGAGGCATGAATTGGATATGCTGCTCCGGGAGTCGAGAAAGGATCCCGGGGCGTTGACAACAACATAAATATGACTTATGTTATACTACTCTATTCCCCCCTATTGCTGCAAGACGATGGTTTCCAGAAGATGCTAGTCTTTGAAAGGACTAGCTTTTCCCCCTCTTATTCTGGCATTCTGCAGCTTAGTCCACAGATACTACCCTTTTCATTGATATCGATGCATATGTAGTGTAGATCCTTGCTTGTGAGTACTTTGGATGAGTACTCACGGTTGCTTTGCGCCCCCTTTTGCCCCTTCTTTCTTCTTTCTGGTTGATGCAACCAGATGGTGGAGTCCAGGAGCCAAAAGCCACCTTTGATGACTGCTACTACCGTGATGGAGGCTACTATTACGTGCAGACTGCCGACGACCAGGAGTAGTTAGGACGATCCCAGGCTGGAGACCTTGCCTTTTTCGATCATGTTGCTTTTGTGTTAGCCTTCTTAAGGCAAACTTTTTTAGCTTATGTATGTACTCAGATAGTGTAGCTTCCGCTGACTCTGTTGTATTCGAGCTTATGTATTCAAGCCCTCGAGGCCCCTGGCTTGTAATATAAAGCTTGTTTTATTTTATTTGTGTCTAGAGTTGTGCTGTGAAATCTTCCAGTGAGTCTCTGATCTTGGTCGTACACGTTTGCATGCATGATTAGTGTACGGTCAACTCGGGGGCGGCATAAGTTGGTATCAGAGCCGACTGCATGTAGAAATCCCCCTTTCAAATTCCTTGGCCGAAGTCGAGTCTAGTCATTGCAAAACTTTTACTAACATTGTTGTGTGGCTTACGAGCCCACATCGCCATTGGGTGGTATTAGGATCTTTTATGCCTCACCTATAGTCTGGGATTCTGATCTCTCTTCCGTTCGGCTTAAATAATTTTGCTAACTCTAACTCTAGGTTCTCGTATAAATTTTCTCCCGGAGAGCCCCCCGACTCCAGATGATTGCTTGGTGCACTAGAAGATTTCGAAGATACTCTCCGATGTTTCCCGGAAACCTTTGTGCCCTTCGCGGCTGCAATTCCATATCACCGATAAATCCCTATGGATAGCTGCATACAGTTGTCGTCCATACCTTCATCTCTAATTCTTGTTATTACAAGTTACCCCTAAATACTCTTCGTTGTCTCGAGATTCCTTTGAGCTTACTACCTTGCAGTTCTTTGCCACCTGAATACCCCTACGGATAATTTCTCGCACTTATCTAGTATCCGCTCATCCCTAGTTGATTCAAGTATTTCACAGAAGTCTTCGAAATACCATTCGATCTTCCGAAAATCCTCAGCTGCCTATTGCTCTTGAAACTCTTGCTTACTTGCATTATGGATAATCCCATAAGTCTAGTAATATTATCGGCATCATTTCTCCTTATCATTTTGAGTCCGTTGATTCAACTTGTGCGCGAATGCGCGCAATCATCAGATGATCCTTATAAATTATCTTCCGGCTCAGACATCTTTCTGAACCTGAGTTGGTTCTCGACCAATCAATTTGTCGTCGATTATAACCCTGAGTCTATATAACTTATCCATCCTTTACCAGAGTGTTTGCTTCTAATCCCTAGATTTGGAAATCATCATTCCTTTGCATTCAAGCTTGAATTAGTCAGTTGTTTCTATAGTTTGATCTCCTTGCATTCTTTTTTTCCTCTGGTTGTGTGCCGATCCTCACATCAGCTCCATTATAGACTGTTTGATCCTTTGTTGAATGATTATTTGACATTGTCCTTCATATTCCATAACTTTGTGAGTCTTTTCTCTGATACATAATGCCTTTGGTAAATTGTATCCTCTGCTTTGTCAACCATGCTCTACTATCGAGCTTGTGATAAGTACTCCTAAAAGTTTGTGGTATATGTTCCTAAGATGCTCGGATGGGTTGAATCTATACCCCATAAAGCCGTGTGAACCCGAAAGATTTCACGGGTCTTACTCACCTGGTATTTCGCCAGGTAAAACTTTCAATAATGATGCCATTTTCGAAACAAGAAGTGAATGAAAGGTTATACATTGAAGAAGAGGGAGTCAACCTTGAACTTTCTGTTCATGCCCATGGACACAGTGTAGATCTTATCATTAAGGCTTCTCTTAAAATTAATTATCCCCTTGGTATAAGTTCATCTTATATCAGGGGTCTGGCCTTTTGCAATCGTGGTTCCGACCATGCTCTCCTTTAAATACCATTCTCAGAGAAGTTAAACCACTTGTTCTCCGCAAGTCAATGCACCTGTCCAACCTCTACTATGATCTACCTTCGAGTGTTACCCCGTCGTATCTCGGTAATGTCACAAAACCATATTACTTATTATGAGTTCTTCTTCAAGTATTACTTCTCACTGATTCCAATTGTCCCCGGGTTCTGAGTTGTTAGACACTCAAGGACACCGATAAGTGAATCAATTTCGCACTCCGACTCGATAACTCTAAGTAATATCCATTTCTTATGAGTTTATTAATTCTTCAAGTCATATCTAGCCTGGTCGTCTATATCATTATCGTGCTAAATCTTAACTGTGCTACCCGATCCTTCTTCCCAGAGCGCAATTTCGGCAATGAGCTAAGATTACGCCGATCTTCCTCGACATATCATTTCGCCTTGAACAACTAGCTTGATTTCAAGTTTGTATTGTACTAGTGGTTTCAATAACCTTTCGTTCCATCATCCATTTAAATTGATGTCATCGCCGATCGATTACATCTTAATGCAATCTCTCGACAAATGTGTCGTGATCATCATCAACAATGATTTGCCTTCTTCCAAGTTGTGAATCGAATTCATGATGGGAAATACCATCCTTTCCCCTCGATGATTTGTATTGACATCGACAACATTATTGCATTCCCTCCAACACAAACTTGTTCTTGTTTTGTGTTATACCTTGAGTTCATTGTTATCCGACTTATGGTATGCTCTACCTTGGAGTACTACCATCTTTCTTGTCAAGAATGTCGTGAGAATTTCACCACCCCTTATGAATTCTTGATACAATTAATACTTCTCGCCATCTTCGTTCATTCCCTGGTCCCCATGTTGTTTCTAACCGGAAACCCAACAATTGAAGTATGACGTGTGAATTCAAAACTTCTAGCAAACTGAATGCTTCGAAGTGAATGGTTGATAGTTTCATTCCAACACTTCTGGTTATTAAACCTCCATGCCAACATCGATCTTGCTACTTGGTACGTATTTCCAAGTGCATTTCGTTCAGTACTTAATTGTGGATGTTCTCCACAAACACACTTCATTATATACCCTGGTGTGACCAATGCTATCGCCTTGTTTACTTACTTGTGAAAATGCATGTCTAGAGAAATCTCAAGGAATTGTTTCTGAGCCCGTCGGCCTCATCCTCATCTTCCCTTGCTGAAATTGTATGACTTATTTTATAAGTTGTTTCCGATGGATCCTGGTGTATCCAAAGTCTGGCCTTTGCTTGAAGACCATGTCGGGGCTATCTCGAAGCATGTTTGTGGTACTCCGAAGATCCACAAGAATATTGTAAGCGCAATGCTAAATGTTCATGATCAACTATCCAACATCGTTGTGTGGGTACATATCACAATTCTTCTTACCATTTTATCTATATGGTCATGACTTTGATCTCCTGACACGTATATCTTTCCCTCCTTAATCTTGGGAATGATATACTCCTATTCATTGTGTTTAAAGACATTTTCCTTTCCATTTTGTTTGTTTAACCTTTCTTTGATCTACATATAATCTAAGTAGTAATAATTTTCTGCTTACGTAAACACCTTGGTGTACAACTCTGTCAGTAAGATCATGTTACTATTGTTGATGACATTTCGGTCACCATGATGGACGAGAACTTAGCCTATTGGTCCGCCTCGTTCAACGAGCAGGAAAATGGTTCTCTTCGTCCCTCGCCCTTGGTACCGATGTTGACGCTGACGTAACTAACAAGCTATCCCCTGACATGCCTTACTTACATGATCGTGCAAGATGATAGCACCCTCCCTACTTTTAACCCGCATGGTGGGCCCATTACCCACAGTTCCACAGGATCGAAACCTGACTCTCCTATACAACCTTGATTCTGAAATATTCCTTGCACTTGGCTTCGTATGTAATTCACAAGCTAAATTTCTCACCATGTTTCATTCCGGTATCAGAGGCAACATTATTCTTCATTGCAATGAACCCCTTCATCACTAGTTTTATGCATCAGCTGGATGCCTACCTGGTTGAGTCTTGTTGAACCTTCTAATAGCACTCTCGATACATTTCCTGATGCTTCAAAAATCTTCTTCCTTGAGATAACTACCGGATGCCGATCTTTTCAGACATCCACCCTTATAGCTTCCCCCTTATTCCACGCCTTAAATCTCGGGACGACAATTCTTGTAGTAGAGGAGATTTGTAACAACCCGATAATCAAGCTACAGTAATCCCCTGCTAATGAGGCCACATCACCACTGTTACTGTTGTTAATCTCATTTAGTTCAAAACGGTTCAAATTCAAATTTACAATTAAAGTCAAAAATAAAAGTTTTCATATGGCAATACTAAAATGTGCAAACTATGGCAAATAATTCATAAGTATTGCTGGTGAAGAAACCAGGTTTTTATAAAATGTTTAAGCGCTCAAAATTAATTAAAACAATGTCTTAAACAATTATCCAAATGCCTTTTATAATTTATAAAATATCAAACTAATTTATCCGAGTCGCAAACTTTTTGTGGCAGAGGGTTAAACTAAAGCATTGATTTAGGTGTTGGTCTCATATTTTATTAATCTAAAATAATGTGAAAAAAAATTAGGAAACTTTTAAACAGAAACTAAATAAAAGAAAAACAAAACACAATAAAAAAACAAAGTAAAAGAAACCACCCCCCCTCCCCTGGGCCAAATGGCCCAGCGGGCCTCAATGGCCGAGCCAGGCCAACCCACCAGCGCCATCCCCCTCCCTCCTTTGTTCACGAGGGGAGACGTGGGCACCTGCGATGGCCGCCACGGCCGAGGGCGTCGCCGTGGCACCCATCTGTCGTTCCCCGACGCCTACAAGTCGTCGCTCGCGGCCTCCCTCCAAACCCTAGCGCCCACTTTCCCCTCCCCTCGCTCGTTCTCTTCTTCGCATTGCGCAGCCGCTCGCTACCATCGCTGTTGCCATCGCAACGGTTGCCCCGTGCCGCACCGCCGAGTCCCGGAGAACCCCTGGTGTCCGTTGCTTCATCCCCGACCACCCGTCCGAGCAGGAAGCCGCCACACCGTCGGCATCGAGTGCTTCTTCCCGGTCAGCCCCGCCACTGCCTCGCCGTCGTCGTCGTCGATCTACCCCACCATGACCTCCCCGGGCCTTCCAGTAACGGAGGTGAGCCCTCCCTTTGATTCCCCCGTTCCCCTTACGATTCCACCGCCATAGGACGCCGCACCACCACGCCCGAACTCGCGGCCAACACGCCCGTCGTCGTGCCCACGCGTGCTGTGCATCCTTGGGCGTGCCCCCTGATCCGTTTGACAGCGCCTGCCCGAGACCAACCCACGCGCGCGGCCTCGCCCTTCCCTCCTGCTCGCCGCTGGCCGCTTCAACGCGTCGGCGCCGCCCGCGCCAGCGTTCTCCGGCGCCAACGCGTTGCTCGTGCCCGCAGCTGTCACCCATGCTCCTCTGTGAGCCGCTGCTGCTCAACCCCCTGACGACGCCCCGCCGTTGGCCTCCACCCGCCGCTGCTCGGCCCTGCCTCCCCGCCACGCCAAGGCCGCCGGCGCCGCGACCGCTCCCCGCGCTGCTCCCCCCGTGCCGGCCGTGGCTCGCCAACCCCGCCTCCTCCTCCCAGCGCCGCACCGCCGCAGCTGGCATGATGCCGCCGAAGCTCGCCGGCCCTGCCTCCCGCTGCCGGCCGAGCCCAGACGCGTCGGCTTCCCGTCGTGGCCGCCGGCCAATCCCGTCACTGCACCGGACACCGAGGCCCTGACCGCGCCCGCCCTCGCCTTTGTTGGCCCCGGGTGCGGGCGCCAGCACCCGAGCGCCCGCAACTCCTATACCCGCCCCGCTTTGGCCCTACGGGCCACTAGTCGTGGGGCCCAGCCCCCCCCCCCCCAATGTGTTTTAAAAAATATAACAAAAAGTAATAATAATTAATTAATTGTTAAAATAATTAATTAATTTAATAACCTTGCTTAATTAATCTAATTACATAATTAGTCTTAACTTTATTGTTATGTTAGCTGAGGTGTCAATGACAGATGGGGCCCGCTTCCCCTTGGACCAGTCAACCCAGTCAGAGTTGACTGTTGTCTCTGCTGACATCAGCATGACGTCATGCTGGCGCAATAAGTCCTTTTTCGAATTAATAATAATTTCAAAATATTATTAAAACTTACTCGGATGAAAAAGTTTTATATATGAAAGTTGCTCAGAACAATTAGTTGAATCCGAATACGCGGTCCGTTCGTCCACCACACATCTCTATCATACCGAACATGCAACATTCCCCCTCTGATTCATCTGTCCGAAAACATGAAACACCAGGGATGTTTTCTCGGATGTTATCCCCCTTCACCGGTATCGTGTAGCACCACGTTAGAGCACCCTAGCACTGCGTGTTGACATGTCGTGCTTCTTCGTTACATCTGTATGCTTTGCATTTATTGTTTCTTCCCCCTCTTCTCTCTAGTAGACCGCGAGACTGATGCTACCTCGATGATCGATTGCATCGACGATGACCCCTCCTTCTCGTCTGAGCAACCAGGCAAGCCAACCCCCCTTGATCATTCCGATATCGCCCACTCTCTTCTCTCTTATGCTTGCATTTGAACTTCTACTACTTTTTGTATGATCATGTTCTGATGCATAGCCCGTTGTTGATACCTGCCTTCATACCTTACATGTTTATACTAAACTGCTTAGTATAGGCTGGTTAGAGATCCACCAGTGACCCCCACATTGTCCCGACTGCCCCGCTGGATTATCAGAAGACCTGATCACCAGGATCGAAGACCAGGCCCCGGCACCGCACATCACTTGCCCCTTAGTTGCTCAGCACTTCTAATGATAACCTTGTAGGTTAGTTCATCGGTTATGGTCATCGAGGGTGAATCCTCCTTCTCTACTCCCGATAACGACACTGTCGTGCAACTCCTCAAGAGTGGACCTCGAGGGTGACTCCTCTTTCGTTCACCTTGACGATAAACATCAGGTGGAATTCCATCGAGGGTGATTTCCTCAGGTTTCCCATTGGTGTTAGACACACAGTTACTATAGTTACTATGACTTTACACTAAACCATGTTACTAAAGACGGGTCGGCCCTGAGGGGTACCCGCGCGAGCTTAATTGCGAGTGATGTGTAGTCGGGTTGACCTGGAAGGTACCCGCGAGATAAATACGAGGCGTGGCCGGGCATTCTTGGCCCTTGCCTTAAGTCCTCGAGACGGGGTGATGGGGTCACATGATCGTGAGTCTCTTCTCGTTACCGCGCATTACCAAGACACTAAACGGTTTGGATATTTGATCCAAGGGGCCTCTAGCCTGATAGCGCTAACCATCACGTGGGCATAGTATGGGCGAACTGCATCGTATGCATTAGCCGAAGCTTAACTGATGTCATGCGACTGAGCGGCGCGTGTCGGGTTGGACCGCGTAAGCACCTGCCTTTTTAAGGAGGTAGCCCATGTCTGCTCACCGGCCACGTACGCAACGTGCAGGAGTTCCTGGGAGATGGCCCATGACCCCTGGGGGCATAGGTTTAGTCCAGCGTGCATGACCTCTCTATTAAGCCTAGGTCGGGTTGCGGCGTATTGTTTGGCCGAGGTCGGGCATGACCTGATGGTGTGTCCGGCTAGAGTTAAGCGAGCGTTGTGGGTAAGTTGGTGCACCCCTGCAGGGAAGAAAACATCTATCGATAGCATATCCTGCGGTAGCGGACACTTGGAGTTGTATCCCGATCGATACAGCTAGAACTAGATGATGAGGCATGAATTGGATATGTTGCTCCAGGAGTCGAGAAAGGATCCCGGGGCGTTGACAACAACATAAATATGACTTATGTTATACTACTCTATTCCCCCTGTTGCTGCAAGACGATGGTTTCCAGAAGATGCTAGTCTTTGATAGGACTAGCGTCTCCCCCTCTTATGCTGGCATTCTACAGCTTAGTCCACAGATACTACCCTTTTCATTGATACCAATGCATATGTAGTGTAGATCCTTTCTTGCGAGTACTTTGGATGAGTACTCACGGTTGCTTTGCTCCCCCTTTCCCCCCTTCTTTCTTCTTTTTGGTTGATGCAACCAGATGGTGGAGTCCAGGAGCCAGAAGCCACCTTTGACGACTGCTACTACCGCGTTGGAGGCTACTATTACGTGTAGACCACCGACGACTAGGAGTAGTTAGGATGATCCCAGGCAGGAGGCTTTGCCTTTTCGATCGTGTTGCTTTTGTGCTAGCCTTCTTAAGGCAAACTTGTTTAACTTATGTCTATACTCGGATATTGTTGCTTCCACTGACTCTGTTGTATTCGAGCTTATGTATTCGAACCCTCGAGGCCCCTGGCTTGTAATATAAAGCTTGTTTTATTTTATTTGTGTCTAGAGTTGTGTTGTGATATCTTCCAGTGAGTCAAGGGATCAATCACTCGGGTTCAGTAACGTAGCTAGTGCAATCGCTCGGGGTCAGTAAGAGGACGCCTCACTCGGGTCCAGTTAGAGCCCAACGCCTCGCACGCACGCACGCGTAAGAGAGAAATGTGCAAACCACACTGCATAGCTCGGCCCCGACCATCCACCGTAACCGGGAACTCCCTGAAAATTTCCTCGCCCTCGCTTCTACCATGATTTTTTATGTCATGGATGGCCCAAAGAATGTCATGCAGGTGCATCCCCGGCCCTCCCAGGACAAAATCCCATTTTATGTCATGATGTTTTGTCATAGAACTAGGAGCCCACCATATCTATGATGATACGTTTTTTGTCACAGTTATCTCACAGAAGTGTCATAAGTATGACAGGAAAAAAAATTGTTCGAGCCAAAATGTCACAAATGTGTCTTTTTTTGTAGTGTTTTATCAATAATTTCATAAGATTGAACACTCTCCAAATATGTGGGATTGTTATTACCTAAAGTTGACACTCTTCCAAACCCACTTTCAATATTATTGCAAACACTATTATCAATATCATATTCATCATGAGGCTTAAACAAATTTTCATGATCTTAAGATGCATCACCCCAATCATGATCATTACAATAAGTAATAGACATAGCAAAATTAGCATCCCCAAGCTTGGGGTTTTGCATATTATTAACACAATTGACATTAATAGAATATATAATAACATCATTGCAATCATGCTTTTCATTCATGGAGCTATCAAGTATGAGTGTAATAGCAATAACTTCATTTTTAACATAAGGAACTATAGCAAGTTCATCTCCATAAGCATCACTGATATTTCCATCGTGGCCATGAGAATAGCAAGCATCATGTTCATCAATAAAGGATAATTCAATTAAATCAACGGAATCATAATTATCTATAGATTCACGCATATCATTATTTTCTTCCAAAGCAGAAGACATTCTCTCAATTAATGCTTTAACACGGGCATTATGAGCATAGTGTTCATAGCAATATTTAAGTAAGTCTAAATTTACAGATTAGTAGAGAGTAATGTTATACTTTTCAATCAAAGAAGCAACTTCATAAGCACCCTTAAAATCAACAAATTCTTCAATTTGTTCGGTATCATAGTAACCGTAAACCTCTTTGGCATAAGAAGATAAGATTTCATTGTCGTTAAACTCACATAGATAGAGAAGGTGTTTTTTAGGGTTCTTTGGGCAACAAGTAAAATCATAAATTTGACATAGATTCCAAGCGTAGCACTGCAAACAATTTATTTTATGACATAAGAGTCTCCCCTTTGACAAACGGTGACGCACAAAATGGGCATGCTCATCTAATGATTTTCCCGCAACTAAGCTAGTTGGGTTTTAGCGCGACCACAAATGGATCGAAGATGATCCAAGTAGAATGTTTTAAGTGGATCCATATTTTAGCAAGCGAATATGCAAGCAGATAGGAGGCACATTTCAACATAAGCGCACATATTTTTTCTATTTTCTTGAGACAAAGTGACAAAGAAAACAAGATCACAAGCAAACAAGAGATCTGACAAGAAAAAGGCAAACGGAAAGAAGGTCAATAAAAAGGCAAATATTTTTGTGTTTTTGCAAAAACATTTTAGAAGTGGGGGAGATGAAAACGAGAGGCAAATGGCAAATAATGTAATTGCAAGGAGATGAGTGTTTATGCGTAGGAACCTGATAGATGTTGATGATGTCTCTCCAGCAACAACACCAGAAGTTGGCAAGTTGATAGGAAACAATCTTGACTTGATCCTCCCCAGCAACGGTGCTATAAATTCTTCCTCCTACTTATGAACAGCGTTGGTAAATTCCTCGAAGAGGAGGGGATGATGCAACACATCAACTATAAGTATTTCCCTCAGGTATGAAACCAAGGTTATCCATCCACTAGGAGAACCAAACAACACTATGTAAACAACACCTACACAGAAACCACAAATCTTGCAGCCCAACGCGTAGAGGGGTTGTCAATCCCTCAAGGGTATTGAAATATGATAAATAGATAGATTGATAGGTGCAAATAAAATAAAAACCAAAGAAAATGCAGCAAGGTATTTTTGGATTTTTGGTAAAATAGATCTGAAAATATATGATAGAAAATAGACCCGGGGCCGTAGATTTCACTAGGCTTCTCTCGCGAAAACAGCATACGGTGGGTAAACAAATTACTGTTGGGAAATTGATATAAAAGCAAATAATTATGACGATATCCAAGACAGTGATCATGTATATAGGCATCACATCCAAGATTAGTATACCGAAACGATTATGCATCTACTATTACTCGACACATCGACCGCTATCCAGCATGCATCTAGTGTATTAAGTTCATGGAGAAACAGAGTAATGCAATAAGAACGGTGACATGATGTAGAAAGATCTATTCATGTAGGAATAGACCCCATCTTTTTATCCTTAATAGCAACGATATATGTGTGGCATGTCTATTTCTATCACTGAGATTGAGCACCGCAAGATCAAACCCATTACAAGGCACCTCTTCCCATGGCAAGACAAATCAATCAAGTTGGCCAAACAAAACCAAAATATCAAAGAAGAAATACGAGGCTATAATAATCATGTCTGGATAGATCTGATCATAAACTCACAATTGATCGGATCCCAGCAAATACACCACAAAAAAGAGTTACATCAAATAGATCTCCAAGAACATAGAGGAGAACACTGTATTGAAGATCAAAGAGAGAAGAAGCCATCTAGCTACTAACTACGGACCCATAGGTCTATGGTAAAATACTCACGCATCATTGGAGGAGCACCAATGAGGATGATGAACCCCTCAGTGATCGTGTTCCCCTCCGGCAGAGTGCCGGAAAAGGCCTCTAGATTGGATCTTGTGGTTCTGGAACTTGCGGCGGCTGAAACAATTTTTCATCGACTCATATAGGGCTGCTGGAATATTGTGGTATTTATAGAGTCGGAGGTCGATGGAAAAGCTTACTAGTGGGCCCCACGGGCTTCCTCTGGTGCACCTCATGTGCTCCCTAGGTGTCTTTTGGGCAAAAAAAACTCTAAAAAGTTTTGTGGCATTTGGACACCGTTTCGTATTGATATTCCGCAAAGTAAAAAAACAAGCAAATAACAGCAACTGGCACTGTGCACTATGCCAATAGGTTAGTCCCAAAAATTATATAAAGTTGCTAGAAAATTTATGTAAAACATCCTAGATTGATAATATAACAGCATGGAACAATGAAAATTTATAGATACGTTGGAGACGTATTAGATGGTCAGGTCATACTACTGGTAGGGTTATACCGTAGGATATATCCCCAACAGGTGAAGAAACACCCTCAAGCCATTGAGATGCATGAGGGGGTGCTTCACATCCGGGATGTTCAAGGACCACTACTGCAGGATGCTGCTAACGCGACACTACGATCGGAGACCCTTTGACAAAATTGTGTGCGATGCAAAAATTGTAAACGGTGGTGTAAAAAACCCGTCAAGAAATGTGCAAAACGTTTGCGATGACGGATGCATCAAACATGATTCAGATTTTAGTTGCGTGTGCGATGCGGGGCATACGATTCAGTTCAATTAACTATTTGCCATGAGGAGGAACAAAAGAAACGGGCAGCCAGATGAAGCTCTGTGCGATATATAGCATACAGTTCACTCGGATGAACTGTTTGTGATTAGGCAACACAAAAGAAACAGTCAACCATATCAAGGTATGTGCGATATACGACATGCGGTTCACTTGGATGAACTGTTTGCGTTGAGACAAGAGAACATAAACGGTTCAATATAACAAGATGTGTGTGATACGCGGCAAACAAGTGTGTAATCAGAAATGTGTGCGAAGACCGATAATAACACAGACGATTACTGCTAATAAGACGTGTGTGTTGTCCTATGGGATTGCATATAGAACAACAACATATATTTTTATTAACCGTATAGGATATGGTTGCATTACCAAATTAAACATCCACTTACATAGGTGGCTACTACAACCATGGCATTTGCACACATCAAAGTAAACTATTACATGCATAATTACATAGGTGGCTACTACACACATGACATTTCCACACACCCAAGTAAACTATATATTACATGCATGATTAACTAGGATAAACGGTCATGTCATCATCTACTTCTTGCGACCCTTGTTGTGCTTGTGGCTCGATCCGGCCTCGTTGATTTGGGTAACGAGGCACTTCCTCATGTCAACGATCCTCCTATGCATCTCGTAGCATGTGTACATGCTCTTGGCCACGAACCTGAGGTGAGGTTCATCTAGTTGCCGCATCCAGGCCCCGTGCAGGATACGGGACGTGTTCTGTTGGCATCCTGCTTCATCTTTTCATAGTATGGGTCGATGATGGCCGAGGCAAGTTCAACCAGGGAGTCCTTCTTCGTGTTGTCCCATACCCTGTAGTGCTCACGGATTTTGACAAGGTTCTTGGTAGGACAAGCCCTTAACCCTGAGCGCTTTTACATCGTCTATGGTTCCCACCGTAGCGAACTTGTAGTCGGTGCTGTTAACCAACCTGTCGAAACGGTCGGAAGGCTCTATGGCCAATGCAGTCGTGGTAGATGAGGACATGATGGCGGTCACACAACCGGGCAATGGCAACCTTCTGATCTATTTTGGGACGACCGGCGGAGTACTAGAGGTCGATGCCGACCACCTTGTACTTGTCTCGAGCAAGCAACTGCTCAAAGGTGTTGATGTAGTCGTCCACCACGGTCGGGTCGATAGTGTACACCATCGAGAGATCCGTCTCCCTCACGTGGGTCTCCACTTTATGCTCGCCAAAATCCATTGGAGCGCCGCTAGACATCCCCTCTCTATGTGTCGTCGTGGGTGTGCTTGTTGTATTGTGGGGCGCGATCGAAAGGTTGAAGAGACTAAGGTTATAATGGCCGCGGGAATTAAAGGGGAAGCCAGACGGCATGGAATATCGGCACACCCTGATGGCATTTCTAATTTGCAGCGCGTAACTCCATCGTGTCACGCGTAACTGCATCATATGGCAACGCGCGCGGCGCAACCGCATGCATATGGGGCCCCCGACATGATCGTGCGCAGGCCCAACCGCTAGCAGAGCCCACGCGGAGGGACGTGAGCAGAGCGCTCCGCGGTCGCCTCAACGGCGAGCAACCATATATATGCATATAGCAGTTGAACACGCAAGGAAAATTTGTCCACAAGCCGAGCGCCCCGACGGACGTGAGTAGAGCGTGCCGACGGACGCGAGCAGAGCGTGCCGCGGTGCCTAAGGGCGAGCACAGTGTGTTGCAGTGCCTAACGGCAAGCAAAGCTTGTCGAGGGACGCGAGCATAGGCCGGCACAGTGATACGTGGCAAATAAGACGAACTGTGCGAGCGATGTCGGAGACATCAAGCACGAATCATATTAGAGTAGTGTGTGTGATACGTGGTACACAGTTGATCCATCTAAGCTGTTTGTGATGGAATAAGCCGTGTGTGTTGTTGGCAAACGCTTGCTGGTATATAACCTTAAATTTAACCAACAAAATATTAATGCATGTTACAAAAATTATATAACTGGAAACTATGTTCAAATACGAATCCAACGATATAATCTTTGACAACAAGCATTCGTATTTTATTAGTTAAATCCTACTTATAAACCAGGATGGGGGTATAGTAGGTAATTAAATTGCAAATGTTTTTTATTAACCATATGTGTACGTGTCCTTTCGTCCTCCTCTCGCACGTCTTGTCACCCCGCTGCCGCAGACGGCTTCGAGCGCAAGCTTGAGCAATGCGCGGGGGCGTTCTTTTGGCCAAACGATGGTGAGCCCATTCCCGCGTAACTGCGCAGGTTCCCGCGCAAGCTTCCCGCCCGACTCGGTGAAATCCCCCAAAATCCCAATGCTTACCAGCCTCCCATATAAACCATCATGGCCGGCGAGTCCTGCGTCGCATTTTCCCCTCCCTCCCTATAGCTTATCTTGTCTGCTTCTCCCACAATCGCCAACGGCACCGGTCTGTCATCGTCGCTCAGCCACTCCGCCGTCATCAAAGGACAGCTCCAGCTGGGAGGCTACACTGCGGCGGTGGCGCAGTCCCTGGCGTAGTGTAGTGTGTGTGGCGTCCCTGTTGGTTGTTCGCCGAAGACCCACCACACGCTCCACCGCCGTTGTCCATCGGCAGCTGTTGCCAGCCGCCACACCACCGTCGAAAGCGAGGGCCATTGCCCACTCCGCCGTCGCGGCCCGAAGGCGGGAGGTGCCATCGTGGCCGCCACCCCACTGCCGGCCACTGTGGCCATCACCCGCTCCGTCACCGCGGCCCGAAGGCGGGAGGTGGTGGTCGTGGCCGCCAGCCTATCGTCAACCTCCGGGATCATCACCCGCTCCGCCACCACCGCCCGATGGAGGGAGGCGGAGGTGGAGGTCCGCATGTGCGTCAGCGACCTTGCGCGCTACATCGAGTTCCTACGAGAGAAGGAGAAGTGCCTCATCGAGAACGCAAAGAGCCTTGCCGTAGACGTGGCCGCAGCACACGCCGACGCATAGGCGAGGAATTAGGAGATCTACGATCAGTTCGGCCGCTTCATTTGCTTTTATCTTGTTTGCATCTATCAATCTATCTATTCATCATATTTCAATACCGTTGAGGGATTGACAACCCCTCTACGCGTTGGGTTGCAAGATTTGTTGTTTGTGTGCAGGTACCGTTTACATAGTGTTGCTTGGTTCTCCTTCTGGATTTATAACCTTGGTTTCATAAATGAGGGAAATACTTACCGCTGATGTGCTGCATCATCCCCTCTTCTTCGAGGAATTTACGAACATGGATCACAAGTAGTAGTGGCTCATGGGGCCCTCGGCCAGCCTCTGGTGCCCATCTTCTGGTATATAAGCCCATTTTCCCTAGAAAAAAATATAAGGAGAGTACTTTTGGGACAACGTGCTGTCGTCTCGAGGCGGAACCTAGGCAGGAGCACTTTTGCTCTCCGAGGGAGCGATTCTCCCGGGGATACTTCCCTGCAGGAGGGACGAATCGAAGCCAGCATCATCACCAACAACCCTCTCATTGTGGGAGGACCAATCTTCATTAACATATTCACCAGTATCATCTCATCTCAAACCCTAGTTCATCTCTTGTATTCAATCTTTGTCTCAAAATATCAGATTGGTACATGTGGGTTGCTAGTAGTGTTGATTACATCTTGGAGTTGATGCTGGTTGGTTTATTTGGTGGAAGATTAAATGCTCAGATCCTTAATGATATTCAATACCCCTCTAATCTTGAACACGGATATGATTTGTGATTAGTTACTTTTGTTCTTGAGGACATGGGAGAAGTCTTGTCATAAGTAATCATGTGAATTTGGTATTTGTTTGATATTTTGATGATATGTATGTTGTTGCTACCTTTAGTGGTGTTATGTGAACGTCGACTACATGACACTTCACCATCTTGGTCCTAAGGGAAGGCATTGTGGAGTAGTAATTAGATGATGGGCTGCTAGAGTGACAGAAACTTAAACACTAGTTTATGCGCTATTCCGTAAGGGGCTGATTTGGATCCATAAGTTTCATGCTATGATTAGATTTATCTTAATTATTCTCTGTAGTTGCGGATGCTTGCGAGAGGGGTAATCATAAGTTTGAGGCTTGTTCAAGTAAGAACATCACCCAAGCACCGGTCCACCCACATATCAAATTATCAAAGTAACGAACACGAATCAAACAAACATGATGAAAGTGACTAGATGAAACTCCCGTGTGTCCTCAAGAACGCTTTGCTTATTATAAGAGATTGTTCCGGCATGTCCTTTGCTGCAAAAAGGATTGGGCTACCTTGTTGCACCTTTGTTGTTGTTACTACTTATTGCTCGTTACAAATTATCTTGCTATCAAACTATCTGTTACCGATAATTTCAGTGCTTGACACAATACCTTGCTGAAAATCGTTTTTCATTTCCTTCTGCTCCTCGTTGGGTTCGACACTCTTACTTATCGAAAGGACTACGATTGATCCCCTATACTTGTGGATCATCAGACCACACGCTACACCACAGAAGATGATGATGCTCTTGTGGGGGCATAGTGAGACATAACTCTTGATGCGGTTACCGGGAAAGATCAAACGGTGAAAACTATTAGAGGCGCATCAGGGAGCATTTCCACCAACCCTTGGGCCTAAACTGAATCGGACCCTCAAATATCTCACAGCCCGATAAGGTACGATTCAAGATATGTGCGACTGTTGAGCAGTTTGTTTGGACCAAGTGAGGCACACTCCTCCTAGAGGTGTCAGTGTTGACCGATATTTGAGCACCCTTGTTGTCATTTTGATCATCACATTTGCGTCACTCTGGGCATTTCCATCATTTTCCTTCTCTATGTTGTAGGACGGGATAACCCAAGAGAGGTACCGGCAAATGCGAAAATCGAACGACAATTCATTTGACCTCCAACATTGTTGGAATGTGTTGGCATACAATGAGAAGTGGAAATTGAGAAATGACGAGACTCCTCCAAAACATGGGAAGCCTCTCTTGATTTGGATGACGACGAGGAAGATGGTGGTGATGGAGAGAAAAGGTGGCTAGAAGTCCCACTCTGACGCCTGACGTGGGTCGATCCGACGGAAAGGAGGGAGATGCTCAAGGGATAAGGAGAGGTGCAGATGATGAAAAATAAGATCGTTGCGTTAACGAAGGCAAGGAATGAGTACGCGGAGAAGAGGAAGTAAGAAAAGTTGGAGATCGAGGAGAGGAAGCTAAGAAAGAAGAGGGCGAGGTGGGATGCTATGTAAGCAAGTACAAAGTGCGAGGAAGAGATGGAGACGCGTAGGCTTAAACTTGATGAGGGCCGGTTAATGCAAAACAAGATAGTCGAGGAGAAGCTGTTGATATTGGAGTCCAATACCATGGATCCAATGTCAATATCATTTTGGGAGTTCACGCGAGCGGCGATCATGCGTCCTAGGATGGCATGGAGCGTTGAGCACACCGGAGAGGACCGTGCAAAAAATGAAGGGGTCATCGGCTACATGTGATTTATACATGTCCGTTGAATGTGCATAATGCTTTGTCTTTTATTCATGCAATTTGTTTTAAAAATGTGTGCATGATGCTCCTAGGATGGCATGGAGCGTTGAGCACACCCGAAAGGACCGTGCAAAAAATGAAGGAGCCGTCGGCTACATGTGATTTATACATGTCGGTTGAATGTGCATAATGCTTTGTCTTTTATTCATGCAATTTGTTTTAAAAATGTGTGCATGATGCTTTCGGAATGATATGAAACGTTTAATCTAAATGTGTGAACGAAAAAAAAAACATTTTGAAGTCCAAGACATTGTGACTCTGATTTTGTACATCGTCTCACCCACTCCCAAATTGATGGAGCACGCTTCATATGTGTTTTAAAGAGTGCACATACGGCGACTCTGCTAGAGTTTTTGTAAGCTCCCTATAAAGGGAACAACCCTCCTAACGCCCCTCTCTTCACCAAATTTCACCAGAAAGAGCAAATATACTAAGCTAGAAATCCTAGCAAAAGTAAAAAAAAAAAAAAAAAAAAAAAAAAAAAAAAAACCAATGAAATGTGAGGTTAAAAAAATCATTAAAATTTGAATGCACCAATGAACAAATGATGGTCACACAATAGCGGGCTAATATATTATACTTCCTCCAATCCATATTAATTGTTGTTGATTTAACACAAGCAATTATCCATAGAAAACAAATCTACTATGGGCCAAAAGGCAGTCTTCAACGCCGTGCTGGCTAAATCAGTCAATACAAAATCATGAACGGTATAGAAAACCAATGGGCGCACATCGCCATTTTATTCCAACATCTTGAAGCATATATTTCAGTACTAAAACAGTAGATGATCAACATATCATGAACATTCTTTACATGCCTCAAAGGCTCAAATCACAACTAAAGAGTAGCTTCTATTTCCAATCAAGCATGTCTAAGAGCCACAAGATCTCAGGCTCGGACCTTGCCGCATCACAAAAATCCAGTTCAATACCAAATACCTCTATAGAGTTTGTTCCTTTATACAGGAAAAGCAAGGACATCCAGGCCCGGATGTCTGATATGAAAGGGTGTCTGGGTGAAAACCTGAGATATTCATATGCCAACGCCCGTGCTGCATTGCTGTCAATGTAATCAAAACTCGACGTATTGATTATGCAAGTCATCTTGTTGGTGTCCTTGCGGTGGGCAAGAACAGACACGGTGATGGCTGGCCCCATAGGGACTGTCAGCTTGGGTTTGACTTCCATCATCAAAATGCAGTCTGCGGCATTCAGATGTGCAACAAGTACATCTGGTATGCCGCCAGGTGTGTTCTGTAGACCTGCTCGAAGAATGCAGCCTGAAACTGCTTGAGAGAAGATTAGTGATCCCTCAAGCCACATATCGATGTAAAACACCAGATCTTCAAAAGTGAGCTTAGGTACAGGAAGGTTCACTGTCTTCCGTGGCTTGGAGAACGTTAAATAGAGCTTTTGGAAGTTTGTGTCAGAAGGAGGCTGCTTGCAGATGGAAGGCCATTTCCGTGAGCAGATGCATTTCCAGAAGTAATCATCCTTTGCAATTTCACACCATTGGCGGCATACAAGCATGCAAAAGACCAAGTCTTTACCATCCAGTAGAGGGAAAACAGCCTTCAGAACTTCACCAGGAAATCCATTTTCCATTCTCAATCACTGAACTGAAGGAAATGGAATGCCTCTACCCTCTAGGATGGAGACTTCAGCTACAAACCAAAGAGTGAACCAGAAGTGCCTATCAATAAGAGATGGTTAAACAAATACTGATCAATTCATGCCCAGTCAAAAACTGAAGTAGCACGACTACTGCTATCGTTTAATTCACTATATAATCTGAATCTGAACATACTCCCTCCATCCCATAATATAAGATTGTTTTGTAAACTAAAACAGCTTGCAAAACGATCTTACATTATGGGACGGAGGGGGTAGTCCATAAAAAAATAGCTTCCATCTTCCAGATCAATAATAATTTGGAAATGTGATGTCTGTTGGAGTTGGGGGTGTGAACTACACAAGAATGATAGAAGAAATAAATGATCAATTTAATTAACAAGTAAGCTTTCAAATAATACCGGCAGTAATGGAAACTATATTTGTTTCTGAGTGACAACCAAATGGTCCAACAGATTACCACGAGTAGTTGCTATGATCAAACTGATTTGACACAATACCACAATAAGCATTCGCTATGGTGCCTTGAAGGGTAGATGTTCAACTTCACAGCAAAACATGGTCCTATTTGTGTTGTTGATCAATATACTTATTAAGGAAAACCAAACCTCTGGAGTTTAGGAAAGCACATCCTCACAAAACAAAATGTTCCCTTTCTAGGAATAGAATAATTATTTTAAATATATTCCATTTTCAGCTTTGATCTGCAGTCTGGCATCAGAGTATATTTACTCACAAGCACAAACCGAACTAAGGCACCCCAACTCTCTATTGATAATGCATCATGTACATGTTGATCAACCAACGCATTCATTTATCGTCAACCACTCCAATCTTTCTTGAGCGAAAGCCAATGGAAAATATTGTAACTAGTACTCCTTCCGTCCATAACATAAGAGCGTTTTTTACACTCTTATATTTTGAGACGGAGGGAGTATTATATACACGACATGCGCATAATAATTCTAGCTGTACAAGTCTATGCTTAAACTGATATATAATCCGAAAACATGAAAAATGAAACCTACGTATGATTGCCCCTAATAATCAGTGAGGTAATGAAACACCTAGTGTTCGGAAGGAGAAAACATACCGACTTCTCCAATATACAACAGAAAAATAGAACGTTCAACGGAATTTTACTTGAGTATTGCCTACTAGCAACGGGGTCAGCCGTTGTCCGGATTCGGGGGTGATGTTGTGAACAAAAAATAAGTGGGCGTAGAGAAAGGGAAGTAAAGGAACCCACCGTGGCTAGGAAGAACCGTCGGTAAGGCGGGCCGCCGGCGTAGATCTGCGGAGACCGGAGAGGATGAAGGGGCGGTCGTCGATCTGGAAGCGATGGACGACGGGTTGGCAACGTCGGAAGAGGGACGCGCAGGGGAAGAGAGGTCGCCGTTGCCGGAGAGATTCGCCCATAGACAGAGGAGCAGGATTGGTGTCTGGGAATGGGAGAGGAATTGGGACCCGGAGGTGTCGGTCGGACAAACCAGGGTATCGCGAAGCCAGGCTGTCACATGTGGGCTGGGCCGTATGCGCCGATCGGTCAGATTTGTGTATGTAAGGCCAACTCCACCGCGCGACCCCAAACGGACGTCCGTTTTGTCCGGATTCTGTCCGTTTGGGTAAGGATTTGGGGTCATGTTCGGACCTGTCCTGGGATGCGGTGGCCGTGCGCCCAGCACGCAGCCGCATCCATTTGCCCCATCCTGCCCGTCAGGGCCAAAAATGCCCAAATTTGCATCAAAACTAGTTTCCAACCCAAATATTTGTCTGAAAATTAAAATAGTTTTACAACCCAATTGAAATTGTCTTTAATAAAATAGTTTTACAACCAAATCGAAATTGTCTTGACTGAACATAAAATGGATCAATACATCTATTGGTTGCCAATATGATCCCACACGTGCTCAACCAAGTCATTTTAAAGATTCAAATGAGTGTGCCAATCACGCATCTCACGGTGGAACTGGGCAAACTGTTCAAATGTGGCCGGGTCTTGGTGCAGGGGCTCAATATTTTCACCTTGATAATCAAATCATTGGTCGAAGATACTCTCATCACGCTTGTCCTCGACGATCATGTTGTGCATGATCACACAAGCAGTCATCACCTTCCAAAGCTTCCTTTCATCCCATGACAGTGCAGGGTTTCGAACGATACCCCACCGGGATTGAAGCACACCAAAAGCACGTTCCACATCCTTTCTAACACTCTCTTGCATTTGGGCAAATCTCTTTCTCTTCTCACCTTGGGGTTTCGAGATTGTCTTCGCAAAAGTTGACCACTTAGGATATATACCATCTGCTAGATAGTATCCCTTGTTGTAACGATGGCCGTTGATCTCAAAGTTGACAGGTGGGGAGTGGCCTTCTGCAAGCCTCGCGAAGACTGGAGAACGCTGCAGCACATTAATATCATTGTGAGAACATGCCATGCCGAAGAAAGAATGCCATATCCAAAGATCTTGCGATGCCACCGCTTCTAATATGACAGTGCACCCGTTAACATGCCCCTTGTACTGGCCCTGCCAAGCAAATGGACAGTTCTTCCACTCTCAGTGCATACAATCTATGCTGTCAAGCATGCCTGGAAAGCCTCTAGCTGCGTTGGTCGCCAACAATCTCTCTGTATCAGCGGCAGTTGGCTGCCTCAAGTACTCTGGGCCAAACACCTCGATCACAGCCTAGCAAAACTTGTACATTGATATCAGACATGTTGTCTCACTCATACGCACATACTCATCCACCAGATCGCCTGGAATTCCATATGCAAGCATGCGGATGGTCGCGGTGCATTTATGGTAAGAGGAGAATCCAAGTTTGCCAAGGGCATCCGTCTTGCACTCGAAGTATGGGTCATGAGCAACCACTCCTTCTCGGATACGATTGAACACATGCCTTGCCATTCGAAAACGACGACGGAATTTATCCGGCTTGAAGAGCGGGGTGTTGGCAAAGTAATCAGCATAGAGCAGGGCGAGCACGGCCAGGGACTGACCCCTTGTACCGAGAAAGCTGTCGTTGAATGTGGTCGTGAACGACCAGTGCAGCCACCACAAGATCTTCATCATCCGACGACGAATCGTCCGATGAACAAAGGAAGTGATGGAAGAAAAACTAGTCTCCACTGTCCATACCTTTGTGGGCAAAATGTCGAACACCTTGAGGTCGTGGCGGCGAAGAGGCCGCGATGATCACCTCGACGCAGCAGGGGTGGTTGCCGGCCGGCTACTGGCCGCTCTGGAGCTCTCGTCAGAAGCTGCCGAGGCCGCCGTGGTGCGTCGCCGGCGGTCCTGTCCCCTCTGCGGCCGGCAAAGACGGCGACGGCCAAACCTCCGATCGACGGCCAAAGCACGGGCGTGGTGGCGGCCATGTCGAGAAGTGGTTTGGTAGGGACGGCCGGAGGCTGCGCGGTGAGGAGGCGGCGCCGGCGGCGGGGCGGGACGGGAGAGAGAGGGTGGAAGCGTTGGGACGGAGGGACTGCTAGTGTCCCCGACAGGCGGGCCACGAGGGGGACAAGGGCGTGCGTCCAGGCCATCCGCGCGCGTCCGTTTCACCCAAAATCGAGCGCAAGTTTGGGCCGAGGATGGGTCGAAAATAGACGAAATCCGGACATTTGTCCGTTTGAGGCCGTACGCTGGGCCGCACTATTCGTCCATTTTACCCAAACGAACGGGGCCGGACAGGATAGGGTCGTGCGGTGGAGTTGGCCTAACACGCCTGACACAGTACAGACGCAAGCGGTCATACGTACACCCACACCTATGAACGTACGCACGCACATCCTACCCATATGAGCACCTCCGAGAGACTGAGCCAGCATATTATTTTTAGATTTACAAAGTCGCTGTAGGCGCCTCGTCGTCAACGGGGACGTCTCCTCGCACTGAAAGTGTATCGCCGAAAATCCTAAAATAAATTCAAGAATAATGCGAGCACCAGGACTTGAACCCTGGCGGGTTGGGGATACCACAGTCCATCTAACTATCCAACCACAGGTTGGTTCGCCCACCCATACATGTTTGCCAACCCATACATGTCTGAAGCCCAAATATTGAATCATGGACTCTAGTCTCTTTTTTTGATAATGTAAAGTTTATTTCTCACATAATGGCAAGATCATTTACAATGTGGTGAGAAATAAAACCTGGCATAGCACCTTCCCAGAGATCTGAAGATCTGCTAGCTAGAGATGATTTAGCTATACAATCAGCTACACAATTTGCTTCCCTGGGGCAGTTACTTACTTCACACTTCACATAATCCAGTCCCATCTCTTGGCTCTCTATAAGGATTGCCGCTTCCTGTCCCAGGAGAGTTTCAGAGTTATAAGCAGACACTGCATTTGAGCTATCGGACTCGATGTGTAGGATGGTACACCCAATCTTGGCTGCCAAGTAGAATCCATTCCGGATAGCAATCATCTCTGCTGCATCTACTGACACCACATGCGGTATGAACCAGGAAGCAACCGCTATAAAGTCACCATGTTCATCCCTTGCAACTGCTCATGTGCCTGTAGCCATATTTTCGGCACTGAAAGATGCATCTACATTGATTTTAATTACTCCTCTCGCTGGCTTATGCCACATATGATCACGCTTGACCATCGGCTGGTTCGGTGTTAGTGAGCGAATAAAGTTTGTTGCTAGAACTCGTATTGATATGGCAGTTTGGTGCGGCTGTCAGACTATCTCACCCTTAACAATTTGTCGTCGTTGCCACCAGATGTACCAGCTTGCCACCGCAGTTAACTCAGCCACAGAAAGAGTGTTTTGTGAATCTTGGCGCTCTATGAGCGTTGCCAAAGTGAAAGCGCCTGACCGGTCCTCTACGACAGCTTGCTGAACTTCAGCCTCGAGACCCAGCTCCTTCCATATGTTCTTCGCCCTCTTACATGTGAATAAGCAGTGTTGAGCATCCTCATATCCTGCATGGCATATCGGGCATTGTCCCGTGACTGGTATATGGCGGTTTGCTAGGGTACCATAGCATGGTAAGACTCCCCTAATCACCTTCCACACGAAGTGTTTAACTTTGCCCGGAATTCTCAAACTCCACACACGTTTCCAGATAGGATTTGGCCGACTGCCTTGTGCTGCACTTAGATTCTCCCTGCTGCCAAACTGATGTTGGAATTGCACATGATAAGCTGATCTCACATTAAAGATACCAGAACGATCATAGTGCCATGATACAAAATCTTCCATCAGCTGCACTCGGAGAGGAATCTGTAGATCCGGTGTACGTCAACTTGCCAGAAAACATCTCGGATCAAGCTCTCATCCCATTGTCCAGTATAAGGATCGATTAATTCCTCCACCTTGCTTAACATAGTTGCTCCCCTTGGAGTTATAATTTTCCTTGTTTCACTCGTGGGGATCCAAGGATCATTCCAGATATTTATCTGTGAACCCGTACCCACACGCCAGATGCATCCTCTCTTAAAAGTTTGTATACCTGCTACAATGCTTTGCCAAGTGAAGGAAGAGCCCTTCTTAGGTCCTGCCATGAGAATATCTCCATCAGGGTAGTACTTTGCACGTAGAACTCGTGCACACAAAGATTCGGGAGTTTGGAGTAGGCGCCAACACTGTTTTGCTAAGAATCATGGACTCTAAGTCGATACTACTCCCATGTCAAAAACACTTTTCTATTTTGAGACATGGTAACTCCCGTGTCAGAAATGCTCTTCTATTATGGGACGGAATGAGTAATTCCTTGATTTGGAAGGTCATTTTTAAGCATTGTTATTATTCTTGTAATCAAGCAGCTCATGTGCTAGCTAATTTTTGTTTTTGTAATAAGTCTTCTTTTAGCGGGTTTCCTAACTTTGTTGTTAGTAAGCTCATAGACGATGAGAATATTTTTTAATTTTAATAAAGCAAGCCATGATGGTCTTTCTGAAAAAACACAATCGAAGTTCATACATAGCTAAACATAGATCAAACTACAAATTAAATCTAGGGAAGGTTGGCTCAAGCGTCGATGCCGAGGTAGAACTTCTCTGCCGACTTACGACACGCGTGGGCATACGCATGATCCTCCTTTCTGGTGGCAAGCTTGTCGATGACGCCTTCTTCTCCGGCCACCATAGTGCTCCGTGGCGAGGAGCTCTGCATCTGTCTCCCGACACCTCAGAGTGTGCGGGAAAAGCTGGCCCACGCACCCCGCGGGCCTCTACGGGAGAGGCGCCGCGGTCGCGCGTCTGCTTGGACCGACATGGTGCGACGACGGGCCGGCTGGAGCTGGCGGCCTTCATGTCGTGCTAGGCGACCTTGCGCGGCGACGACCCGCCATGGTCGCCATGCCCGCGAGCAGCACCAGCCATGAATCCGCGATCGAAGGTGAGAAAGGAAAGGAGTCAGGCAGCTAACAGAGATTGTGGATTGCGGCGGAGCTTATCCGATATGCGAATCCTAACAAGCCCCGGACCCCGTACATATAGCGGCGAACGGTCGTTTTGCGGGCCGGCCAACGGACTTTTAGCGGTCCTGTTCGAGCCAAAAAAAAAGGGCATTGCTATGCGTCGCCGGCGGATGTTTTCAAAACATCCGTTGCCTCCCATGCCGTCACATCTGGCATTATCTAGCGGCCACACATGATCCTTCATTTTTGCAACAAAAGTCTTGTTGCGCAATTCTTTGTAGCAGAGACCTTGTTGCAGAAACATTGCAATTGAGATTTTGTTGCAGATTTTTTTTTTTGCAATAGAGATCATGTTGCAGAAACGTTTATTTATTTATTTTGTAACTGAGAACATGTTACAGAAACATCTGTAGAACTTTTTGCAACAAAGTTCATGTTACAGAAAATTAATGCAACAGATATCCTGTTGCAGGAACCGTTCTTGTGGTGGCACAGTCAGTTGCAGCTGAGCTCGAGGAGACGTCATCCATGGACGTCAGTGCTCCTCCGGAACATCGGCGACAACGGACGCGAGCACCGACGCGGCATGCCTCGCAGAGGCGCATGGAGCAGTCCAGCGGCTTACGATACCCGCGCGGCCGGCACGCATCACCCGGGTTGCCGGCTTCCAGCATTGGGCTATGGCCGGCAGCTTGCTTTCGATACGTGGGTTTGGAGGTGCGGTGGAGGAGCACTTGAAAACAGCAGGAGACTATATGACCTGAGAGATTGGGACAAACGAGTGGATAAGAGGAGGACTGGGACGAATGAACGGATAAGGTGGGGTTCGTGAGACACGTGTCGAGCAAACGAGGAGGTAGACGTTTCGTGAGATCCGCCGAGTGAAGGAAAGTATTTCCCCAAAAAAAGGAAAATGATTGAAATCAACCGACCGATAAACTCGTTGTGTCCGCCACGTCCATCACCGTTTGATCTTTTTTTAACTATGGAAACCGGAGCATGCCACATGTTTAACGAATGGTCCACACAAATCTTATCCGCTCGGAAGCCATCGTCTTCCTCTTTCCCCAATACCGGCGCTGCAAGCAGGCTGCTCCACATGTACTGCTAGTGCTGCCGCCATGGCCGAAGGGAGACGTTGATGCTGCAATCGGAGATGCGTTGGCGGCCTCCTTTTGCGGGCGGGCACTGGTGTTGCCAGCCCGGCCAGTGCTCACCTGTGTCGCCGCCGGCTACAAACGACGAGACCGCAACATCACCATTGATGCAGAAACATCACCGTTGTTGCGGGAATACGATGGTACGACACTGCGACGTTTCTGTAACATAATCTCAGTTGCAAAAAAATCCTGCAACAGGACTCTAGTTGCAAAAAAAATCTTCAACAAGACATTAGTTGCAAAAAAATCTGCAACAAGACCTATGTTGCAAAAGTGGAGGAAACCGCTCGATCGCTCAATGCGCCAGATCTGACGGCTTGAGAGCCGGCGGATCTTTCTAAAAGATCCGTCGGCCGACGCGTAGCAGTTCCCCCCCAAAAAAAAGCAAAAAACTGCAAACGCCCAGAATTTTACGGACCAGCGAGGATATAACGGATGTGCTAGAGTGGGCATGTACAATGGTTCTAGCTTAGCAATGACACGTAGGATAAATGATGAGGTGGAGGAGAGAGAAATCATAAGAGAAGACAAGTCTTCTCTTAATTAAGAGAAGGCAAGAGATGATAGCTTAGCACAATTTGTCTCACCATGTTTTTAGGAATAACTAATTATTGAAGATAAGGCAAAGAGATGACCCATTGTAGACTTGTTTTTTTGTCATCTCTAATTTACATGCAAAACTTAAGATAAGACTATCTTAGCAACCATTGTACATGCCCTTAGGCCGGCACAAGAATGGCACTGTCATTGCTTGTTCTCGGCTGCACCCAACAGCCCCCGTTATCCTCACAGAAAAACTGCTGTCAACTCCTGATTTTCTTCTCTATTGGTCCTCTTCGACAGGTTAAAAATGTATTATTGAAGATAAATAACAGATTTTAGACTAAAAAGCTATATATTTTGCAAGGTAAATAACAGATTTTAAAACTATATTGTTGATTAAAAATGTCCATAAATTCAAAAAATATTATTGAGTTTTAAAAGTTTATGAAATTTAAAAATGTTCAGGGTTTTAAAATTAGGATCTTTTAAAATAAGTAAACAGACGAACAAAAAAAAACTCCGAAAATCAGTAGAAGAGATAAAAGCCCCAACAAACAAAAAAAAGGTCCGCTGATGCGCTAGCGCACATGCAAGAGATGATGGAAGAAGAACAATTAGTTTCTAAGTAAACATGCCCGATAATGTGGAATAGTGAGTTGTGGGGCATACATCTTCACGTTTGTACAGTGCTTTTTAACATTAACAGTTGGAGCATCATAACAGTTCTTGTGATCATGGCAAAAGATCTCGTGATTGATCACGATCCAGCGGCATGGGCTCGGTGCTATGATGCAAACGTATCAGTATTCAGTAAGCGTGCCATCCACCTTGGCTGAACCATGAAGAATCACCTCTAATATTACATGTGGATGAGACAATAAATCAATGAGGGGCATTTTCCCCAAGCAGTGTTTACTTCCTTTACGGGCATAGCCTTTAGGATCGAACCATTATAAACGTGAAGAAACTTACATACTGCTCCCTCCGTTCCTAAATACGTATAAGTCTCTTTAGACATTTCAAATGGAATAGAACATACGGATGTATGTAGACATATTTTAAAGTGTAGATTCACTCATTTTGCTTCGTATGTAGTCACTTGGTGGAATCTCTAGAAAGACTTATATTTGGGAACGGAGGGAGTACATCATTCCCAAAGCTGAATCAGGCTCCATGTAAATGGCGAGCAATTGATGTCACTAATGAGAAGAGTTTTGATCCAGCTAGACCACTATAAACTCTGTTTTACAAAACCAATGTTGTCTCATTAGACGCAGGTTAACTCCAGTCAATTTGTTGTATTTATGGGCCATGTGGGGACAATAGCATATAAACTGGGCATTCCAGCACGGGCTTTCTCATGCGAGTCTTTTCAAGTGCTTCCATGTTGATCCACCAGATGCGCCACCAGCATTAACGTTGACTTATCACATTCAGATAATCCTGAGGAAAATGAGGTCTTGGGGCACAGTAGCAAGTGGTGTTCAGAATTTTTTGCTAAAATAGGGAGAAAAGATCCAGGATTTTCAGCTCAAAGACTAGCTGCTTGAGGAGGCGGGGAGTAATGTGGTATGTGCAAAAATAGTTTCAAATGTACATATTTGCAAGCAAACTCCAAAAGTGGAATAGGTTCAAATTGAGTTACCTGCTATCTTCTTCCAGTGGATCTGAACAGTTTTCATACACTTTTGCTCATCCAAATGGCCTATATGAAATTCGCTAGACAATTCTTCTGCAGAAGTGTGAATCATCATGTCATGTACTCCCTCCGTCCGAAAATACTTGTCATCAAAATAGACAAAAAAAGATGTATGTAGAACTAAAATACATGTAGATACATTCCCTTTTATTCATTTTGATGACAAGTATTTCCGGACGGAGGGAGTATTAGAAAATAGCATGATGTCCAAAATAGCCAGGAGGACCTAGATACATGGAGAAGTGAATGAGAAGTTTCAGTGCGAACTTGAATAACATTCACAAAACAGACAAACATGGCCCATTCAACATCTGTTTTAAACAGCCCGTCCCATAATACTCCGCCCGTCCCATAATATAAGATCAACATTGTTTACTGTCCAATAATATAAGATATTATAGTAATACTCTGCCCGTCCAATAATATAAGATCTTATTACATCCAATATACTCACGTATTGGATGTAATAAGATCTTATATTATGGGACGGAGGAAGTACTAATTATGCATAAATGTATAATCAAACATTGTTTTCCAATAACCCATAGAATTATGGACTATGAGTTTAAATGGAACTAAATGGATTAGGAGCATAATGCGGCATCTAAGGGAGGAAGATACCTTTGCCAATATCGGCAACATCATCTTGGATAATAAGAGGACTTTTGCCGCCACGCTCTAATGAGACAGATTATTGAAGAAGATAAATGCACAATGGATGCATAATTCACAGACTTCTTGGCTCTTGCAACAGACACTAACAATTTGCGCTGGTGGCAGTCAGCCGGTCATTATATCTCTAAAGCTGATTCCAGAGTTTATGTAAATGAGCTAACGCGGTCAATTAGTTATTTACCCTTCTACAGTCTCGGCTGTAGTTATGCCATAGCCCATAAGTGTTAACTCACACCCAAATATCAACCGCACTCCAGCCCACACCTTTTTCCACTCCATGATTCTTCATCATGTCTCTCAGTTTCTCCATCTCATCCCATTTTTCAGCACTGCCATATGAATTCGACATTAAAATATAGTACCCATCATTTCCTGGGTCGGAAGCAAAAGCCTTCTTTGCAACTCTTAACCCCATCTCGAAATTGTCATGCATTTTGCAGGCACTAAGCAAAGTTCCCCATACCCCACCATCAGGTTGTATTGGCATAGCCAAAATCATATCTTCTGCTTCTTGAAGATGCCCGGATTTCCCTAGGAGATCCACCATACATGCGTAATGCTTCAGGTTAGGTTCAAGGCAGTATTCCCCCATTCTGATGAACAGTTTCCTGCCCTCATCAGCATACCCTGCATGGCAGCAAGCAGACAGAATGGCAAGAAAAGTGACACTGTTAGGCTTAATACTTCCTCTCTCCATCTCACAAAACAACTGCAGTGCTTGCTTTACATCGCCATGCATCCCATAGCCTGCTATCATCACATTCCATGTAACAACATCCCGTACGAGCATAGAATCAAAAATTCCTCTTGCAATCCCCAACTGCCCACATTTAGTATACATGTCAACAAGTGATGTGCTAATAGATACATCAGATTCCAACCCCGTATCTTTCACATAAGAATGTATCAGTTCACCATGTTCCAGTGCAGCCAAATTTGCACAAGCTGAAATGACAGTAATCAAGGTTGCAGAGTTGGGTCGGACACCTTCAGTGAGCATCTGATCATATAGTGACAAGGCATCATTTGAATGTCCTAGATGTGAATAGCTGGATAGGAGTGCATTCCAGGTGACAACATCCCTCCTCACTTTGGCCATACCAAATATTTTGTATGCAAGGTCAAGTTTCCCACATCTTCCATACATGCCAATTAATGCATTGGCAACTGAATTTTCATCAAGCAAGCACTTAATTGAAAAACAATGAGCTGATTGACCTAATCGCAGATTTCCTAGCCGTGAACAAGAAGTGATTGTGGAAACCAAGCTGTTGATGTCACATAAAAATTCATCATGATGTCTGCAATGAATTTCTCGGCACAACTCCAGGCATTTGATATCAAGTCCAGCTTTGCAGTATAATACAACCATCAAACTCCATGATTCTGCATCTTGTTGATGCAAAGTTTCAAAAACTTTGCCTGCAGCGTCCACCAACTCAAGTTTCCCGTACATTGAAATCAAAGAATTGGCGACCAACAAACTGTGTCCAAAGTTTCTCTTAATTATAGCTGCATGAAATGCCTTCCCTCTACGCACATTTCCACTTTTCCCTAACCCTGAAAGAACACAGCTAACAAGAACTTCATCTGGCTGCAGACCAGACCCCTCCATCTCCTGGAACAACTCCACAGCCTCCCTATCAAGTCCTCTCCTACAATAGGCTCCAATCAAGCTAGTCCAGGTAACCACGTCTTTTTCTGACAGCTCCGGAAATAAAACACGTGCATCCTCAGTCCTATCGCACTTTGAGTACATTGAGAAAAGCGCGGAAACCACCAATGCACAATCTCCAATCCCTTCCTTCACCGTGTACCCGTGCAAGCATCTCCCAGCAGACAGCTCACCTAGCACTCCACAAGCCTCCAACCCACTCTCAATTGTCCGTGAATTTGGCCTCGCCCTGCCATCACCCGCTACCCTAACCATCTGCACCAAGTATCTCATCCCCTTCTCACACTCATCATTCCGAACGCACCCAGAGACCACCGCGGTCCACGTGATGACGTCCCTCTCAGCCATTTCGTCGAACAGCTTCGTGGCGTCGTCAATGCGGCCGCACCTGGCATACATGTACACCAGAGACGACGAGACCGCGAGGGAACCATCGCCTACCAGGAGGCCGAGCTTGACGGAGTAGGCGTGCACGGAGGAGCCGACCGGGAGAGCCGCGAGCTCGGCGGCCGCGGAGGCGGCGATGGGCGCGGTGAACCGGGAGGGCCGCGCGCCAGAGGCGCACATGCGGCGGTGGGCGGAGAGCGCGCAGGCGAAGTCGGAGGCGCAATGGTGGGAGCGGAGGAGGGAGTTCCAGAGGAAGGTGTCGGGGCAGGGGGAGGCGGAGAAGGCGAGGGCGGCGAGGCCGGGGCGGCCGGAGGAGGAGTAGGCGGAGACGAGCTTGGCGGCGAAGTCGGGACGGGAATAGAGGCCCGAGGTTGCACCGAGAGCGTGCAGGCGGAGGAGCACGGGCAGCGGCGGGGGCGCCGAGGACGGCGAGGCTAGGAAGCGGTAGAGGAGGCCCAGGCTCTTCGGGTTCGGAGGAGGGCGAGAAGGCGGCATTGGTTTGCCGTTTGCTTGTTCAAACACGTTGATCAATTGAAGTATGGGCAGTCGCCTGAAAATTTGTTCGAACTCAATCAATTTGGCTGAACCGTTGGGTTGAGCTCATCTGTTTCTTCAACCTCCATCACCGGAGCTCTCTTCCTTACAGCAACACCAACGCGTCGACTCAAACGGACATGCGTTTTGTCCGCTTTTAGTTGGTTTGGGTCGGCTCGTCCTTCCCCTTCTGTGTTTGGGTCGGCTCATTCATCCCCTTCTCCATTTGGGTCGATCATGCGTCCAACGCGCCGACCCAATTCTCGTCCGAGCAGAAAACAAATATGAAATTTTAAAAGGCTTGCGGCCATAGATCAACCAGCGGCAACTCCAACGCATCGACGTGTCTCGTATGCCCTCATCTGTTTGGGTTCGCACCGACCAAGAACACGACCCATTCAAACAAACGGACACACGTCCATTTTGCTGTCCGTTTGGACCCGTTTACGATGGGTTGGATTTGTGTCCACGTAAACATGCAACGACACCAGCAGTATCCTCCCCTGGCCCGTTTGTCCCACACACAAGCCATTCTTCCCCACCACCACCCCCTGCCTCTTCGACATTGCCGCCGTCACCGGCTTCCTGCCTCTTCACCACTGCCCCAACCCCAACCTCCGCATCCACCAACGGCCCCACCGACACCCACTATGTCATCGTTGTGGTCGCTTCTTGTCGCTGACGAAGGAGTACAAGGCCGACCTACCAGGGTCACCGCCAGCCCTCGGCATACCCCTACCTCCAAGGTCATCGTCCGAGGGTACGGGGTTTGACAGCCATGTTGCCTCAGTCTACGTCGACGTGCCATTCACCGGCCACGGCTAGTCCACGCACGCCGCAGTCGTGACCACCAAGGTGTTCGGCCGTTTGCCCGACCCGGCCGAGGCTCGTCCATGCCCGCCGCTATCTAGTAAGGCACGGATTCATTACTCCAAAGGATCATAGCGAACAACTCGGATGAGTTTTTTTACAACATCATATGTTCATCATCACCCAAAGAATCGTCCGACAATGATGATGTTGTGGTTGCTACTTTGATTGTCAATTAGCACATCTCGAGGCAGCGACCATTGTTTAGGGGATTGATCCCGGGCCTGCTCCGGGGTTGAATTGTAACAGAGAAAGTGACAATCGCCTGCTCTAAAACAATTATTTCAAGCTTACAAAACCATTATTCTTTGCCAAGCTTTTTCAAGACGCTTCCAGGCACGATAATTCATCCAAGCCCCCTAGGCTCCGGAGATACCAGCACCTTTCAACCTAACTTCAATCCTAGGTCCTCCTTTGGATAGAGGAATTTTGTATGAATTATAGAGGATGGAAATTTTTAGAAAAAAAAACCTTTCGAGCCATTTTTTGAGCACAGTACAACCGAAGTCGCTCACATACACGAGCAAACACCCACCACTATGAATGCACGCACGCACACCCAATCTCTACGAGCACTTTCGAGAGACTGAGTCGGTATAGCATGTTGAGGTTTTACAAGTCCTCGTAGTCGACGGGAACATCTCCTCTCACTACGAACATCGCCGGAAACCTAAAATAAATTCAAAAATAATGCAAGCACCAATGTCAAGTATAGAACTTCAACTCGGGTGGGTTATGAATACCACTATCCTCCTAACAATCCAACCATGATTTTGTTCGCCCCTTTGAGCCATTTGGTTTGTATGAATGATTCCTATTTGTAAGTAGGATAGGAACCAATCTTTCTAAAATAAAAATTAAAAATATTAGCCTAGACCCAATGAATAACTTTATATCCTATGAATGAAGTGACTTCTCTTTCCCTATAGATATTAAGATACATCTCATCTAATTTTATATGGTTTTTCTATTCCCACGAACCAGATGAGGCCTAAACTCTAATTCCTCCTCACGCCCTGTCGTCGCCTCTTCTCTAATCCAGGGTCATCTCTGCCATACCGGCAACATCCACGTGTTGTCACCGCCTCTGGCTCTCCTTGAGTTTACCTCCGTCGTTGCAGCCATGTTGCCTCCGTTCGATGAGTTTGATAATGACGAAATCCGACAATTAAACAACCGGATATAGCTTGGACAAACGCTTTCTGCAATATGAATATACAGGGAGGGGGAGGGTATTTTCTTGATAATACTTTGTATTAGTTTTATTTATGGCCGCATATCAGAGATATCCCAAAAGAATTTAACCATAGAAAAATAACACGAGTGGCAGAAACAACAAATATTGTGAACTACTAAAATTTGGTATCGACGTGCAGCATAGTTAAACGGAAATAGTAACCGGCGAACATTTACCTAGGAGAAACTGCCAGTGAACGCTCTAGCTGCCACACGATCTTAATATTACGGTGCAGTTTGGATGACCATTTTACACTCAAAATTAAACAAATGCCATGGCAGTTTTGCAAAAAGGCCACCCAGGTTCTTCAAATGCACTAAAAACTGTCTGACGAACGTTCGTAAATGCCATGTCCCGTGGCGAATTCGCCAGATATGCCCATCCTAGCTAAAGGCGTAAACCTGCAGTTTATATAGACTTTATATTTTTCATCGTGTTAAAAAATTGTATCATCATTTTTCACAAACTTTGCATGGAAGTCCTCATTCTCTTCTTTTACGGGACCTTGTGAGAGGACGAAGTTCCCACTTCCAACCATTGTGTTAAAAGAAGTGTTGATCCAGTTAACAAGGCAAACCGGATCCAAAAGCCATACACATCTTGCTCAATTAAGGAAAACCAAGAAAAAAATCAAATACAAACACAAAAGAAACAAAAATTAGAGCTAGAGGGCAGTTTATATAGACTTCATATCTTTCATCATATTAAAAAAATTATATCATCATTTTTCACAAACTTTGCATGGAAGCCCTCATTCTCTTTTTTATGGGACCTTGTCAGAGGGTAGAGAGTTCCTACGATTGCATTGAAAGAAGAGTTGCTCCAATTACCGAAAAAGGATTTCCCCCGCTTTAGATTATAAAGCAACGAACACCGATACAAGCAACGAAAACCACACAACACCAGACCACACCACCACACAACACACACAAGGCCGGATAGAACAGGTACAGGAACAACCACATCACCCCAACACTCCACGCATATAGCAAATGAGCAATGAGGACAAAGCATGAAGTAGTCGAAGGAGTCCCCCATGACACACTGTCACGGAGAGACGAGGCTGAGCTCGGTGAATGAAGGCCTCCAAGACGGCGCCTTCAAGAAGCGGAACGACACCGGAGCGCCATCGCCGCCGGATCCAAAGGATCTTGGCTTTCACCTGGATCATTCGAAGGGGGAGAGTAGCCACGACGACACCTTCAAGAAAGGGACAACGCCCACGGACGCCGCCATCGTTGGCCCGACCGGAGCCGAGCAGGGCATCTCCCCTGGCACACACTCTCCACCTTCGGATTGAAGGAAATATGCCCTAGAGGCAATAATAAAGTTATTATTTATTTCCTTATATCATGATAAATGTTTATTATTCATGCTAGAATTGTATTAAATGGAAACTTAGTACATGTGTGAATACATAGACAAAACAGAGTGTCCCTAGTATGCCTCTACTAGACTAGCTCATTGATCAAAGATGGTTTATGTTTCCTAACCATAGACATGAGATGTCATTTGATCAATGGGATCACATCATTAGGAGAATGATGTGATGGACAAGACCCATCCGTTAGCTTAGCACAATGATCGTTTAGTTTTATTGATATTGCTTTCTTCATGACTTATACATGTTCCTATGACTATGAGATTATGCAACTCCCGAATACCGGAGGAACACCTTGTGTGCTATCAAACGTCACAACGTAACTGGGTGATTATAAAGATGCTCTATAGGTGTCTCCGAAGGTGTTTGTGGTGTTGGCATAGATCAAGATTAGGATTTGTCACTCCGAGTGTCGGAGAGGTATCTTTGGGCCCTCTCGGTAATGCACATCATAATAAGCCTTGCAAGCAAATGACTAATGAGTTAGTCACGAGATGATGTATTACGGAACGAGTAAGGAGACTTGCCGGTAACGAGATTGAACTAGGTATTGAGATACCGACGATCGAATCTCGGGCAAGTAACATACCGATGACAAAAGGAACAACGTATGTTGTTATGCGGTTCGACCGATAAAGATGTTCGTAGAATATGTAGGAGCCAATATGGGCATCCAGGTTCCGCTATTGGTTATTGACCGGAGAGATGTCTCGGTCATGTCTACATAGTTCTCAAACCCGTAGGGTCCGCACGCTTAAACGTTCGTTGACGATATAGTATTTAATGAGTTATGTATGTTGGTGACCGAATGTTATTCCGAGTCCCGGATATGATCACAGACATGACGAGGAACTCCGGAATGGTCCGGAGATAAAGATTAATATATGGGATAATAGTGTTTGACCTCCAGAAGGGATCCGGAATTCACCGGAAGGGGTTCCGGATGTTTCCCGAAATGTTTGGGTACGAGAACACTTTATTTGGGCCAAAAGGGAAAGCACACAAGGTTTTTGGAAGGCGCAAAAGGAAGTTTTGCGGAGTCCAGGGGCCAGACGCCATGGTCCCTGGCGTATGGGTCCAGACGCGGGGAACCCTGTCGTCTGGCTCTGGAGTCCGAGAAGGACTCTTGCCTTTCGGGTGAAACCGACTTTGTGAAGGCTTTTACTCCAAGTTTCGACCCCAAGGCTCAACATATAAATAGAGGGGTAGGGCTAGCACCCAAGACACATCAAGATACACCAAGCCGTGTGCCGGCAACCCCGACCCTCTAGTTTATCCTCCGTCTAGTTTCTGTAGTGCTTGGAGAAGCCCTGCAGAGATTGTTCTTCATCAACAACCGTCACCACGCCGTCGTGCTGCCAGAACTCATCTACTACTTCGCCCGTCTTGCTGGATCAAGAAGGCGAGGACGTCATCGAGATGAACGTGTGCTGAACACAGAGGTGCCGTACGTTCGGTACTAGATCAGGACGGATCGTGAAGGTGTACGACTACATCAACCGCGTTGATAAACGCTTCCACTTTCGGTCTACGAGGGTATGTAGACACACTCTCCCCTCTCGTTGATATGCATCTAGTAGATAGATCTTGCGTGTTCGTCGGAAAATTTTGAAATACTATGTTCCCCAACAGTGGCATCATGAGCCAGGTCTATGCGTAGATGATATGCACGAGTAGAACACAAGTGAGTTGTGGACGATAATAGTCATACTGCTTACCAGCATGTCATGCTTTGGTTCGGCGGTATTGTGAGATGAAGCGGCCCGGACCGAGATTACGCGTACGCTTACGCGAGACTGGTTTCACCGTTATGAGCACTAGTTGCTTAAAGGTGACTGGCGGGTGTCTGTCTCTCTCACTTTATTTGAGTCAAGTGTGGCTACGCCCAACCCTTGTGAAGGTTAAAACATCACATACTTGACGAAAAATCGTTGTGGTTTTGTATGCGTAGGTAAGAACGGTTCTTGCTAAGCCCGTAGCAGCCACGTAAAACTTGCAACAACAAAGTAGAGGATGTCTAACTTGTTTTTGCAGGGCATGTTGTGATGTGATATGGTCAAGACATGATGAGTTATACGGTTTTGTATGAGATTATCATGTTTTGTAAAGTTATCGGCAATTGGCAGGAGCCATATGGTTGTCGCTTTATTGTATGAAATACAGTCGCCATGTAATTGCTTTAATTTATCACTAAGCGGTAGCGATAGTCGTGGAAGTAATAGTTGGCGAGACAACAACGATGCTACGATGGAGATCAAGGTGTCGCGCCGGTGACGAAGGTGATCATGACGGTGCTTTGAAGATGGAGATCAAAAGCACAAGATGATGATGGCCATATCATGTCACATATTTTGATTGCATGTGATGCTTATCTTATTATGCTTCTTATTTTGCTTAGTACGACGGTAGCATTATAAGATGATCCCTTACAAAATTTCAAGGTACAAGTGTTCTCCCTGAGTATGCACCGTTGCGAAAGTTCTTCGTGCTGAGACACCACGTGATGATGGGGTGTGATGGGCTCTACGTTCAAATACAACGGGTGTAAGACAGTTTTGCACACGCAGAATACTCGGGTTAAACTTGACGAGCCTAGCATATGCAGATATGGCCTCGGAACGCTGGAGACCGAAAGGTCGAGCGTGAATCATATAGTAGATATGATCAACATAAGATGTTCACCATTGAAAACTACTCCATCTCACGTGATGATCGGACATGGTTTAGTTGATTTGGATCACGTGATCATTTAGATGACTAGAGGGATGTCTATCTAAGTGGGAGTTCTTAAGTAATATGATTAAATTGAACTTTAATTTATCATGAACTTAATCCTGTTAGTATTAGCATATCTATGTTGTAGATCAATAGCTCGCGATGTTGCTCCCCGTTTATTTTTATATGTTCCTAGAGAAAACTAAGTTGAAAGATGTTAGTAGCAATGATGCGGACTAGGTCCATGATCTGAGGATTATCCTCATTGCTGCACAGAAGAATTATGTCGTTGATGCACCGCTAGGTGACAGACCTATGGCAGGAGCAGATGCAGACGTTATGAACATTTTGACAAAAGATCGGTATGATGACTACTTGATAGTTTAAGTGCACCATGCTTTACAGCTTAGAACCGGAACTTCAAAAACGTTTTGAACGCCACGGAGCATATAAGATGTTCCAAGAGTTGAAATTAGTATTTCATACTCATGCCCATGTCGAGAGGTATGAGACCTCTGACAGTACTTTGCCTACAAGATGGAGGAGAATAGCTCAACCAGTGAGTATGTGCTCAGATTGTCTGAGTACTACAATTGCTTGAATCAAGTGGGAGTTAATCTTCCAGATAAGATAGTAATTGATAAAGTTCTCTAGACACTATCACCAAGTTAGTAGAACTTCCTGATGAACTATTGTAACATCCCAAATTTTCAATTTGGAATGTTATACATAGATCATAATTGCATTTGCATATTTTTGCATTTTGTTCGTGGAGTTCCTCGAGATTCTAAGCAACTCAAGGACCTACGGAGAGAGTTGGGAATTTGACCGTTTTCGTATTTGAGTTCGCTCGAATACCGATACGAGGATAGTGTGATTCTAATTATTTTCTCTCCTAAAAATATTTCTAAATAAAATAAATGAGCGGAGATAATATGACTTCTCCAAAATAATAGAAATATTGGAGGAAAAATATTAAAATCACTTTTGGTATTTTTCTGGATTTATTTTCGGATTTATTTGCATAGGAAAAATACGTGTTTTTCAAAATTGCATTTAGGTCCGGGAAAATGTTCACTTTGTCCTAAATATTATTAGAGGACGGTGAAAATTTATTTCGGGAATTTTGGAGTCCGTTTGATATTTTTTCGTTAGTTTTATTGCGCCGGGAATCTATTTTAAAAAGAAGGGAACCGACTAGGAGTCGTTTTAGCCCAAGACTCCGGGCTTTATATAGCGCCCAGCCGGCCCGTTTTTGCCAGCCAGCCGCCCGCGCAAACCCTAGCCCTAAGCCGTGCCGCGCCTCGCCGCTGCCGCTACTGCTACCCGCGCCCCGCCGCCGACGCCGCCGCCGCCGCCGCCCCTCGCCGGACCCGCCGCCCCGCCGCCCCTTGCCGGAGCCGCCGCCCGCCGGACTCGAGGTAGAAGCCGCCTCGGTTTTTTTCTTTAAAAGATCAGATCAGTTTTATAAAAAAAAACCCTAGATCTGGTTTTTTTTCGGTTTTCGTCGGTTTAGTTAAATAGCGGACGTTCGTCCGTACGTTCGTTTTAACGAACGGTTTTCGTTAGTTAATCGCAGACAGCGAACGTTCGTTCGTTAGCCTGTTCGTCGTTTTTCTTTTTCGGGGTATTTTATCCGCGATTTTTCCGATCGCGATTTCTGCCCTGATCTTGTTTTTCGTTTATCTTTTCGCTCGAGAGTCGGAATCAGGTGATTCAAAATCCCAGATCTTTGTCTCGAAGCCCTCTTTACGTTAGATCAACTTGAACAAAGTTTTGGCTACTATAAAATTTGACTTTAGGCCAACTAGTAATTCGGAGCTCGTTTCTTTTGAAGATTGAGTTTCGTTGCTTCTTTCGAGTTGATTCTTTTTGCAAACCGGAGTTCTTAAGTTGAACTTTCTGGTTAGATCTCTTATTTGAGTTTTAAACGTGCATTAGTTAAGTACTTATTGTATGCTTGTTGTTTGATTGCGATAGAGTACCGGGAGTGCGCCGCTTGCTACTTTGAGTCTCTAGGTTTTGCGGATCATCAGCAAGGCAAGTAACACTTTGATCATGCTTTCCAATTACCCAGTTTTCATTGAATTAGTCAAACCCCTCACACATTGCATGAGTAGGATCAATTAACTTGTGGGATTGGGAAGTAGATTGAGGTAGTACCTATTACCTGCATTACATTCAAACCCCTGGGAGTTACTTCTACGTTTGCTGATAGGACATGCTATGCTCGTAGACGTGGATTGGGTTTGAGTGAAATCCATGACAGATGTGAGTTGTTAATTAATGGTTCAACTTAAGGTGGCAACTTTAATACACATCTGGGTGGATTGAGGCACTTGGGTATCCCAGGATTGCCTGTTTTTCTTTTGGACCGCCACCCAGGCTCAAAGGGATCATGAGATTATTCATACTAGAAACTTCCGTGTGCAACCACAATGCTATTATGGGCTCTATCATAGTATGAGTAAGTTGTGCGAACTCTTACAGTGGTGGACTAGCAGATGTAGGGGATGTAGGTTGGTACGGTCCTCCCGATCGTAAGGTGCTAGCGCTTGTGAAAGACTATGTCTCGGTCATCCGTTTCTCAAACACCATGCAGTGCGAGAAACCAAACGGAGGCGATCGAGTCTTGTGGGGAAAGTGCACAAACCTCTGCAGAGTGTACAAACTGATCATGATTAGCCGTGTCCCCGGTTATGGACATCTTGAGTATCTGGTACCTGGATTTTCACGTGCATCTCAACATGTTACTCTAATTTAATTTTGTTGGGTTTAATGATTACTTTTAATTGGGGTTGAGAGGATGTCTATCTTCTCAACGATGTTTCAACTACCATGATAGTTAATTAAAATACATTCCTTTGAAGTAGGAAAAAATTGGCTTTACGCAAAAACTTAACCATAGAGCTTTCCATCAGCCATATTGCATATAGTATAGGTTTACTTTCATTGCATCTCTTGTGTTACCTTGCCAGCATATTCCATGTGCTGACCCGTTTTTCGGGCTGCAACGTTTCATGTTGCAGACTTTTCAGACGACGAGTAAGATGCCCTTTTAGGTCGTGGTTCTATACTCAGTGATGCCGCTGGAGTTGATGGACTCACTTATCTTCCAAGCCTTCCGCTGTTATAGTGTTAGATGGCCTTTAGCCATGATTTGTGTAATAAATTCATCGTTGAACTCTCGATGTAATAAGTGTGTGATTGCTACTCTGTTATAAATCCTTCGAGTACCATGCGTGTCAGCATTACTGATCCAGGGATGACACTGATGCATGGACATCAGACTGTTTGAGGGCTGGTCGCTACAAAGATGGTATCAGAGCACACGCTGACTGTAGGACACGACCACTAAGACAAGCCCTAGAACACAATTCACTCTTCTCTCTTCTGACTCCTCATCTTTTCTATTCTTTAGGATGGTGGAAGCAAAGCACAAGTTCATGCAACCGGATAATGATACACCTTTTGGACGACACCTGAAGGAGGTCACCAGATATCTACACATTGGATTACCAAGTTTCACTGGAACCTACAATGCCACTCTACCTGAGGAGGAGCGTTGGCTGATTCAAGCCCAAGTTCCAGAAAGGACATATGCACCCGTCACCCCACTCATAGCATTTTCCTTTAATGCACCTACATGGAGCCTAGGAAGGAGTATGGCAGCCCACATTGCTATGGGAAGGATTGGAGAAGTCTACAAGCAGGAGTTAAAGGACACCATCTACCAGATTTGTGGACGCCGAGATGAGAATTGGGATATGATCAGCACAAGGAAGGGTATATCCATTGCAGCATTCATCCAGGAGTTGAACCACCACATTCGTCGCCAAGAGCACCAGATGTGTGCTGGGATGATAGATTTGAATAAGGCCCTAAATAGGAATTTGGAGCTAGAAGAAGAACTCAAGTCTACACGCGACAGATATGAGGAGGAGATGAAGATACTTGTGGAGAAGAATGATGATTTGACCCGGAAGTTAGGGATACTCATGGGAGAAGAAGACGAGGAAGAAGAACCCAAGGAGATTCCACCGGAAGATTATATCATCATAGATGACACCGATTCAGAAGCTGAGGGTAGCAAGGATGAAGATTATGAAGATGAAGCTGGGGCAGATATTATGGAATCGTCTGCCGATCAATATTTTTAGATGACCACCCTATGACTGGTAGCTTACCACCAAGTATTAGATTTAGAGCACTTTTGTAACGATCGTTAGATTTGTAATACCTTGTTTGAAATTGATTGGTGTGATATGATTGTGTGTTTGTCTCATGTGCATATGGGTAGTGATTTTCCCTTAGACCTCTTTTCTATTCTAATCTCTTCCCTCTACACACATCAGATGCCTCCAAGACGCGAATTCGAGTTTCCCCTGAGCTCACCCAGTTGATCCAGCAGCAGAACACCCTGATGCAACTTCTTGTCCAGAACACCCAGAACAACCAGAACAACAACAACAACCCTCCACCACCACCACCTGTGGACAACCTGACACGTTTCTTAAGGTTGCAACCACCTGTGTTTGCTAGCAGCATCGAACCAATTGTGGTTGATGACTAGCTACACAAGATTGGAAGGGATTTGACCACCGCGGATTGCTCCGAGGCTGAGAAGGTGCGATTTGCCGCACACCAGTTGTCTGGACCAGCCGCAGCATGGTGGGAGAATTACACAGCCACTTACCCCGTAGCCAATGTCACTTGGGATCAGTTTCAGCAAGCTTTTCGTACCGCCCATGTCTCGACTGGAGCCATGAGTATGAAGAAGCAGGAGTTTCGCAACTTGCGCCAAGGAAACCGTACTGTGGCTCAGTACATGGATGAGTTTAGTACCCTATCTCGTTATGCCCCAGATGATGTGGCAACAGATGCCAAGAAGCAGGAGAGATTTATGGAAGGGCTGAATGATGAGATGAGTGTACAGTTGATGGTGGCAACTTTCAATAACTATCAGGAGTTGGTTGACCGCACCCTGATGATTGAAAGGAAGCATCAACAGATTGAGAGTCGCAAGAGGAAGTATGGGCAAGGGAAGTATAATTCTGGAGCTCAGCAGAAGCCTCGCTTTACCCCTAAAGCAGTAGGACAGTTTCAGCATACCCATGGAGGGAGTAGCTCACACAACCACAATGGCACCAGGAATGGCAATGGTAATGGGAGTGGGAATGGAGCCAATGGAAACCAGAACCGCCCTGCACCGTCCACACCCACCAAGAGGGATTTTAGCCATGTCACTTGTTACAAGTGCGGGAAGACTGGACATTATGCTAATGAATGCTCAGAAGTTAAGAATGGGAACGGCAATGGAAGCGCCGGGAAGAAGCCCAACCCGTTAAACAAAGGCCAAGTGAACCACGTGACTGTGGAAGAAGTAGAGGAGCAACCAGATGCAGTCATAGGTAAGTTCTTAGTTAAGACCTTTATTGCACTAGTTCTTTTCGATACTGGCGCATCGCATTCATACATTTCAAGGGGATTCGTGGATAAGTATAACCTACCGACCCAAGCCCTTAGATCGCCCATGTTAGTAACCTCACCAGGAGCAGAGTATATGGCTAAGTCATGGTGTGATCAGTTGCCCTTAAGGATTGGTAATTACATTTTCCCTTCGGACCTAATAGTATTGGAATCTCAAGGACTGGATGTGATATTAGGAATGGATTGGTTATCTAAGTATGAAGGGAATATTGAATGTGCCAGTAAGACCATTTTTCTTACTACGCCGGAAGGAAGAAGGATCAAGTATGTATCCCGGCATGAGTTAAAGAGGAGTAGATTAAATTCCTTGTCAGGAGTTGTTCAGGAGGAAGTGCCAGTAGTGAAGGATTATCCGGATGTGTTTCCAGAGGAGTTACCTGGCATGCCACCGGATATAGATATAGAGTTTTTGATTGAACTTTTGCCAGGCACCGGGCCAATTTCTAAGAGACCTTATAGGATGCCCGCAAAGGATTTGGAGCAAATTAAGAAGCAAATTAAGGAGTTACTGGACAAAGGATTCATACGCCCAAGTTCTTCGCCTTGGGGTTCGCCAGTACTTCTAGTGGAGAAGAAGGATGGATCGTTAAGAATGGTTGTTGATTACCGTGGATTGAATGAAGTAACGATCAAGAACAAGTACCCATTGCCAATGATCAATGATCTGTTCGATAGATTGCAAGGAGCTAAGGTCTTTTCTAAGATCGATTTGCGATCAGGGTACCATCAATTGAAGATTCGAGAGCAAGATATCCCTAAGACGGCCTTTACCACTAGGTATGGGTTGTATGAGTATACGGTTATGTCGTTTGGTCTGACAAACACACCGGCCTACTTTATGAACCTGATGAACAAAGTGTTTATGGAGTATTTGGATAAGTTCGTCGTAGTGTTCATAGATGATATTTTGATCTTCTCGAAGGATGAAGAGGAGCATGAAGAACATTTGCGTTTGGTATTAGAGAAGCTTAGAGAGCATCAGTTGTATGCCAAGTTTAGCAAATGTGAGTTTTGGTTGGAGGAAGTCGGATTCCTCGGACATGTTATATCCGGAGAAGGAATAGCAGTAGATCCCGCCAAGGTGGAGACTGTGACCAATTGGGAAGCACCGACGACCGTTGGAGAGATCCGGAGTTTACTTGGACTCGCAGGATACTACCGGAGATTCATCGAGAATTTCTCGAAGATCGCAAAGCCAATGACGGAGTTGTTGAAGAAGGAAACCAAGTTCAGTTGGACCGAAGAATGTGAGACTAGTTTCCAGGAGTTGAAGAAAAGGTTGGTATCATCCCCTGTGTTGATTCTGCCAGATCAACATAAGGATTATGAGGTGTACTACGATGCTTCACGTCAAGGACTTGGAGCAGTTCTTATGCAGGAAGGAAGAGTTGTTTCGTACGCTTCACGACAACTAAAACCTCATGAGATGAACTATGCCACCCACGATTTGGAGTTAGCAGCCGTAGTGCATGCATTGAAGATGTGGAGACATTTTCTCATTGGGAACCATTGTGAAGTATATACGGACCATAAGAGTTTGAAGTACATATTCACTCAGAAGGAGTTGAATCTTAGGCAAAGGAGATGGCTGGAACTCATTAAGGATTATGACATGAGATTGCATTACCACCCCGGAAAGGCTAACGTAGTAGCGGATGCGCTAAGCTGTAAGAGCCATGTCAATACCCTAATGATGGAAGAGTTTCCAAAGGAGTTAGCCGAGGACCTACGAGAACTACGTTTGGAGATAGTTCCGAGAGGTTATGTAGCAACACTAGAAATCCAATCTACCTTGATGGATAAAATCAGAGAAGCTCGGAAAGCTGACAAGGAGATTGTCGCTATAAAGGAGAGGATGAGCGAAGGAAAAGCTAAAGGTTTTCGTGAGGATGAGCACGACACCTTATTGTTTGAGGATCGAATCTATGTGCCCAATGACCCGGAGATTAGGAAGTTGATTTTATAGGAGGCCCATGATTCACCATACTCGATTCACCCAGGAAATACTAAGATGTATTTGGATTTGAAGGATATTTTCTGGTGGACCGGTATGAAGAAGGATATTGCGGAGTATGTAGCAGTTTGCGATGTATGCCAAAGAATAAAGGCAGAACATCAGAAGCCAGCAAGATTGCTACAACCTATGCCAATTCCCGAATGGAAGTGGGAGAAGCTGGGTATGGATTTTATCACCGGATTGCCCAGGACCAAGGCAGGGTATGATTCAATCTGGGTAGTAGTAGACCGATTGACGAAGGTAGCCCACTTTATCCCGGTGAAAACCACATATACTAGTGCGAAGTTGGCTAAGATATACATGACCAGAATTGTATGTTGATGGGCCTCGAACCCCTCGTTGGTTACCCCAAGTGGAAGGTGTAAGATGCAGTATGTAGAAGTGTTTTCCCTTAGCAAAGATGCCAAGGATCGAATCCCCAGAGACTCCTAGGTTCAACAGGTAGGTGTCAACTGCTAACGGCGCGTATTAGCAATCAACATGGACCTGCACACAGATACAAATAACTTTGCTCCCAACGAGTACAAAGAGGTTGTCAATCCCTCCGGCCTTGTAGTTCACAAAGGGTTAAAAGCAAATGATAGTAGTGACAGATAATGTTTTGCAATAGTAAGTAAAAGCGAAAAGTAAATAGCGGATGTGATCAATGATGGTAATATGGACCGGAGTCTCATGATGTTCACTAGTGATGTCTCTCTCCCAAAAGACGATAAAACAGCTATGTGAGGTAAACAAATTACAGCTGGGCAATTGACAGGACCACGAACGCAAACCAATGATGACTACATTACAAGAAAGGTTGAGGTTCAAAGCATGGGCGGTACGCCAAAGTAAGTAGACCGAAATCCATCAATATCTACTACTAATCATCCACCTTGAGATATCTATCCAGAACATCTCGCTGGTATTAAGTTGCGAGTCCCACCCATAGTGTAAACTCAATGCAACAGACAACTGCATTAAAAGAACTTTGCGTAAAGTAAACAATCCTTGCACCCGCGGGACAAGCACCGTTGTTTTCCCCCTTGTGGCAACAGCACATCCCCTAGACTCATGTTTCTTTCACTCAAGCTAGTCATCGAGGGGCATGAACCCACAATCGAGCATAACGTTCCCTCTTGGAGTCACTACGTATTACTTGGCCAAAGCAATAAATAACAACGGAGAACATGCAAGAATTACTTATGAACATAAATATAAAAGAGGTAGATCATATATATTACTCAAGATCAATCTGAACATAATCTCATAATCCATCGGATCCCAGCAAACTCAACATAGCAACAGCATAAGGATTACATATGTGCCTCGATCATGTAGGGCAGCTCACGAGGACTAATTAGTGAAGCACAAGAACGGGAGGAGAACATCACATAGCTACTGGTCATGGACTCATTGTCCAAGGGAGACTACTCACGGCTCATCCGGGAGGCGTCCATGGTGGTGGAGAAGCTCCCGGTGGTGATCCTCCCCTCCGGTAGGGTGCCGGGAAGAGTTCTCCTGGTGCTCCCGATCTTGGAAGCGGCGGCGGCGGCAGAACAGAGATGGGATCGCGAAAAGAGTTCCTGTTCTGAGGGTTTCGGAGGACGCTTTAAATATATGCCAAAGGGGGGTATCGGGGAAGCTTCGGGGGGCCCAGGCGCCCCCCCCCCCCGGCGCGGCCCAGGGGGGGCACCGCCAGGGCGCCTGGAGCCCTGGTGGCCCCCCCGGCTGCCCTTCGGACGCACGATAGTTTTCGGAACGCTGATTTTTTATATAATTTTTCTGGATTTTTCCTGGCAGTTCTCGTAACGTGAAAACCTGAAATACAAAAACAGCCGAAAATAGAAACTGGCACTGGGGTGCACTGGATTAGTAAGTTAGTCCAAATATGATCAAAAGTGTATGGAAGTGTATGAATATCATAGCAATATCACCCAAAAGTGGCATGGAGCAAGCAGAAATTATAGATACGTTTTGGACGTATCAACATCCCCAAGCTTAATTCCTGCTCGTCCTCGAGTAGGTAAATGATAACAAGAATAATTTCTGTGGTGACATGCTATTAACCATATAGGACTTATTCATAGTCATATGACAAAAGCTTACTGAGACAATGATTCTATAGTAATTAAGTTGCCTCATGAGAAAATCACAAATGACTGAAAGTTTTACAACATGACATTGAAGCATCAAATAGATTTGCAATGATCATGATGTGCAAATATGATAAAGTGATATCTAGCTTGCCCCCTTTAGTGA
>LR738710.1:631580455-631605278 GCA_902687465.1 Secale cereale
CCTCTATGCCACCTGTACAAAGGTCCAAGGAGATAAATCGCATTTGATTTCTCGTTTTTGATAGATCTCAACTTGAGGACATCCATACCGGGACAACATAGAAAATAGATGATGGACTCCTCTTAAATGCATAAGCATATTCTCATAAGAGATTGAGGATTAATGTCCAAGCTAAAACTTCCACCATGATACATGGCTTTGGTTGGCGGCCCAATGTTCTTCTCTAACAATATGCATACTCATTCAACCCACGGCAAATCACCCTTACTTCAGACAAGACGAACATGCATAGCAACTCACATGATATTCAACAAAAGTGTGACAGTTGATGGCGTCCCCAGAAACATGGTTACCGCTCAGCAAGCAACTTATAAGAAATAAGATACATAAGCAACATATTCTTTACCACAATAGTTTTTAAGCTACTTTCCCACGAGCTATGTATTGCAAGGTTAGTCTGCTTAGTATAGGTGGAGGTTAGCAAAAGACTGGGAGCGACCAACTAAGAGAGCAATGACGGTCATAATCATGCAGAGCGACAAAGCAATATTGAATCAGGCATGGTAGTTATATCGCTACTCAGAAATAAAAGATCATCAAGGCTTGACAGACTTTCTTTACAGTCTTAAATATGCGTGAGCATACGCCAAGTCAATCAAAATAAATTCTCGAAGGAAGATATTACTAAACCATACCACATCATCAGCAAACAAATCAAGTTGGTACTCCAATGACACATTGGGAATCCCCCAGCTATTTGAGACTAACCATAAGAAAACCTGAACTACTAAGCGCCATTATGCACGTAGCATATTTATCATAGGCATATTAACCAATGCAACGGAAGCAAACTCTCTTAATAAGGTGACCATGGTAATTAAAGAGAGTTCAAGCAACCAACTAAACAAAAGCTCTTTGAAAAGATAAGCATGAATACTAAGAGCAGAGCATGATAGTAGCTATTAAAAGACAAAGAACACACACAGTAAAGATAGACATGAAAATTCTATGTTATGTTCTAGGTAGAAGTGGAGCGTGTTTCTCTCCCACATAAAAAATGCTGAGTTCCGACTCGTTATGAAAAACTAAAAAGAAAACTAAAAGCAAGACGCTCCAAGCATAGCACATAACACATGAAGTGATAAAAATATAGCGAAACGAAAGACGAACTGATAATGTTGATGGAGAAGGGGATGCACGGGGGCATCCCCAAACTTAGACGCTTGAGTCTCCTTGAATATTTCTTAGGGGTGCACGGGGGCATCCCCAAGCTTGAGCGCTTGACAGTCCTGAATCTTTTTATCATCTTCCCTCACACACTTGAAAACTCCCTTCATACATAACTCATTGTAATCTGATTAGCGAGGTTAGTACCCTTAATAAAATAATAATACCTTGCTGGAAATAAAGATATTCTTGAAGTTCTACTGTTTCTCAAGATTGCCAAAAGGTTTTTGCAAAGAAAAAGCAAGCTCTTGATTTGCAGAATGAAGGAAAGGCAAAACAGGACAGAATCTGTGAAAAACAGAACAACAGGTAGTAATTGATCTGTTCGGGATATTTCTGCAACTCAAATCAAAAAACTCAGAACAGATGCACGAAAGAAATTTATATAGAGAACGCTTTCGAAAAAATTCAGACCAAAAAGATGATCTGGTGATTTTATACGAATTTTTCTATCCAAGGACAGAATCTGTTTTCTGGACAGCACCTCACAACTTTTGAACTTTCTAGCAATCAGAGGCTATACTTGGCACAAATATGAAAAGCAAAGATACAATGATGATGCTACAGCAGTAAACAACATCAAGACACAACAAAAGCAAAAAAATTATTCATGTGGGCTGCCTCCCAAAAGCGCTTTCTTTTATGCCTTTAAGCTAGGCATAATGCATATAGATCAAGTTGTATCAATTGAACCATCATCAAGATCATCAAAAAGCTCTTCAATAATACAACTAGTCTTAAGAGGACTCTCGAATAAAGGCCTCATAGAGATACTCCTAGGTAGAAGACCAAAAGGATAAAAGTCAAGGGAAGATTCATTTATAAATTTACCAAAGACAGGTGTTTCTTCCAAGGTCTTTACAGTTTCAACCCCTTTTGCAATAGATGGATTACTTTTAGAACGGGAAGCCTTTGGAACGTGAACGAACTTAGGCTCCCTCTTTGCCGGAGTTTCTACCTTTTTGGTTTTGATTGAGGAGAAGGTGGTTCCTAGAGTTTCAAAGATATCCTCAATCTTGTCTATCCTAGAAGAGTCCAAGTCATGGAATTTGACGGTCTCCAAAATATAAAAAATTTATACATGGAGCTATCAAGTCTATTCAAATTCCCTTGTATCTTGCGATCCAACTCATTTATCTTATTAATGCTTGGCATCTCTAGCTCTATCTTTTCAAGTTTTTTCATAATGTGAGCTAGGGTGATGTCCTCTCGAATGCTAACAACAGGGAGATTCCCAACAAGATTTTCAATAATACTAAGAGACTCCCAAACTGGGGCCTCTAGGAAATTCCCATTGATAGCAGTATCTAGAATAAACCTATTCCAAGAAGTAATCCCAACATAAAAATTTCTAAGCAAGATAGTAGTAGGTTGCTTCTTGGTGGCTCTTTTTTGTGAATCATTAATTCTATACCAAGCAACTTTCAAACTTTCCCCACCTCTTTGTTTAAAGGTGAGAACTTCTGCCTCGTCAAAGACAAAAGGACCCGACATAATGATAACTAAAGAACAAGATAACTATTTTTGTGATTTTCGATAAAAAGGTACTAAAGCAAAAACTGAAAGGTAAACTAACAAGACTAAAAAGCAAAGGTAAAAGATAGCGTGCAACTCCCCTATCCTGAAGAGTGGAGTCCCCGGCAACGGCGCCAGAAAATACTCCTTGATGGGCCTCGAACCCCTCGTTGGTTACCCCAAGTGGAAGGTGTAAGATGCAGTATGTAGAAGTGTTTTCCCTTAGCAAAGATGCCAAGGATCGAATCCCCAGAGACTCCTAGGTTCAACAGGTAGGTGTCAACTGCTAACGGCGCGTATTAGCAATCAACGTGGACCTGCACACAGATACAAATAACTTTGCTCCCAACGAGTACAGAGAGGTTGTCAATCCCTCCGGCCTTGTAGTTCACAAAGGGTTAAAAGCAAATGATAGTAGTGATAGATAATGTTTTGCAATAGTAAGTAAAAGCGAAAAGTAAATAGCGGATGTGATCAATGATGGTAATATGGACCGGAGTCTCATGATGTTCACTAGTGATGTCTCTCTCCCAAAAGACGATAAAACAGCTATGTGAGGTAAACAAATTACAGCTGGGCAATTGACAGGACCACGAACGCAAACCAATGCTTACTACATTGCAAGAAAGGTTGAGGTTCAAAGCATGGGCGGTACGCCAAAGTAAGTAGACCGAAATCCATCAATATCTACTACTAATCATCCACCTTGAGATATCTATCCAGAACATCTCGCTGGTATTAAGTTGCGAGTCCCACCCATAGTGTAAACTCAATGCAACAGACAACTGCATTAAAAGAACTTTGCGTAAAGTAAACAATCTTTGCACCCGCGGGCACAAGCACCGTTGTTTTCCCCCTTGTGGCAACAGCACATCCCCTAGACTCATGTTTCTGTCACTCAAGCTAGTCATCGAGGGGCATGAACCCACAATCGAGCATAACGTTCCCTCTTGGAGTCACTACGTATTACTTGGCCAAAGCAATAAATAACAACGGAGAACATGCAAGAATTACTTAGGAACATAAATATAAAAGAGGTAGATCAAATATATTACTCAAGATCAATCTGAACATAATCCCATAATCCATCAGATCCCAGCAAACTCAACATAGCAACAGCATAAGGATTACATATGTGCCTCGATCATGTAGGGCAGCTCACGAGGACTAATTAGTGAAGCACAAGAACGGGAGGAGAACATCACATAGCTACTGGTCATGGACTCATGGTCCAAGGGAGACTACTCACGGCTCATCCAGGAGGCGTTCATGGTGGTGGAGAAGCTCCCGGTGGTGATCCTCCCCTCCGGCAGGGTGCCGGGAAGAGTTCTCCTGGTGCTCCCGATCTTGGAAGCGGTGGCGGTGGCGGAACAGAGATGGGATCGCGAAAAGAGTTCCTGTTCTGAGGGTTTCGGAGGACGCTTTAAATATATGCCAAAGGGGGGTATCGGGGAAGCTTCAGGGGGCCCAGGCGCCCCCTCGGCGCGGCCCAGGGAGGGGGCGCCGCCAGGGCGCCTGGAGCCCTGGTGCCCCCCCCCCCGGCTGCCCTTCGGACGCACGGTAGTTTCCGGAACGCTGATTTTTTATATAATTTTTCTGGATTTTTCCTGGAGTTCTCGTAACGTGAAAACCTGAAATACAAAAACAGCCGAAAACAGAAACTGGCACTGGGGTGCACTGGATTAGTAAGTTAGTCCAAATATGATCAAAAGTGTATGGAAGTGTATGAATATCATAGCAATATCACCCAAAAGTGGCATGGAGCAAGCAGAAATTATAGATACGTTTTGGACGTATCATATGTCTGCATGGAGTTCCGAGGAGTATTGTATCTGATAGAGGAACTCAGTTTACCTCGAAGTTCTGGAAGCAGTTACATGAAACTTTGGGAACCAGGCTAGAGTTTAGCACAGCGTTTCATCCGCGGACCGATGGACAGACGGAGAGAGTCAATCAGATTTTGGAAGATATGCTTAGAGCCTGTGCATTAGATTATGGATCTAGTTGGGATGACAACTTGCCTTACGCAGAGTTCTCATACAACAATAGTTACCAGGCCAGTTTGAAGATGGCGCCGTTTGAGGCGTTATATGGAAGGAGATGCCGAACACCGTTGTCGTGGGATGAAGTTGGAGACCGACAGTTGTTTGGACCAGACTTAATCAAAGAGTCTGAGGAGAAGGTGAAGTTGATCCGAGATAGACTGAAGGTAGCTCAGTCCAGGCAGAGGAGTTACGCCGACTCGAAGCGCAAGGAGATAGACTATGAGGTCGGAGACAAAGCATACTTGAGAGTATCGCCTCTGCGAGGAGTTAAACATTTCAAAGTTAAAGGGAAGTTAGCCCCGAGATTTGTGGGACCTTACCATGTTTTGGAACGCATGGGAGAGGTTGCCTATAAGTTGGAATTGCCCGAAGGATTGTCAGGAGTGCACGACGTGTTTCACGTTTCGCAACTCAAGAAGTGCCATGCGGAGATGGCCGATATACCGCTTAGAGACACAGTACCCCTGGAAGCAATTCAGATGGACAGTGACCTGACCTACGAGGAGAAGCCCGTTAAGATTCTCGAATTTTCGAGTAAAGTTACCCGTAGCAAGGTTATCAAGTTTTGCAAAGTTCAGTGGAGTCACCACACCAAGGAAGAAGCCGCCTGGGAACGAGAAGATGATCTACGCAAGGACCACCCACACCTATTCTCTAGCCAAGCCGAATCTCGAGGGCGAGATTCATTCTAAGGGGGTAGGTTTGTAACATCCCAAATTTTCAATTTGGAATGTTATACATAGATCATAATTGCATTTGCATATTTTTGCATTTTGTTCGTGGAGTTCCTCGAAATTCTAAGCAACTCAAGGACCTACGGAGAGAGTTGGGAATTTGACCGTTTTCGTATTTGAGTTCGCTCGAATACCGGTACGAGGACAGTGTGATTCTAATTATTTTTCTCTCCTAAAAATATTTCTAAATAAAATAAATGAGCGGAGATAATACGACTTCTCCAAAATAATATAAATATTGGAAGAAAAATATTAAAATCACTTTTGGTATTTTTCTGGATTTATTTTCGGATTTATTTGCATAGGAAAAATACACGTTTTTCAAAATTGCATTTAGGTCCAGGAAATATGTTCACTTTGTCCTAAATATTAATAGAGGATGGTGAAAATTTATTTCGGGAATTTTGGAGTCCGTTTGATATTTTTTCGTTAGTTTTATTGCGCCGGGAATCTATTAAAAAAAAGGGAACCGACAAGGAGTCGTTTTAGCCCAGGACTCCGGGCTTTATATAGCGCCCAGCCAGCCCGTTTTCGCCAGCCAGCCCGCCCGCGCAAACCCTAGCCCTAAGCCGCGCCGCGCCTCGCCGCCGCCGCCGCTGCCACGTCCGCCGCCGCCACCCGCGCCCCGCCGCCAACGCCGCCCCGCCGCCGCCGCCGCCCCTCGCCGACGCCGCCGCCGCCGCCCCTCGCCGGACCCGCCGCCCGCCGGACTCGAGGTAGAAGCCGCCTCGGTTTTTTTCTTTAAAAGATCAGATCGGTTTTATAAAAAAAAACCTAGATCTGGTTTTTTTTCGGTTTAGATTGGTTTTCGTCGGTTTAGTTAAATAGCGGACGTTCGTCCGTACGTTCGTTTTAACGAACGGTTTTCGTTAATTAATCACAGACAACGAACGTTCGTTCGTTAGCCTGTTCGTCGTTTTTCTTTTTCGGGGTATTTTATCCGCGATTTTTCCGATCGCGATTTCTGCCCTGATCTTGTTTTTCCTTTATCTTTTCGCTCGAGAGTCAGAATCAGGTGATTCAAAATCCCAGATCTTCGTCTCGAAGCCCTCTTTACGTTAGATCAACTTGAACAAAGTTTTAGCTACTGTAAAATTTGACTTTAGGCCAACTAGTAATTCGGAGCTCGTTTCTTTTGTAGTTTGAGTTTCGTTGCTTCTTTCGAGTTGATTCTTTTTGCAAACCGGAGTTCTCAAGTTAAACTTTCTGGTTAGATCTCTTATTTGAGTTTTACCCGTGCATTAGTTAAGTACTTATTGTATGCTTGTTGTTTGATTGTGATAGAGTACCCGGAGTGCGCCGCTTGCTACTTTGAGTCTCTAGGTTTTGCGGATCATCAGCAAGGCAAGTAACACTTTGATCATGCTTTCCAATTACCCAGTTTTCATTGCATTAGTCAAACCCCTCACACATTGCATGAGTAGGATCAATTAACTTGTGGGATTGGTAAGTAGATTGAGGTAGTACCTATTACCTGCATTACATTCAAACCCCTGGGAGTTACTTCTATGTTTGCTGATAGGACATGCTATGCTCGTAGACGTGGATTGGGTTTGAGTGAAATCCATGACAGATGTGAGTTGTTAATTAATGGTTCAACTTAAGGTGGCAACTTTAATACACATCTGGGTGGATTGAGGCACTTGGGTATTCCAGGATTGCCTGTTTTTCTTTTGGACCGCCACCCAGGCTCAAAGGGATCATGAGATTATTCATACTAGAAACTTCCGTGTGCAACCACAATGCTATTATGGGCTCTATCATAGTATGAGTAAGTTGTGCGAACTCTTACAGTGGTGGACTAGCAGATGTAAGGGATGTAGGTTGGTACGGTACGCCCGATCGTAAGGTGCTAGCACTTGTGAAAGACTATGTCTCGGTCATCCGTTTCTCAAACACCATGCAGTGCGAGAAACCAAACGGAGGCGATCGAGTCTTGTGGGGAAAGTGCACAAACCTCTGCAGAGTGTACAAACTGATCATGATTAGCCGTGTCCCCGGTTATGGACATCTTGAGTATCTGGTACCTGGATTTTCATGTGCATCTCAACATGTTACTCTAATTTAATTTTGTTGGGTTTAATGATTACTTTTAATTGGGGTTGAGAGGATGTCTATCTTCTCAACGATGTTTCAACTACCATGATAGTTAATTAAAATACATTACTTTGAAGTAGGGAAAAATTGACTTTACGCAAAAACTTAACCATAGAGCTTTCCACCAGCCATATTGCATATAGTATAGGTTTACTTTCATTGCATCTCTTGTGTTACCTTGCCAGCATATTCCATGTGCTGACCCGTTTTTCGGGCTGCAACGTTTCCTGTTGCAGACTTTTCAGACGACGAGTAAGATGCCCTTTTAGGTCGTGGTTCTATACTCAGTGATGCCGCTGGAGTTGATGGACTCACTTATCTTCCAAGCCTTCCACTGTTATAGTGTTAGATGGCCTTTAGCCATGATTTGTGTAATAAATTCATCGTTGAACTCTCGATGTAATAAGTGTGTGATTTCTACTCTGTTATAAATGCTTCGAGTACCATGCGTGTCAGCATTACTGATCCAGGGATGACACTGATGCATGGAGATCAGACGGTTTGAGGTCTGGTCACTACAACTATAATATGCAAGGGATGACGAAAGTAATTCCCGAGCTCTTCGCGATGCTGGAATCGGCGAAGGTAGAAATAAAGAAAGAGCATCAAGTGTTGATGGTTAACAAGACCACTTGTTTCAAGTAAATGGCAAAGGGATAGAAGGGGAACTTCAAGAAGAATGACAAGCAAGTTGTCACTCCCGTGAAGAAACCCAAAGCTAAACTCGAGCCTAAAACTAAGTGCTTCTACTGCAAAGGAAATGGTCACTGGAAGTGGAACTGCCCTAGATACTTGGCGGATAAGAAGGATGGCAAAGTGAACAAAGGTATATTTTGATATACAGATTATTGATGTGTACTTTACTAGTGTTCATAGCAACCCCTAGGTATTTGATACCGGTTCAGTTGCTAAAATTAGTAACTCGAAGCGAGAATTGCAGAATGAATAGAGACTAGTTAAAGGTGAAGTGACGATGTGTGTTGGAAGTGGTTCCAAGATTGATATGATCATCATCGCACACTCCCTATACTTTCGGGATTAGTGTAGAATCTAAATAAATGTTATTTGGCATTTGCGTTGAGCATGGATATGATTTGATCATGTTTGTTGCAATACGATTATTCATTTAAAGTCATAGAATAGATGTTATTCTGTTTACATGAAAAAATCCTTCGATGGTCATACACCCAATTGAAATAGTTCGTTGGATCTCGATCGTAGTGATACACATATTCATAATATTGAAGCGAAAAGATGCAAGGTTAATAATGATAGTGCAACTTATTTGTGGCACTGCCGTTTAGGTCATATTGGTGTAAAGCGTATGAAGAAACTCCATTGTGATGGACTTTTAGAATCACTTGATTATGAATCACTTGGTGCTTGCGAACCATGCCTCATGGGCAAGATGACTAAAACTCTGTTCTCCGGAACAATGCAGCGAGCAATAGATTTGTTGGAAATCATACATACTGATGTATGTAGACCAGTGAGTGTTGAGGCTCGCGGCGGGTATCATTATTTTCTGACCTTCACAGATGATTTGAGCAGATATGGGTATATCTACTTAATGAAACACAAGTCTGAAACATTTGAAAAGTTCAAAGAAATATCAGAGTGAAGTAAAGAATCATCGTAACAAGAAAATAAAAGTTTCCACAATCTGATCATGGAGGCGAATATTTGAAGTTACGAGTTTGGCCTTCATTTAAAACAATATGGAATAGTTTCACAACTCACGCCACCCAGAACACCACAGTGTAATGGTGGGTCCGAACGTCGTAATCATACTTTATTAGATATGGTGCGATCTATGATGTCTCTTACCGATTTACCACTATTATTTTGGGTTATGCATTAGAGACAACTACATTCACGTTAAATAAGGGCACCATCTAAATCCGTTGATACGACGCCTTATGAACTGTGGTTTAGCAAGAAACCAAAGTTGTTGTTTCTTAAAGTTTGGGGCTGCGATACTTATGTGAAAAAGCTTCAACCTGATAAACCCGAACCCAAGTCGGAGAAATGTGTCTTCATAGGATACCCAAAGGAAACTATTGGGTACACCTTCTATCACAGATCCGAAGGCAAGTTATTCGTTGCTTAGAATGGATCCTTTCTAGAGAAGGACTTTTCTCTCGAAAGAAGTGAGTGGGAGGAAAGTGGAACTTGATGAGGTAATTGTACCTTCTCCCGAATTGGAAAGTAGTACATCACGGAAACCAGTTCCAGTGATTCCTACACCAATTAGTGAGGAAGCTCATGATGATGATCATGAAACTTCGGATCAAGTTACTGCTGAACTTCGTAGATCAACCAGAGTACGTTCCGCGCCAGAGTGGTACGGCAACCCGGTTTTGGAAGTCATGTTACTAGACCATGATGAACCTACGAACTATGAGTAAGCGATGATGAGCCCAGATTCCGCAAAATGGCTTGAGGCCATAAAAAATCTGAGATGGGATCCATGTATGAGAAAAAAGCGTGGACTTTGGTTGACTTGTCCGATGATCGGCAAGCCATTGAAAATAAATGGATCTTCAAGAGGAAGACCGACACCGACAGTAATGTTACTGTCTACAAAGCTCGACTTGTTGCGAAAGGTTTTCTACACGTTCAAGGAGTTGACTACAATGAGACTTTCTCACCCGTAGCGATGCTTAAGTCTGTCCGAATCATGTTAGCAATTGCCGCATTTTATCAAATCTGGCAAATGGATAACAAAACTGCATTCTTTAATGGATTTATTAAAGAAGAATTGTATATGATGCAACCATAAGGTTTTGTCAATCCTAAAGGTACTAACAAAATGTGCAAGCTCGAGCGATCCATCTATGGACTAGTGCAAGCATCTCGGAGTTGGAATATACGCTTTGATAAGTTGATCAAAGCATATAGATTTATACAGACTTGCGGTAAAGTCTGTATTTACAAGAAAGTGAGTAGGAGCACTACAACCTTTCTGATGAGTATATGTGAATGACATATTGTCGATCGGAAATGATGTAGAATTTTCTGGAAAGCATAAAGGAGTGTTTGAAAGGAGTTTTTCAAAGAAAGACCTCGGTGAAGCTGCTTACATATTGAGCATCAAGATCTATAGAGATAGATCAAGACGCTTGATAAGTTTTTTCAATGAGTACATACCTTGACAAATTTTGAAGTAGTTCAAATGGATTAGTCAGAGAAGGAGTTCTTGCCTGAGTTAAAAGGTATGAAGTTGAGTAAGACTCAAAACCCGACCTCGGGAGAAGATAGAGAAATAATGAAAGTCATTCCCTATGCCTCAGCCATAGGTTCTATAAAGTATGCCATGCTGTGTACCAAACCTGTTGTGTACCTTGCCACGAGTTTGGCAAGGAGGTACAATAGTGATCTGGGAGTAGATCACTGGACAACGGTCAAAATTATCCTTAGTAACTGGATGACTAAGGAAATGTTTCTCGATTATGGAGGTGATAAAGAGTTTGTCGTAAAGAGTTACGCCGATGCAAGCTTTGACACTAATCCAGATGACTCTAAGTATCAATCTGGATGCGTATTAAAAGTGGGAGCAATTAGCTAGAGTAGCTCCATGCAGAGCATTGTAGACATACAAATTTGCAAAATACATACGGATCTGGATGTAATAGACCCGCTCACTAAACTTCTCTCACGAAGCAAAACATGATCACACCTTAGTACTCTTTGGGTGTTAATCACATGGCGATGTGAACTAGATTGTTGACTCTAGTAAACCCTTTGGGTGTTGGTCGCGTGGCGATGAGAACTATGGGTGTTAGTCACATGGTGATGTGAACTATTGGTGTTAATCACATGGTGATGTGATCTAGATTATTGACTCTAGTGCAAGTGGGAGACTGGTGGAAATATGCCCTAGAGGCAATAATAAAGTTACTATTTATTTCCTTATATCAAGATAAGTGTTTATTGTTGAAAGGATCCATATGGTTGACTAGAGGGGGGGGGTGAATAGGCAACTAACAATTTTTAGCTTTTCTTAACCACTTTAAATTAAACGTCAAAGTAAGTTGTCTAGATATGTTACTAAGATGAAAACTAGTAGGAAGTAAAGATAACAACCTCACAAGCAAGTTATATAAGATAAACAAGTAAGGCTTGCAAAAGTAAAGGTAAGAATTAACCACAAGTGGAACCGGTGAAGACGAGGATGTGTTGCCGAAGTTCCTTCCCTTTGAGGGGAAGTACTTCTCCGTTGGAGCGGTGTGGAGGCACAATGCTCCCCAAGAAGCCACTAGGGCCACCGTATTCTCCTCACGCCCTCACACGATGCAAGGTGTCGTGATTCCACTAGTGGTGCCCTTGAAGGCGGCAACCGAACCTTTACAAACAAGGTTGGGGCTATCTCCACAACTAAATTGGAGGCTCCCAACGATACCACGAAGCTTCACCATAATGGAATATGGCTTCGAGGTGACCTCAACCATCTAGGATGCTCAAACACCCAAGAGTAACAAGATCCGCTAGGGATTAGTGGGGGGAATCAAATATCTCTTGGTGGAAGTGTAGATCGATGCCTTCTCAAGCAATCCCGAGCAAATCAACAAGTTTGATTGGCTAGGGAGAGAGATCGGGCGAAAATGGAGCTTTGGAGCAACAATGGAGTATGTGGGGGGAAGAGGTGAGTCTTCTTGGGGAAGAAGACTCCCTATATATAGTGGGAGAACAAATCCAACCGTTATCCCACGATTCTGCCCGCAGAGAGCGGTACTACCGCACGTAAGTTGCGGTACTACCGCTTGGCTAGCGGTACTACCGCTCTGGGTGCGGTACTACCGCTGTAGCAGCACTAGCCAGATTGCACTCTGACACGAAGGCATACGGGCGGTAGTACTGCCTGAGTGGTACTACCGCTCGCCCTTGCGGTACTACCGCAAGGCAGAGACAAGCAGGCTGAGGACAAGTACGGATGAAATAAATTACATCCGTAGCTACATCCGCAGAAATACGGTAGTAGCAAAACACGGCATGGTACTACCGCTTGGTACAAGCGGTACTACCGTGTAGGATGCGGAAGTAAAAAATTACTTCCGCACCTACTTCCGCACTTGGTACAGTGCCGGGCCAGATACACGGTACTACCGTTCTAGAGCCGCGGTACTACCGCTGGAGCGGTACTACCGTGTCCGCAGGCGGTACTACCGTGTGGCTCTGTGGTACTACCGCTTATGTGAGCGGTACTACCGCTTGCCAGGCAGGTGCACTAGTAAGAAGCCATGGTTTGCATATACGATAAGAAACGGCCGGAGCTCCAGAGAAGCAAAGGAAAGGTGGTGCGAGAGTAGGATGAGTACGTGTTGATTCCACCCAAACCTTTCCGAAATGGACCCCCTCTTAATAGTACGGCTTTCCTATTACTCAAAGCCACCGACAGGGAGCAAAAAGGAAACACCGTTTTCCATCGAATCCGAGGGGCAAACAATCGTCTTGTGCCTAAGTGAGATATACCTGAAAGAGCTTAGAGCACACGATTAGTCCGCAAATGCATTGTCATCAATCACCAAAACTACTTAGGGAGAAATATGCCCTTACAATCTCCCCCTTTTTGGTGGATTGATGACAATACGGGATTTGCACAAGGATATATAAGAGAGTATGCAATCCAAATAAATGCTAGAATATAGGTGAGCTCCCCCTGTATGCGTGCCTACACGAGAGAGTGCTTTGGACTGCACAACACACATACTAGGATCAATGCTCCCCCTATATTCTACAAAAAATATACTCCTTACATATAAATAATAAGAGACTACGGACAATAGTAAGGAGGATAAGGTGAGCACATAAACAAGGGAAAGTAAACTAACTACTCACGACATAAACGTAAAGACATAACAACGAGTTTAATGGTAGAGGAGCATATGTCTTACACCATACGATAGTCTCACGCACACGACACAAAAGCAAACAAGCAAACAGAGTTCGACCAACGAAAAAAACACGAAGAGACGGCACAAGACGCAAATCACTCTCTCCCCCTTTGGCATCGAGACACCACAAAGGGAAAGAGGATACTAAGAGGGGTGGTAGCTCTGGCGGAGGATCTCAGTCATCGTGCTCTCCATCGGATTCCTGTTGCTCCTCCTGCTGCTCTATGTCAGAATCAGACCACTTGTACCCCTGTTGGGCCATCCATGCAGCCTCAGGGGTGATATTGTTCTCGGATCCGTTGGACACATTCTCACCGAAGATCCTCATGATCTTCTTGTCACGCCGGCGAGACTCCTTGTGAGTGACATGAGCCCTGTACTGACCTTGAGCTTGCATGTAGAAAAGGGCCTTGATCTTCTTCTTTAGCTTCTTATCCCAAGAAGGCTCAGATGATGGAGGGGCATACCCTCCAGGACAATCCTCAGCTGGCTCCTCCACAGGCTCCTCATCAGTACCCATCTGAGCTGCGGCAGCTTGTGCACGAGTGGTAGTGTTGGCCCATCGAGTCTTGATGCGAAGACGAATGGGGTCATGACGGATACACTCGGCCTCGAACTCCTCATCAGGGTAAAGCTTCTCCCAAGTCTTGGAGATGAGCAGAAACAGGAATGGACCATAGATGGGTACCTTGCGAGTGTAGATCGCAAAGCGGAGCTCACACCACATGATATGGGATATGTCAAGTGGTGGAGACTGCGCCGTGCGAGCCGATTCACACATCAGCATCATGTCGACTAGGTATGCATGGATCTTGTCCTTGTCCCCAACTCGAGGAAACAAGGTGTTGCGGAAGATCCGATGCATGATGTCCAAAAAGGGGTTCAGCACCCATGTCTTCTTACCACTTGCAAGAGTCTTCTCCACATAGAATGGTAACATTTTATCTTTGTTGGCAGCTTCTGGATTGGCATGAGGCCGAGCTCCAACTAGGTTGTGGAGTCCCTCGTCAGCAATCAGTAAAAGATCCATGAATTCCTTCCAAGTTGCAGTCATCTTGTGACCATTAGTCATCCAAGTCATTGGGCGATCTTCCTTGGTGTGGAAGTGGACCGAAGCATAAAAGTGAGCAATGATTTCTGGATCAAAATCATGCTGAAAGGTCATGAAGTGCTCAAGCCCAAACTGCTCTACCAGATCCAGAGCCTCGGCAAAGTAAGCCAGGTTATCGGCCCTCCGCATGTGGGCCATGTCCACCCAATGAGCATCCACGTACAGGTTGGTCTTGCTCTTGAGTACCTCTGTGTAGAAGCGATACTGCTGCTTGGTCCAAAAAAGTTCATCCCCATGAAACTGAGCTCGGGGTTCTCCATAAGGGTTGTGCTTCCTCCGTGCCATGAACTCATTAGCTGGCATTTCTTCCATAGTCATAGAAGATTCCTTTTGCTTGTTGGCGGCAGTCTTGAACTTGCGTTGGGGATTGGAGCCCTCTGGCACATCACTGGGGTTACGCAGACTGAAGGAAATATGCCCTAGAGGCAATAATAAAGTTGTTATTTATATTTCCTTATATCATGATAAATGTTTATTATTCATGCTAGAATTGTGTTAATCAGAAACTTAGTACATGTGTGAATACATAGACAAAACAGAGTGTCCCTAGTATGCCTCTACTAGACTAGCTCATTGATCAAAGATGGTTATGTTTCCTAACCATAGACATGAGTTGTCATTTGATCAACGGGATCACATCATTAGGAGAATGAAGTGATGGACAAGACCCATCCGTTAGCTTAGCACTATGATCGTTTAGTTTTACTGCTATTGCTTTCTTCATGACTTATACATGTTCCTATGACTATGCGATTATGCAACTCCCGAATACCGTAGGAACACCTAGTGTGCTATCAAACGTCACAACGTAACTGGGTGATCATAAAGATGCTCTACAGGTGTCTCCGAAAGTGTTCGTGGTGTTGGCATAGATCAAGACTAGGATTTGTCACTCCGAGTGTCGGAGAGGTATCTCTGGGCCCTCTCGGTAATGCACATCATAATAAGCCTTGCAAGCAAAAGACTAATGAGTTAGTCACGAGATGATGTATTACGGAACGAGTAAAGAGACTTGCCGGTAACGAGATTGAACTAGGTATAGAGATACCGACGATCGAATCTCGGGCAAGTAACATACCAATGACAAAAGGAACAACATATGTTGTTATGCGGTTTGACCGATAAAGATCTTCGCAGAATATGTAGGAGCCAATATGAGCATCCAGGTTCCGCTATTGGTTATTGACCGGAGATGAGTCTCGGTCATGTCTATATAGTTCTCGAACCCGTAGGGTCCGCACGCTTAATGTTTGATGACGATCGATATTATGAGTTTATGAGTTTTGATGTACCGAAGGGGTTCGGAGTCCCGGATGAGACCGGGGACATGACGAGGAGTCTCGAAATGTTCGAAACGTAAAGATCGATATATTGGACGACTATATTCGGACATCGGAAAGGTTCCGAGTGATTCGGGTATTTTTCGGAGTATATGGGCCTTATTGGGCCATACGGGAATAGAGGAGAAAGGCCAAAAGGAAGGAGGCGTGCGCCCCCCCTCTGGTCCGAATTGGACAAGGGGTGCAGCCCCCTTTTCCTTCTCCCTCTCCACCTCTTTACTTCTCTCCTACTCCGGAAAGGAAAGGGGAATCCCACTAGGACTTGGGAGTCCTAGTAGGACTCCCCACACTTGGCGCGCCCCCTCTAGGGCCGGCCTCTCCCTTGCTCCTTTATATACGGAGGCAGGGGCACCCTAGGACACACAAGTTGAATTGTTGTAGCCGTGTGCGGTGCCCCTCTCCATAGAAACACACCTCGGTCATACCGTTGCAGTGCTTAGGCGAAGCCCTGCGCCGGTAGATACATCATATCTGTCACCACGCCGTCGTGCTGGCGAAACTCTCCCATGAAGCTCAACTAGATCAAGAGCTCGTGGGACGTCATCAAGCTGAACGTGTGCTGAACGCGGAGGTGCCGTACGTTCGGTGCTTGATCGGTTGGATCGCGAAGAAGTTCGCCCACATCAACCGCGTCACTTGACGCTTCCGCTCCCGGTCTACGAGGGTACGTAGACACACTCTCCCCCTCGTTGCTATGAATCTAGTAGATAGATCTTGCGTGATCGTAGGAAAATTTTGAAAATACTATGTTTCCCAACAGTGGTATCATGAGCCAGGACTATGCGTAGATGATATGCACGAGTAGAACACAATGAGCTGTGGGCGATACTAGTCATACTGCTTACCAGCATGTCATACTTTGCTTCGGCGGTATTGTGAGATGAAGCGGCCCGGACCGACATTACGCGTACGCTTACGTGAGACTGGTTTCACCGTTATGAGCACTCGTTGCTTAAAGGTGACTGGCGGGTGTCTGTCTCTCGCACTTTAGCTGAATCAAGTGTGGCTACGCCCGGTCCTTGTGAAGGTTAAACCAGCACATACTTGACGAAACATCGTTGTGGTTTTGTATGCGTAGGTAAGAACGGTTCTTGCTAAGCCCATAGCAGCCACGTAAAACTTTCAACAACAAAGTAGAGGACGTCTAACTTGTTTTTGCCGGGCATGTTGTGATGTGATATGGTCAAGACATGACGAGATATGCGGTTTTGTATGAGATGATCATGTTTTGTAAAGTTATCGGCAACTGGCAGGAGCCATATGGTTGTCGCTTTATTGTATGAAATGCAATCGCCATGCAATTGCTTTACTTTATCACTAAGCGGTAGCGATAGTCGTAGAAGCAATAGTTGGCGAGACGACAATGATGCTACGATGGAGATGGTGACGAAGGTGATCATGACGGTGCTTTGGAGATGGAGATCAAAAGCACAAGATGATGATGGCCATATCATGTCACATATTTTGATTGCATGTGATGTTTATCTTATTATGCTTCTTATTTTGCTTAGTTCGACGGTAGCATTATAAGATGATCCCTTACTAAATTTCAAGGTATAAGTGTTCTCCCTGAGTATGCACCATTGCGAAAGTTCGTCGTGCCGAGACACCACGTGATGATCGGGTGTGATAAGCTCTACGTTCAAATACAACGGGTGTAAGCCAGTTTTGCACACGCGGAATACTCGGGTTAAACTTGACGAGCCTAGCATATGCAGATATGGCCTCCGAACACTGGAGACCGAAAGGTCGAGCGTGAATCATATAGTAGATATGATCAACATAAGATGTTCACCATTGAAACTACTCCATCTCACGTGATGATCGGACATGGTTTAGTTGATTTGGATCACGTGATCATTTAGATGACTAGAGGGATGTCTATCTAAGTGGGAGTTCTTAAGTAATATGATTAAATTGAACTTTAATTTATCATGAACTTAGTCCTCGTAGTATTAGCATATCTATGTTGTAGATCAATAGCTCACAATGTTGCTCCCCGTTTATTTTTTATATGTTCCTAGAGAAAACTAAGTTGAAAGATGTTAGTAGCAATGATGTGGAATTGTTCCGTGATCTGAGGATTATGCTCATTGCTGCACAGAGAATTATGTCCTTGATGCACCGCTAGGTGACAGACCTATTGCAGGAGCAGATGTAGACGTTGTGAACGTTTTGACAAAAGCTTGGTATGATGACCACTTCATAGTTTAAGTGCACCATGCTTTACGGCTTAGAACCGGGACTTCAAAAACGTTTTGAACACCACGGAGCATATAAGATGTTCCAAGAGTTGAAATTAGTATTTCATACTCATGCCCGTGTCGAGAGGTATAAGACTTCCGACAGTACTTTGCCTACAAGATGGAGGAGAATAGCTCAACCAGTGAGCATGTGCTCAGATTGTCTGGGTACTACAATTACTTGAATCAAGTGGGAGTTAATCTTCCAGATAAGTTATTAATTGACAAAGTTCTCTAGTCACTATCACCAAGTTAGTAGAACTTCGTGATGAACTATAATATGCAAGGGATGATGAAAGGAATTCCCGAGCTCTTCGCGATGCTGAAGTCGGCGAAGGTAGAAATCATGAAAAAGCATCAAGTGTTGATGGTTAACAAGACCACTTGTTTCAAGTAAAGGGCAAAGGGATAGAAGGGGAACTTCAAGAAGAATGACAAGCAAGTTGTCACTCCCGTGAAGAAACCCAAAGCTAAAACTCAAGCCTGAAACTAAGTGCTTCTACTGCAAAGGAAATGGTCACTGGAAGTGGAACTGCCCTAGATACTTGGCGGATAAGAAGGATGGCAAAGTGAACAAAGGTATATTTTGATATACAGATTATTGATGTGTACTTTACTAGTGTTCATAGCAACCCCTGGGTATTTGATACCGGTTCAGTTGCTAAAATTAGTAACTCGAAACGAGAATTGCAGAATGAACAGAGACTAATTAAAGGTGAAGTGACGATGTGTGTTGGAAGTGGTTCCAAGAATTATATGATCATCATCGCACACTCCCTATACTTTCGGGATTAGTGTAAAACCTAAATAAATGTTATTTGGCATTTGCGTTCAGCATGAATATGATTTGATCGTATTTGTTGCAATATGGTTATTCATTTAAAGTCATAGAATAATTGTTATTCTGTTACACGAATAAAACCTTCGATGGTCATACACCCAATGAAAATAGTTTGTTGGATCTCGATCGTGGTGATACACGTATTCATAACATTGAAGCCAAAAGATGCAAGGTTAATAATGATAGTGCAACTTATTTGTGGCACTGCCGTTTAGGTCATAATGGTGTAAACCGCATGAAGAAACTCCATAGTGATGGACTTTTGGAATCACTTGATTATGAATCACTTGGTGCTTGCGAACCATGCCTCATGGGCAAGATGACTAAAACTTTGTTCTCCGGAACAATGGTGCGAGCAACAGATTTGTTGGAGATCATACATACAGATGTATGTGGACCAATGAGTGTTGAAGCTCGCGGCGGGTATCGTTATTTTCTGACCTTCACTGATGATTTGAGCAGATATGGGTATATCTACTTAATGAAGCACAAGTCTGAAACATTTGAAAAGTTCAAAGAATTTCAGAGTGAAGTGGAGAATCATCGTAACAAGAAAATAAGAGTTTCTACGATATGATCGTAGAGGTAAAATATTTGAGTTAGCGAGTTTGGCCTTCAGTAAAAACAATGTGAAATAGTTTCACTACTCACGCCACCTGGAACACCACAGTGTAATGGTGTGTCCGAACGCCATAACCGTACTTTATTAGATATGGTGCGATCGATGATGTCTCTTACCGATCTACCACTATCGCTTTTGGGGTTATGCATTAGAGACAGCTACATTCACGTTAAATAGGGCACCAACTAAATCCGTGGAGATGACACCGTATGAACTGTGGTTTGACGACAAACCTAAGCTGTCATTTCTTTAAGTTTGGGACTGCGATGCTTATGTGAAAAAGTTTCAACATGATAAGCTCAAACCCAAATCGGAGAAGTAAATCTTCATAGGATACCCAAAAGAAACTGTTGGGTACACCTTCTATCACAGATCCGAAGGCAAGGTCTTTGTTGCTAAGAGTGGATCCTTTCTAGAGAAGGAGTTTCTCTCGAAAGAAGTGAGTGGGAGGAAAGTAGAACTTGATGAGGTAATTGTACCTTCTCCCGAATTGGAAAGTGGAACATCGGAGAAACTAGTTCCAGTGATTCCTACACCAATTAGTGAGGAAGCTAATGATGATGATCGTGAAACTTCAGATCAAGTTTCTGCTGAACTTCGTAGATCAACCAGAGTTCATTCCGCATCAGAGTGGTACGACAACCCGGTTCTGGAAGTCATGTTACTGGACCATGCTGAACCTACGAACTATGAGGAAGCGATGATGAGTCCAAATTCCGCAAAATGGCTTGAGGCCATGAAATTTGAGATGGGATCCATGTATGAGAACAAAGTGTGGACTTTGGTTGACTTGCCCGATGATCGGCAAGCCATCGAAAATAAATGGATCTTCAAGAGGAAGACTGACGCTGACGGTAATGTTACTGTTTACAAAGCTCGACTTGTTGCGAAAGTTTTTCAACAAGTTCAAGGAGTTGACTATGATGAGACTTTCTCACCCGTAGCGTTGCTTAAGTCTGTCCGAATCATGTTAGCAATTGCCGCATTTTATGAAATCTGGCAAATGGATAACAAAACTGCATTCTTTAATGGATTTATTAAAGAAGACTTGTATATGATGCAACCAGAAGGTTTTGTCAATCCTAAAGGTGCTAACAAAATGTGCAAGCTCCAGCGATCCATCTATGGACTGGTGCAAGCATCTCGGAGTTGGAATATACGCTTTGATAAGTTGATCAAAGCATATAGATTTATACAGACTTGCGGTGAAGCATGTATTTACAAGAAGTGAGTGGGAGCACTACAACCTTTTTGATAAGTATATGTGAATGACATATTGTCGATCGGAAATGATGTAGAATTTTCTGGAAAGCATAAAGAAGTGTTTGAAAGGAGTTTTTCAAAGAAAGACCTTGGTGAAGCTGCTTACATATTGGGCATCAAGATCTATAGAGATATATCAAGACCCTTGATAAGACTTTCGATGAGTACATACCTTGATAAGATTTTGAAGTAGTTCAAAATGGATCAGTCAAAGAAGGAGTTCTTGCCTGACTTGTAAGGTGTGAAGTTGAGTAAGACTCAAAGCCAGACCACGGCAGAAAAATATAGAGAGAATGAAAGTCATTCCCTATGCCTCAACCATAGGTTCTATAAAGTATGCCATGCTGTGTACCAAACATGTTGTGTACCTTGCCATGAGTTTGTCAAGGGGGTACAATAGTGATCCAGGAGTAGATCACTGTACAGCGGTCAAAATTATCCTTAGTAACTGGATGACTAAGGAAATGTTTCTCGATTATGGAGGTGATAAAGAGTTCATCGTAAAGGGTTATGCCGATGCAAGCTTTGACACTAAATCCAGATGACTTTAAGTATCAATCTGGATGCGTATTGAAAGTGGGAGCAATTAGCTAGAGTAGCTCTATGCAGAGCATTGTAGACATAGAAATTTGCAAAATACATACGGATCTGAATGTGACAGACCCGTTGACTAAACTTCTCTCACAAGCAATACATGATCACACCTTATTACTCTTGGGTATTAATCACATAGCGATGTGAACTAGATTATTGACTCTAGTAAACCCTTTGGGTGTTGGTCACATGGCAATGTGAACTATGGGTGTTATTCACATAACGATGTGAACTATCGGTATTAAATCACATGGCGATGTGAGCTAGATTATTGACTCTAGTGCGAGTGGGAGACTGAAGGAAATATGCCCTAGAGGCAATAATAAAGTTGTTATATATATTTCCTTATATCATGATAAATGTTTATTATTCATGCTAGAATTGTGTTAATCAGAAACTTAGTACATGTGTGAATACATAGATAAAACAGAGTGTCCCTAGTATGCCTCTACTAGACTAGCTCATTGATCAAAGATGGTTATGTTTCCTAACCATAGACATGAGTTGTCATTTGATCAACGGGATCACATCATTAGGAGAATGATGTGATGGACAAGACCCATCCGTTAGCTTAGCACTATGATCGTTTAGTTTTACTGCTATTGCTTTCTTCATGACTTATACATGTTCCTATGACTATGAGATTATGCAACTCCCGAATATCGTAGGAACACCTTGCGTGCTATCAAACGTCACAACGTAACTGGGTGATCATAAAGATGCTCTACAGGTGTCTCCGAAAGTGTTCGTGGTGTTGGCATAGATCAAGACTAGTATTTGTCACTCCGAGTGTCGGAGAGGTATCTCTGGGCCCTCTCGGTAATGCACATCATAATAAGCCTTGCAAGCAAAAGACTAATGAGTTAGTCACGAGATGATGTATTGGAACGAGTAAAGAGACTTGCCAGTAACGAGATTGAACTAGGTATAGAGATACCGACGATCGAATCTCGGGCAAGTAACATACCGATGACAAAAGGAACAACATATCTTGTTATGCGGTTTGACCGATAAAGATCTTCGCAGAATATGTAGGAGCCAATATGAGCATCCAGGTTCCGCTATTGGTTATTGACCGGAGATGAGTCTCGGTCATGTCTACATAGTTCTCGAACCTGTAGGGTCCGCACGTTTAACGTTTGATGACGATCGATATTATGAGTTTATGAGTTTTGATGTACCGAAGGAGTTCGGAGTCCCGGATGAGACCGGGGACATGACGAGGAGTCTCGAAATGGTCGAGATGTAAAGATCGATATATTGGACGACTATATTTGGACATCGGAAAGGTTCCGAGTGATTCGGGTATTTTTCGGAGTATATGGGCCTTATTGGGCCATACGGGAATAGAGGAGAAAGGCCAAAAGGAAGGAGGCGCCCCCCCCCCCTCTGGTCCGAATTGGACAAGGGGTGGAGCCCCCTTTTCCTTCTCCCTCTCCACCTCTTTCTTTCTCTCCTACTCCGGAAAGGAAAGGGGAATCCCACTAGGACTTGGGAGTCCTAGTAGGACTCCCCACACTTGGCGCGCCCCCTCTAGGGCCGACTTCTCCCTTGCTCCTTTATATACGGGGGCAGGGGGCACCCTAGGACACACAAGTTGAATTGTTTTAGCCGTGTGCGGTGCCCCTCTCCACAGAAACACGCCTCGGTCATACCGTTGCAGTGCTTAGGCGAAGCCCTGCGCCGGTAGATACATCATATCTGTCACCACGCCGTCGTGCTGGCGAAACTCTCCCATGAAGCTCAACTAGATCAAGAGCTCGTGGGACGTCATCAAGCTGAACGTGTGCTGAACGCGGAGGTATCGTACGTTCGGTGCTTGATCGGTTGGATCGCGAAGAAGTTCGACTACATCAACCGCGTCACTTGACGCTTCCGCTCCCGGTCTACGAGGGTACGTAGACACACTCCCCCCCTCGTTGCTATGCATCTAGTAGATAGATCTTGCGTGATCGTAGGAAAATTTTGAAAATACTACGTTTCCCAACACAGACGCTTGGACCCGGTGTCACGGATGGGATTGGTACGACGAACATCGGAACCGGAGCCACCACCTAAGACACAAACACAAGAACACGACGAAAACACAAAGAGAATCAATGCAAAAAGCCTCAAAAAGCACATGAAACGAGTAGAAAGGGTAATATGTAAGTGCTACGAAGGAGCTATGATACAAGCGGTAGTACTGCCCGACGGACGCGGAAGTAAAAATTTAGTACCGCTTAGTGAGCGGTAGTACCGCTTAATGGATGCGGTAGTACCGCATAGTATGCGGTAGTAAAAGTTTACTTCCGTGACCAGAGACGGAAGTAAAAAATTAGTACCGCTTAGGGAGCGGTAGTACCACGGTGGTGTTGCGGTAGTACAGCTCGGGATGCGGTAGTAGAATTTTACTTCCGCGTCAGAGCGGTAGTACCGTTGTGGCCAGCGGTAGTACCGCTCGGGTCAGATCTGAAAATGGATCTAGACTAGATCGAGTAGATCAAAGAACGGTACTACGGCTGATCATAGTAACTTGGTAGCAACATACATACTAGCATTTCTAGTGCAAAAACACTCTCCTACATCCTAAACTTCCATGGATAAGAACACGAAGAACGCTAGAACACCAAGCATATCCCCAAACCCTAAAAACAACAACTAGGCAAAATAAGAGGGGATTTGGGGAGAAACCTTCATCCATGGCAAGAGGTCGAGGTGGGGAGCAATCCCACCGGTCGGAATGCGAGGAGAGTGGCCGAGGGAGGAGATCCGGCGAGGTCCTCCGGCGGTGTTCTTGAGAGGAAGAGAGAGAGACGGCGTGGGGGTTAGGAGATGAATGGGTATGGGGGAGTTGGAACTCCCCCTGCCCGCTTATAACCCCCACCCGTTCGGATACGTACGGTAGTACCGCGGTCATCGCGGTAGTACCGCTTGGGCGGAAGTACCGCACGCTAAGCGGTAGTACCGCTCTACCAGCGGCAGTAAAAAAATACTACCGCGCTGGACTTGCGGTAGTACCGTAGTCTCTTTTGCGGTAGTACCGTGACTGCGCACAGTAGTACCGCTCCTCCAAGAACTTGCACGTTTCGACACGAGGCTTTTAGCAAAGGAGATAAGAAAAACAAAGAGACGCACACGCAAGGCAAAACACAACTCCAAAGAGGAGGGCGGTGGCCGAGGCCACCTATGTTTGAGTTATTTGGTATGGCACCACAAAGAACTATCCTTGGGCACATGACCAATACTCGTCTTGAAGCACTTATACCATCTACGTATGGCAAATGACAAAGACTTGATCAATTTATGCATAATGGG
>LR738710.1:631605353-631659079 GCA_902687465.1 Secale cereale
GGGGGGGGGAATAGTTCATTGAGAGAACAATACTCCCCTATGTCCATGCCTACATCTAGACAAGATAACTATATTGAGTGTGAGGAGTGTGTGCAAAGTCTCAAGCCACATTGCTCAAATCGATGATATTTAGCTCATGCCTTAACTCGCGAAATCTTGCTTCATCCAGTGGCTTCGTGAAGATATCTGCAAGGTTATCATGAGTGTTGACATAGTGAAGCTCGATCTCTCCTTGCCTTATGTGATCCCGGATGAAGTGATACCGAATCTCTATATGCTTCGTCTTGAAGTGTTGCACCGGGTTGAGAGAAATCTTAATGGCACTTTCATTGTCACACCAAAGAGGCACTTTGTCACAAGTGACACTGTAATCCTTTAAAGTTTGCCTCATCCATAAGAGTTGAGCACAACAACTGCCAGCTGCCACATACTCTGCTTCGGTGGATGAGAGAGAAACATAACTTTGCTTTTTGGAAGACCAACTAACAAGAGAGCAACCAAGAAATTGGCACCCTCCGGGATTGGACTTCCTATCCACTTTGTCTCCCGCCCAGTCAGAATCAGAAAAACCTACAAGGTTGAAGTTTGCTCCTCTTGGGTACCATAAGCCAAAGTTTGGGGTATGAGCCAAATATCGAAAGATTCGCTTGACAGCCACAAAGTGACTTTCCTTAGGTGAGGCTTGAAACCGTGCACAGATTCCCACACTCAACATAATATCCGGTCTAGATGCACAAAGGTAAAGCAAGGAACCGATCATAGAGCGATATACCTTTTGATCCACCGCTTTACCATTGGGATCAATGTCAAGTTGGCACTGGTTGGCATTGGAGTAGTAGCCGGTTTGACATCACTTAGATTGAACCTCTTGAGCATGTCTTGAGTATACTTGGATTGTTTGATGAAGATCCCTTCTCTTCTTTGCTTGATCTCAAACCCAAGGAAGTACTTCAACTCTCCCATCATGGACATCTCAAAATGTGTGGTCATGAGTGCGGCGAACTCATCATTGAAAGCTTTGTTAGGAGAACCAAAGATAATATCATCAACATATAGTTGGCATACAAACAACTCCCCTTTGACCTTCTTAGTAAAAAGAGTGGGGTCGATTTTCCCAATTTCAAACCCACGATCTTGTAACAACTCGGTAAGATGCTCATACCACGCACGTGGGGCTGGTTTAAGGCCATAGAGTGCCTTATCGAGTTGGTACACGTGATTGGGGAGCTTAGGATCCTCAAACCCCGAGGGTTGTTTAACATACACCAACTCATTAATAGGATCATTAAGAAATGCACTTTTCACATCCATTTGTTGCAATTTAAAGTTATGATGGGAAGCATAGGCAAGCAACAAACGAATGGATTCAAGACGAGCAACGGGGGCAAAGGTTTCACCGTAGTCGATACCCTCGACTTGGGAGTAGCCTTGAGCCACCAGACGCGCCTTGTTGCGGATGACAATGCCATGAGCATCTTGCTTGTTCTTAAAGATCCATTTGGTTCCAATGACATTATGGTTCTCCTTTGGCCTTGGCACCAGACGCCACACCTTGTTCCGCTCAAAGTTATGAAGTTCTTCATGCATGGCATTGAGCCAATCAGGGTCTTCGAGCGCCTCATATACCTTCTGAGGTTCAACACAGGAGACAAAAGCTTGATGAGCACAATAGTTTGCTAATTGTCTACGAGTGCTTACCCCCCTTTTGATGCTTCCTAGAATGTTCTCCATGTGATGTTCTCTGGAAGCAAGCCTGGAGGCAACTTTTGCAGCACGACGCTCCAATTGCTCTTCAAGAGATAGCTGAGGAGCATTGAGTTGATCATCTTGACCGTCGTCAGGAGCTAGATCTTGATCTTGAGCTTCCTCTTGACCTTGATCTTGCTCGGAAGACAGAACTTGGCCTTGTGCATCATTTGGTGGCTCCCCACCATCTTGTGATTGATCTTGCACTTGGCCTTGTTCGTCCGGTTGAGGGCCTTCACTTTGTTCTTCGGAAGCGTGTGGGTCTTGGGTTGGTGATGGTTCCACTTGAGTGGAACATTGTCCTTCTCCTTCGGCCACAAGGGGTTCCTCAATGTGTAGGATATATCCAACACCCATTCTTATTATGGCTTGAGGAGGAATTTCATCACCTACATCACAAGTACCACTTTGCTCCACTTGGGAGCCGTTATTTTCATCAAACTCTACGTTACTCGTCTCCTCAGTGAGTCCATTGGACTTGTTGAGGACACGGTAAGCATGAGAGTTTGTAGCATAACCAACAAATATGCCCTCGTGAGCTCTAGATTCAAATTTAGACAACCGAACACCTTTCTTGAGGATGAAACACTTACACCCGAACACCCGGAAGTACTTGAGATTGGGCTTGTTACCGGTAAGTATCTCATATGGAGTCTTGTTCAAGCCTTTGCGGAGATATAGCCGGTTTGATGCATGGCACGCGGTGTTGATGGCTTCGGCCCAAAAGTTGTATGGAGATTTGAATTCCGCCATCATGGTCCTTGCCGCATCCATCAGAGTCCGGTTCTTTCTCTCTGCTACACCATTTTGTTGAGGGGTATAGGGAGCTGCATATTGATGTTTGATCCCCTCGTCACTGAGAAACTCATCCAAGGTGTAGTTCTTGAACTCGGTGCCGTTGTCACTTCTGATCATCAAAATCTTTGCTTCATGCTGTCGTTGAGCTTCATTTGCAAAGTTGATGACGGTTTGTTGGGTCTCACTCTTCTTCTTGAAGAAGTATTGTTGGGGAACGTAGCATAATTCAAAATTTCCTACGTCTTCACCAAGATCCAACTATGGATACATCTAGCAACGAGCAAGAAAGAGTGCATCTACATACCGTTATGAAGATTGCGTGCGGAAGCTTTCAACGAAGCAAGGATGAAGTAGTCGTACTCTTCACGTTCTTCGTCACCGATGATCTAGCGCCGAACGGACGGCACCTCCGCGTTCAACACACGTACGGTGCAGCAACGTCACCTCCTTCTTGATCCAGCAAGGGGGGAGGAGAAGTCGTCAGAGATCCGGCAGCACGACGGCGTGATGACGGATGCAGTGGAGATCGCAGCAGGGCTTCGCCGGGCGCCCTGCGTGGGAGTTGGGAGGTGTGACGGGAGGGGGAGAGGCGCCAGGGCTGAGGTGCGGCTGCCCTCTCCCCCCCCACATATATATAGGGGCCAGGGGGGGCGCCTGGACCCCCTGCAGATCCAATCTGCAAGGGGGCGGCGGCCAAGGGGGGTTCCTTGCCCCCCAAGGCAAGTGGAGCCCCCCTCCCCTTTAGGGTTTGAACCCTAGGCGCAGGGGAGGTGGGCCTCCCTTAGTGGTGCGCCAGCCCAGAGGGCTGGACACATCCCCTCGCGGCCTAGGGGCCCCACCGGGATGGGTGGCCCCACCCGGTGGACCCCCGGGGCCCCTCCGGTGGTCCCGGGACGCTCCCGGTGACCCCCGGAGATCACCCGTTGGCCGAAACTGGACTTCCCATATATCAATCTTTACCTCCGGACCATTCCGGAACTCCTCATGACGTCCGGGATCTCATCCGAGACTCCGAACAACTTTCGGGTTTCCACGCGCATTTATCTCTACGACCCTAGCGTTACCGAACCTTAAGTGTGTAGACCCTACGGGTTCGGGAGACACGTAGACATGACCGAGACCACTCTCCGGTCAATAACCAACAGCGGGATCTGGATACCCATGTTGGTTCCCACGTGTTCCTCGATGATCTTCATCGGATGAACCACCGTGTCAAGGATTCACTCAATCCCGTATGTTATTCCCTTTGTCCATCGGTACGGTACTTGCCCGAGATTCGATCGTCGGTATTCCCAACACCTTGTTCAATCTCGTTATGGCAAGTCTCTTTACTCGATCCGTAATCCATCATCCCGTGACCAACTACTTAGTCACATTGAGCTCATTATGATGATGTATTACCGAGTGGGCCCAGAGGTACCTCTCCGTCATACGGAGTGACAACATCCCAGTCTCGGTTCGTACCAACTCAACAGACACTTTCGGAGATACCCGATGCGTACCTTTATAGCCACCCAGTTACGTTGTGACGGTTGGCACACCCAAAGTATTCCTACGGTATCCGGGAGTTGTACAACCTCATGGTCTAAGGAATAAATACTTGACACTGAAAAGCTTATGCATTACGAACTATACGATCTCGTGTTATGCTCAAGTTTGGGTCTTGTCCATCACATCATTCTCCTAATGATGTGATCCCGTTATCACCGACATCTCATGTCCATGGTCAGGAAACCGTGACCATCTGTTGATCAACGAGCTGGTAACTAGAGGCCTACCAGGGACTTATTGTGGTCTGTGTATTCACACATGTATCGCTGTTTCCGTACAATACAATTCAAGCATGAATAACAAACGATTATCATGAACAAGGAGATATAATAATAATACTTTTATTATTGCCTCTAGGGCATATCTCCAACAGTCTCCCACTTGCACTAGAGTCAATAATCTAGTTACATTGTGATGAATCGAACACCCATAGACTTCTGGTGTTGATCATGTTTTGCCCGTGAAAGAGGTTTAGTCAACGAGTCTGCTACATTCGGATCCGTGTGTACTTTACAAATATCTATGTCTCCATCCTGAACATAATTCCGGATGGAGTTGAAACGGCGCTTGATGTGCTTGGTCTTCTTGTGAAACCTGGGCTCCTTGGTAATAGCAATAGCACCAGTGTTGTCACAGAAGAGAGTCATCGGGCTTGACGCACTTGGAATGACTCCTAGGTCGGTGATGAACTCCTTCATCCAGACTCCTTCCTGCGCTGCTTCAGAAGCAGCTATGTACTCCGCTTCACATGTAGATGCTGCCACCACGCTTTGCTTGCAACTGCACCAGCTGACTGCCCCTCCATTCAAAATATACACGTATCCGGTTTGAGACTTAGAGTCATCCAGATCTGTGTCGAAGCTAGCATCGACGTAACCCTTTACGACGAGCTCTTCGTCACCTCCATAAACGAGAAACATATCCTTAGTCCTTTTCAGGTACTTCAGGATGTTCTTAACCGATGTCCAGTGTTCCGTACCGGGATCACTTTGGTACCTCCCTACCAAACTTATGGCAAGGTTCACATCAGGTCTGGTACACAGCATGGCATACATGATAGAACCTATTGCCGAGGCATAGGGAATGACACTCATCTTTTCTCTATCTTCTGCCGTGGTCGGCGACTGAGTCTTACTCAATCTCATACCTTGCAAAACAGGCAAGAATCCTTTCTTTGACTGATCCTTATTGAACTTCTTCAATATTTTGTCAAGGTATGTACTTTGTGAAAGACCAATGAGGCGTCTCGATCTATCTCTATAGATTTTGATGCCTAATATGTAAGCAGCTTCTCCAAGGTCCTTCATTGAAAAACTTTTATTCAAGTAGGCCTTTACATTTTCCAAGAATTCTATATCATTTCCCATCAGCAATATGTCATCCACATATAATATGAGAAATGCTACAGAGCTCCCACTCACTTTCTTGTAAATACAGGCTTCTCCATAAGTCTGTATAAAGCCAAACGCTTTGATCACCTCATCAAAGCGAATATTCCAACTCCGAGATGCTTGCACCAGCCCGTAAATCGAGCGCTGGAGCTTGCATACCTTGTTAGCGTTCTCTGGATCGACAAAACCTTCCGGTTGCATCATATACAACTCTTCCTTGAGGAAGCCATTAAGGAATGCTGTTTTGACATCCATTTGCCATATCTCATAATAATAGAATGCGGCAATAGCTAACATGATTCTGACTGACTTCAGCATCGCTACGGGAGAGAAAGTCTCATCGTAGTCAATCCCTTGAACTTGTCGATAACCCTTAGCAACAAGCCGAGCTTTATAGATGGTCACATATCCATTTGTTTTCTATGGCGTGCCTATCATCAGGCAAGTCCACCAAAGTCCATACTTTGTTTTCATACATGGATTCTATCTCGGATTTCATGGCTCCAAGCCATTTATTGGAATCTGGGCCCGCCATCGCTTCTTCATAGTTCGAAGGTTCACCGTTGTCTAACAACATGATTTCCAGGACAGGGTTGCCGTACCACTCTGGTGCGGAACGTGCCCTTGTGGACCTTCGAAGTTCAGTAGTAACTTGATCTATTTCTTCATGATCATTATCATTAACTTCCTCCCTTGTCGGTGCAGGCACCTCAGGAACAGTTTCCTGTGCTGCGCAACTTTCCGGTACAGGAGTGGTGACTGTCACCTCATCAAGTTCTACTTTCCTCCCACTCACTTCTTTCGAGAGAAACTCTTTCTCTAGAAAGTATCCATTCTTGGCAACAAAGACTTTGCCTTCAGATCTGTGGTAGAAGGTGTACCCAATAGTTTCTTTTGGGTATCCTATGAAGACGCATTTTTCCGATTTGGGTTCGAGCTTTTCAGGTTGAAGTTTCTTGACATAAGCATCGCAACCCCAAACTTTCAGAAACGACAGCTTCGGTTTCTTGCCAAACCAAAGTTCATATGGAGTCGTCTCAACGGATTTTGACGGAGCCCTATTTAAAGTGAATACGGCGGTCTCTAAAGCATAACCCCAAAAAGATAGCGGTAAATCGGTGAGGGACATCATAGATCGCACCATGTCCAACAGAGTACGATTTCGACGTTCCGACACACCGTTACGTTGAGGTGTTCCGGGCGGTGTCAATTGTGAAACAATTCCACAGTTCCTAAGGTGTGTGCCAAATTCATGACTTAAATATTCGCCCCCACGATCCGATCGCAAGAACTTTATTTTTCTGTCACGTTGATTCTCAACCTCATTCTGAAATTCCTTGAACTTTTCAAAGGTCTCAGACTTGTGTTTCATCAAATAGACATACCCGTATCTACTCAAGTCATCCGTGAGGGTGAGAACATAACGGTAGCCTCCGCGAGCCTCAACACTCATTGGACCGCACACATCGGTATGTATGATTTCCAACAAGTTGGTTGCTCGCTCCATTGTTCCGGAGAACGGAGTCTTGGTCATCTTGCCCAAGAGGCATGGTTCGCACGTGTCAAATGATTCATAATCAAGAGACTCCATAAGTCCATCCGAATGGAGCTTCTTCATACGTTTGACACCAATATGACCAAGGCGGCAATGCCACAAGTATGTGGGACTATCATTATCAACTTTACATCTTTTGGCATCTACACTATGAATATGTGTATCACTACGTTCGAGATTCATCAAAAATAAACCATTGACCAGCGGGGCATGACCATAAAACATATCTCTCAAATAAATAGAACAACCATTATTCTCCGATTTGAAAGAATATCCATCTCGCATAAGACGAGATCCAGAAACAATGTTCATGCTCAAAGCTGGTACTAAATAACAATTATTCAGGTTTAAAACTAATCCCGAGGGTAGATGTAGAGGCAGCGTGCCGACGGCGATCACATCGACCTTGGAACCATTCCCGACGCGCATCGTCACCTCATCCTTCGCCACTCTCCGTTTATTCCGCAGCTCCTGTTTTGAGTTACAAATGTGAGCAACTGCACCGGTATCGAATACCCAGGAGCTACTACGAGTGCTGGTAAGGTACACATCAATAACATGTATATCATATATACCTTTGACGTTGCCGGCCTTCTTGTCTGCTAAGTATTTGGGGCAGTTCCGCTTCCAGTGACCCGTTCCCTTGCAATAAAAGCACTCTGTCTCAGGCTTAGGTCCATACTTTGGCTTCTTCCCAGCAACAGGCTTGCCAGGCGCGGCAACTCCCTTGCCGTCCGTCTTGAAGTTCTTCTTACCCTTGCCTTTCTTGAACTTAGTGGTTTTATTGACCATCAACACTTGATGTTCTTTCTTGATGTCAACCTCCGCTGATTTCAGCATTGAATACACCTCGGGAATGGACTTCTCCATCCCCTGCATATTGAAGTTCAACACGAAGCTCTTGAAGCTTGGTGGGAGCGACTGGAGGATTCTGTCAACGACCGCTTCATCTGGGAGATTCATTCCCAGCTGAGACAAGCGGTTGTGCAATCCTGAAATCTTGAGGATGTGCTCACTGACAGAACTGTTCTCCTCCATCTTACAGCTGTAGAATGCGTCGGAGACATCATATCTCTCGACTCGGGCATGAGCTTGGAAAACCATTTTCAGCTCTTCCAACATCTCATATGCTCCATGATGCTCAAAACGCTTTTGGAGCCCCGATTCTAAACTGTAAAGCATGCCGCACTGAACCAGGGAGTAATCATCACTACGCGACTGCCAGACGTTCAAAACGTCTTGGTCCGCATCGGGAGCAGGTGCATCACCTAGCGGTGCTTCTAGGACATATGATCTCTTGGCAGCTATGAGGATAATCCTCAGGTTATGGACCCAATCCGTATAGTTGCTACCATCGTCTTTCAGCTTGGTTTTCTCTAGGAACGCGTTGAAGTTGAGGGAAACCTGAGCGTGGGCCATTTGATCTACAAGAGATATTGTAAAGAATTTAGACTAAGTTCATGATAATTAAGTTCATCTTAATCAAATTATAATGAGCTCCCACTCAGAATGACATCTCTCAAGTCATCCAAGTGATACACGATCCGAATCGAGTAGTCCGTGTCCGATCATCACGTGAGACGGACTAGTCAAAAACGGTGAACATCTTCATGTTGATCGTATCTTCTATACGACTCGTGTTTGACCTTTCGGTCTTCCGTGTTCCGAGGCCATGTCTGTACATGCTAGGCTCGTCAAGTGAACCCTAAGTGTATTGCGTGTGTAAATCTGTCTTACACCCGTTGTATGTGAACGTTAGAACCTATCACACCCGATCATCACGTGGTGCTTCGGAGCAACGAGCTTTAGCAACGGTGCACAGTTAGGGGAATCACATTACTTGAAATTTTAGTGAGAGATCATCTTATTTACTACCGTCGTTCTAAGTAAACAAGATGCATAAACATGATAAACATCACATGCAATCAATTAAAGTGACATGATATGGCCAATATCATCTTGCTCCTTGGATCTCCATCTTCGGGGCACCATGATCATCTTGTCACCGGCTCGACACCATGATCTTCATCATCATGATCTCCATCATCGTGTCTTGAAGAAGTCGTCACGCCAACTGTTACTTCTACTACTATAGCTAACGTTTAGCAATGAAGTAAAGTAATTACATGGCGTTATTCAGTGACACGCAGGTCATACAATAATTAAGACAACTCCTATGGCTCCTGCCGGTTGTCAAGTTCATCGACATGCAAGTCGTGATTCCCTATTACAAAAACATGATCAATCTCATACATCACATATATCATTCATCACATCTTTGTTTTGGCCATACCACGTCACATAGCACATGCTGCAAAAACAAGTTAGACGTCCTCTAATTGTTGTTGCAAGTTTTACGTGGCTTCTATAGGATTTCTAGCAAGAACGTTTCTTACCTACGCCAAAACCACAACATGATTTGTCAACTTCTATTTACCCTTCATAAGGACCCTTTTCATCGAATCCGATCCGACTAAAGTAGGAGAGACAGACACCCGCCAGCCACCTTATGCATCTAGTGCATGTCTGTCGATGGAACCAGTCTCACGTAAGCGTACGTGTAAGGTCGGTCCGGGCCGCTTCATCCCACAATACCGCCGAATCAAGATTGACTAGTAACGGTAAGAAAGTTGAACAAGATCATACGCCCACAACTGCTTTGTGTTCTACTCGTGCAAGATGCTACGCATAAAACCTAGGCTCAGATGCCACTGTTGGGGAACGTAGCATAATTCAAAATTTTCTACGTCTTCACCAAGATCCAACTATGGATACATCTAGCAACGAGCAAGAAAGAGTGCATCTACATACCGTTATGAAGATTGCGTGCGGAAGCTTTCAACGAAGCAAGGATGAAGTAGTCGTACTCTTCACGTTCTTCGTCACCGATGATCTAGCGCCGAACGGACGGCACCTCCGCGTTCAACACACGTACGGTGCAGCAACGTCACCTCCTTCTTGATCCAGCAAGGGGGGAGGAGAAGTCGTCAGAGATCCGGCAGCACGACGGCGTGATGACGGATGCAGTGGAGATCGCAGCAGGGCTTCACCGGGCGCCCTGCGTGGGAGTTGGGAGGTGTGACGGGAGGGGGAGAGGCGCCAGGGCTAAGGTGCGGCTGCCCTCTCCCCCCCCCACATATATATAGGGGCCAGGGGGGTTCCTGGACCCCCTGCAGATCCAATCTGCAAGGGGGCGGCGGCCAAGGGGGGTTCCTTGCCCCCCAAGGCAAGTGGAGCCCCCCTCCCCTTTAGGGTTTGAACCCTAGGCGCAGGGGAGGTGGGCCTCCCTTAGTGGTGCGCCAGCCCAGAGGGCTGGACACATCCCCTCGCGGCCTAGGGGCCCCACCGGGATGGGTGGCCCCACCCGGTGGACCCCCGGGGCCCCTCCGGTGGTCCCGGGACGCTCCCGGTGACCCCCGGAGATCACCCGTTGGCCGAAACTGGACTTCCCATATATCAATCTTTACCTCCGGACCATTCCGGAACTCCTCGTGACGCCCGGGATCTCATCCGGGACTCCGAACAACTTTCGGGTTTCCACGTGCATTTATCTCTACGACCCTAGCGTTACCGAACCTTAAGTGTGTAGACCCTACGGGTTCGGGAGACACGTAGACATGACCGAGACCACTCTCCGGTCAATAACCAACAGCGGGATCTGGATACCCATGTTGGTTCCCACGTGTTCCTCGATGATCTTCATCGGATGAACCACCATGTCAAGGATTCACTCAATCCCGTATGTTATTCCCTTTGTCCATCGGTACGGTACTTGCGCGAGATTCGATCGTCGGTATTCCCAACACCTTGTTCAATCTCGTTATGGCAAGTCTCTTTACTCGATCCGTAATCCATCATCCCGTGACCAACTACTTAGTCACATTGAGCTCATTATGATGATGTATTACCGAGTGGGCCCAGAGGTACCTCTCCGTCATACGGAGTGACAACATCCCAGTCTCGGTTCGTACCAACTCAACAGACACTTTCGGAGATACCCGATGCGTACCTTTATAGCCACCCAGTTACGTTGTGACGGTTGGCACACCCAAAGTATTCCTACGGTATCCGGGAGTTGTACAACCTCATGGTCTAAGGAATAAATACTTGACACTGAAAAGCTTATGCATTACGAACTATACGATCTCGTGTTATGCTCAAGTTTGGGTCTTGTCCATCACATCATTCTCCTAATGATGTGATCCCGTTATCATCGACATCTCATGTCCATGGTCAGGAAACCGTGACCATCTGTTGATCAACGAGCTGGTAACTAGAGGCCTACCAGGGACTTATTGTGGTCTGTGTATTCACACATGTATCGCTGTTTCCGTACAATACAATTCAAGCATGAATAACAAACGATTATCATGAACAAGGAGATATAATAATAATACTTTTATTATTGCCTCTAGGGCATATCTCCAACAAGTATACCCAGGTGTATCTTGAGTAATCATCCACAATCGCCAAGCAGTACTTTCTACCCCCAAGACTATCAAAAGATGGAGGCCCAAAGAGGTCCATGTGAAGGAGCTCTAGGGGTCTCTTTGAATAGATGATAGTCGTGGGAGGGTGAGCCGTCTCATGTAACTTTCCTTCAATGCAAGCCCTGCAAGCACGATCTTTGGCAAAGCTAACATTCGTTAGTCCACGGACATGGTCCCCCTTGAGAAGACTTTGCAAGGATCTCATATTGACATGGGCCAAACGGCGATGCCAAAGCCATCCCACATCAACTTTAGCCATTAAGCATGTCGCGACCTTAGTGGGTTTCTTCGAGAAGTTAACCACATAAAGACCGTTCTCGACATGCCCAACATAGGCTACTTTAAGAGTCTTGCTCCACAATAGGGCCACTGTATCAATATCAAAGAATGTAGTAAAGCCCATGAGTGCAAGTTGGCGAACAGAAAGTAAATTGTATGCAAGGAACTCAACAAGCATGACTTTCTCGATCGTGAGATCACGAGAGACAACAACCTTGCCGAGCCCCAATACCTTATAAGATGAAGCATCACCCCATTCGACGTTGGTGGCCATAGATGAACCTAGATACACGTCCACCACCAAGTCTTTGCATCCGGTCATATGATTTGTGGCTCCACTATCGAGCAACCATGATCCCCCACCGGAAGCAAACTCCTACAAGAGATCAATGCTTGGATTTAGGTACCCATTTGGTAATGGGTCTTTTGAGGTTAGTAACAAGGGTCTTAGGAACCCAAATGGACCATTCAATGTACTCATAAGAAGAACCAACAAATTTAGCAAACACATGACCATCACTAGCACGACATAAAACATATGAAGGATTTAAGTCGCCGGCTATGTTTGATGGTATGGTGGAGTTTTTCTTGACACCACCACCTTTCTCCGTTTTCTTCTTCATTGATGCGCCCTCTCCCCCTTTCACAAAAGTTTGTTGGAGAGGGGGTGGTAGCTTGATCTTGTCATTCTTCTTCTTCTTGGGCTTAGGAACAAACCCAATTCCTTCTTTTGCCACAACCTACTTTTGATTGCTCAAAAGGTTGTTGAGGTTCTTCTCACCTTGTATGCATGTCACAAGGCCTTTCTCAAGTTGCTTCTTCAACTTGGCATTTTCTTTAACAAGATGCACATGCTCGCAACATGGGTTAGTAGCATTTGCATTATCAATTAACACCATGCGAGGAAAGACAAACTTTTCCTTGGTTAGCGAAACTTGGAGTTGATCATGAGACTCCTTGAGAGAAGCATGCATACTTTTCAAGGCCTTGTGAGCCTTGTCGAGTATAACAAACTCCTCTTTGAGTTTAGCATGGTCAACCCCAAGTTTTGCCTTCTCGGAATTAAGCACACGAGAGACAACTAAGGCATGATCAAGATCTTTCTTTAAATTAGCATGATCATCATTGTGTGACTCCTCAAGGGCCAAACGAAGACCACGCTCTTCCTCTAGGGCGTTAGAGAGATCTGATATCTCATCAGCATAGTCTCGACTATGTCCTTCCATTTTAGTAATGGTCTCCTCGTGAGCCTCGATCATGTCATTGGCCTCACCGAGTTGTTCCAAGAGAGCAACAAAGTGCTTCTTGGGATTGCCCTTAAGTTTGCTCATGAACACCTCAAATTCATTTTCTCCCTCCTTAGTTCCCTCACTCTCATCAATGCAATCCGTCAATGAAGGATTAGAAGTGATGGTAGTAATGATGTTTGGGGTTACCTTGTTGGAGGCCTTGGCCATGAGGCACTTGGCGGTGATGTTCTCATTAGGCGAGTTGAAGAGAGATGAGCTCGGAGTAGTAGCAATAGCAATTGTGGCCATGGTGACCACCTCATCATCTTCATCATTATCATCATCCTCAACATATTCTTCTTGGGCCACCAACCCTTTGGGAGGGGTCTTCTTGTTGAAGTTGTTCTTGTTGGGATAGGACTTGGCCTTGTCCTTCCGGATAAGCTTGCCTCCAAAGTCCTCTCTTTTCTCATATGGGGAATCAACAACAAAGTGGCTAACATTTCCACAGTTGAAGCAAGTCCTCACTCGTTGCTTGCCCTTGTTGCCACTTGAGTTGTTCTTGTTGAAGTTGGGTCTTGTGTTCTTCTTGTTGCCCCAAAATTGCCGTGAAGCAAGAGCCATGTGCTCATGATAGGAATATTTGGTGTCCTCGGGGCTACTCTCATCTTCTTCCTCCACCTCCTCTTCTTCCACACAAGCCTTGGCCTTCAAGGCAAGGTCAGGCTTCTTTGATCGTTGAGCTCTTAAGACCGCATTGTCGGCGGTCATGTCCAAGATCCTCATGGCAACGAACTCATCCAACACTTCATTTGATGACAAGTGGTGGAAGTTCGGTCTGTGACGAATGACAGAGGACATGGCCTTATGATAGGGCATCATGGCCTTGAGGAACTTGCGCTTGATCCAATTGTCATCCGTGTCCTTACTGCCATGATCTTGAAGAGAGACCGCAAGGGTGGTTAATCTCTGATAAAGTTCACGAGGATCTTCTTCTTCGATCATAGCAAACTCATCGGCTTCATCTTGCACAACTTCATAGTTAGAGCGTTGAATGCTAGTGCTTCCCTTGTACATAGTGCCAACATGCTCCCAATCTTCCTTGGCCACAGTGAAGGGTCGAAGATGTGCAATGTCTTCTGGAGGAATAGCATCTTGAAGAATGCAAAGAGCGGACTCGTTGAATTGATGATCCGCTGTTTCTCTTGGAGTCATGTTGTCGGGATCATGCGGATAAAAACCTTGCTCAATGATTCTCCAAAGATTAGTAGACCAATGATTTATATGAAGTTTGAAGCGAAACACCCAAGTAGCAAAATCAGAATTTTTAATAAACTTGGGAGGAGGCCCAACGGAATTTAAATGCGGTGTAGGAACGGGTCCTCCATAGTGAGTAGGAGGAGCGGAGTGGGCAAAGATCCCACTCCCATTCTTAGTAACATGGGCTTGTTCACTACTAGCTTCTCCCTTGTCGGGATTAGCCTCCGACACGTTGGTAGCGGGACGAACCACTTCCAACGGTGCGGTGGATAATTTAAGCCCCTCAAGCAAATCTTTAAACATGCCCTTGACCTCGGTCGCTAGTGACTCTTTCAATGTGGTCATAGCCACATTTAACTCCTCACGAGAGACCGAGGCTCCCCCATCGGACGTAGGCAAGGACGGAGTTCCACCGGAATGATCCTCCGTCTCGACTACGTTGTCCCCCATACTCTTTGGACGGTAAAGTCCTTAAAAAGAGACGAGGCTCTGATACCAATTGAAAGGATCGATATGGTTGATTAGAGGGGGGGGTGAATAAGCAACTAACAATTTTTAGCTTTTCTTAACCACTTTAAATTAAACATCAAAGTAAGTTGTCTAGATATGTTACTAAGATGACAACTAGTAGGAAGTAAAGATAACAACCTCACAAGCAAGATATATAAGATAAACAAGTAAGGCTTGCAAAAGTAAAGGTAAGAATTAACCACAAGTGGAACCGGTGAAGACGAGGATGTGTTGCCGAAGTTCCTTCCCTTTGAGGGGAAGTACGTCTCCGTTGGAGTGGTGTGGAGGCACAATGCTCCCCAAGAAGCCACTAGGGCCACCGTATTCTCCTCACGCCCTCACATGATGCAAGGTGTCGTGATTACACTAGTGGTGCCCTTGAAGGCGGCAACCGAACCTTTGCAAACAAGGTTGGGGCTATCTCCACAACTAAATTGGAGGCTCCCAACGATACCACGAAGCTTCACCACAATGGAATATGGCTTCGAGGTGACCTCAACCGTCTAGGGTGCTCAAACACCCAAGAGTAACAAGATCCGCTAGGGATTAGTGGGGGGAATCAAATATCTCTTGGTGGAAGTGTAGATCGATGCCTTCTCAAGCAATCCCGAGCAAATCAACAAGTTTGATTGGCTAGGGAGAGAGATCGGGCGAAAATGGAGCTTTGCAGCAACAATGGAGTATGTGGGGGAAGAGGTGACTCTTCTTGGGGAAGAAGACTCCCTATATACAGTGGGAGAACAAATCCAACCATTATCCCACGATTCTGCCCGCAGAGAGCGATACTACAGCATGTAAGTTGCGGTACTACCGCTTGGCCAGCGGTACTACCGCTTTGGGTGCGGTACTACCGCTATAGCAGCACTAGCCAGATTGCACTCTGACACGAAGGCATACGGGCGGTAGTACTGCCTGAGCGGTACTACCGCTCGCCCTTGCGGTACTACCGCAAGGCAGAGACAAGCAGGCTGAGGACAAGCACGGATGAAATAAATTGCATCTGTAGCTACATCCGCAGAAATACGGTAGTAGCAAAACACAGCACAGTACTACCGCTTGGTACAAGCAGTACTACTGTGTAGGATGCGGAAGTAAAAATTACTTCCGCACTTGGTGCAGTGCCGGGCCAGATACATGGTACTACCGTTCTAGAGCCACAGTACTACCGCTGGAGTGGTACTACCGTGTCCGCAGGCGGTACTACCGTGTGGCTGTGCGGTACTACCGCTTATGTGAGCGGTACTACCGCTTGCCAGGCAGGTGCACTAGTAAGAAGCCATGGTTTGCATATACGATAAGAAACGGCCGAAGCTCCAGAGAAGCAAAGGAAAGGTGGTGCGAGAGTAGAATGTGTACGTGTTGATTCCACCCAAACCTTTTCAAAATAGACCCCCTCTTAATACTACGGCTTTCATATTACTCAAAGCCACCGACAGGGAGCAAAAAGGAAACACCATCTTCCATCAAATCTGAGGGGCAAACAATCGTCTTGTGCCTAAGTGAGATATACCTGAAAGAGCTTAGAGCACACGATTAGTCCGCAAATGCATTGTCATCAATCACCAAAACTACTTAGGGAGAAATATGCCCTTACAATTATTCATGCTAGAATTGTATTAACTGGAAACTTAGTACATGTGTGAATACATAGACAAAACAGAGTGTCCCTAGTATGCCTCTACTAGACTAGCTCATTGATCAAAGATGGTTATGTTTCCTAACCATAGACATGAGTTGTCATTTGATCAATGGGATCACATCATTAAGAGAATGATGTGATGGACAAGACCCATCCGTTAGCTTAGCACAATGATCGTTCAGTTGTATTGCTATTGCTTTCTTCATGACTTATACATGTTCCTATGACTATGAGATTATGCAACTCCCGAATACCGGAGGAACACCTTGTGTGCTATCAAACGTCACAACGTAACTGGGTGATTATAAAGATGCTCTACAGGTGTCTCCGAAGGTGTTTGTGGTGTTGGCATAGATCAAGATTAGGATTTGTACTCCGAGTGTCGGAGAGGTATCTATGGGCCCTCTCGGTAATGCACATCATAATAAGCCTTGCAAGCAAATGACTAATGAGTTAGTCACGAGATGATGTATTACGGAACGAGTAAAGAGACTTGCCGGTAACGAGATTGAACTAGGTATTGAGATACCGACGATCGAATCTCGGGCAAGTAACATACCGATGACAAAAGGAACAACGTATGTTGTTATGCAGTTCGACCGATAAAGATCTTCGTAGAATATGTAGGAGCCAATATGGGCATCCAGGTTCCGCTATTGGTTATTGACCGGAGAGATGTCTCGGTCATGTCCACATAGTTCTCAAACCCGTAGGGTTCGCACGCTTTCATTGACAATATAGTATTTAATGAGTTATGTATGTTGGTGACCGAATGTTATTCGGAGTCCTGGATGTGATCACGGACATGACGAGGAACTCTGGAATGGTCCGGAGATAAAGATTAATATATGGGATAATAGTGTTTGACCTCCGGAAGGGATCCGGAATTCACCGGAAGGGGTTCCGGATGTTTCCCGAAATGTTTGGGTACGAGAACACTTTATTTGGGCCAAAAGGAAAAGCACACAAGGTTTTTGGAAGGCGCAAAAGGAAGTTTTGCGGAGTCCAGGGGCCAGACGCCAGGGTCCCTGGCGTATGGGTCCAGACGCGGGGAACCCTGGCGTCTGGCTCTGGAGTCCGAGAAGGACTCTTGCCTTTCGGGTGAAACCGACTTTGTGAAGGCTTTTACTCCAAGTTTCGACCCCAAGGCTCAACATATAAATAGAGGGGTAGGGCTAGCACCCAAGACACATCAAGATACACCAAGCCGTGTGCCGGCAACCCCGACCCTCTAGTTTATCCTCCGTCTAGTTTCTGTAGTGCTTGGCGAAGCCCTGCGGAGATTGTTCTTCATCAACAACCGTCACCATGCCGTCGTGTTGCCGGAACTCATCCACTATTTCGCCCGTCTTGCTGGATCAAGAAGGCGAGGACGTCATCGAGCTGAACGTGTGCTGAACACGGAGGTGCCGTACGTTCGGTACTAGATCGGGACGGATCGTGAAGGTGTACGACTACATCAACCGCGTTGATAAACGCTTCCGCTTTCGGTCTACGAGGGTACGTAGATACATCATCCCCTCTCGTTTGTATGCATCTAGTAGATAGATCTTACGTGTTCGTAGGAAAATTTTGAAATACTACGTTCCCCAACACGGATCGCCATCGCTCGCCGAAGCACCGGCCGCCACACCGCGCGAGCGGCCATAGCAACCAGCGCCCACCTGAGTCGCGCACCTCGCCCACAAGCAGTGCGACAACCACCACCGAGGCCGCCGCCCCGGAATCCCTGACCCCTCCGCAACCGCCCGGCGGCAAATGGACGTAACCGACCGATGAGAGGTAAAAGGCACGCCCTTCACCCCAAAATGAACCCTTGGCGAGAAGACGACCCAGCCAGCTAGATCTAGGTAGGGGAGAGGGTTGCCAGCAGTCGGCAGCCTCGTCCTCGCCGCAGCCACCAGCCTCGACCACACCGCAGCCGCCGGCCTCGACCTCACAGCAGCCACCGCATCGCGCCACCAGGGACAGGGACCAGGAGGCCCCTGCCTCCCTCCCAGTTCGCCCCACCATTGCTAGCCAGCCAACGGCACCCGCCATGCCGCAGACGTCCACCAACAGGGTGCCATCGTCCGCCACATCCATCAGCCGAGAAGCAGAAGAGAGAGGGCACCACCGTCACGACGCCACCCCTCCCGGCCGAAAGACGTGGCAGGGGCCGCCGCCCGTGACCCGCGCCGCCCGTGACCCGCGCCGCCCGGAGGGCCAGATCTGGCGGAGCCGCGACCAGAACCGGACCCCGGGCACGCCCCACCAGCACGCCGGCGGCCACGCCGCAGCCGCGCCACCGCCGGCCGGATCTGACGCGCCACCGCACTGCAGCGCCCGCCGCAAGCACAGCACCCCAGCCCAGCCGTCTCGGCCCGCTCCGAGGCCGCTGAGCGAGGGGGCGAGAGCTCCTCGCCACCGCCGACCAGGCTTCGCCTGGCCACGCCCTCTGGCGGCGGCGAGGTGGAGGAGGAGAAGGTGGGGAGGCCCGGCGGCGGCGGCTAGGGTTGCTCCAATTAAGGAAAACCAAGAAAAAAAATCAAAATATAAACACAAAAGAAGCAAGAATTAGAGCTAGACGAAGGGGTTTAAACATGGTCTAAGCCTGACACAAGAGAGTTGAGGCCCAAAACAAGAGCGCTGAGGCCCAATACCACCAGAAGCAACATATGTCCACCACCAGAAGCAACATATCCCTCAAAAAAAAAAAAAACAGAAGCAACATATGTCCAGCCAAAGCGACCACCATACTCACAAGATATCTCAACAACCCCGAGACTCTCGACCACCATGTATCGAAGCAACATGAACTAACATTTAGGAGTGACCCCCTTTGATTTCCGTCGATGGTCGCCAAAGCTCGGAAACCCTCATTCTCACGTTGTAGGTCCAAGAGTTTATATAGGCATCAAAATTTCCCACCCGAGGTTTGGAAGAGAGCCTCAGAAATGCACCACATGAACTCTCACCAAAAGAACAAAAGCAGATATAACCAAGCGGCCAGCTTGGTAAGCTACCTACAACAAATTGCAATCAAAGAACATAAACAGATATAACGAAAGCAGAAGAGCACAATGCCGTTTTTTTACTTTAGCAAGTTTTTGACCAACCGCATCTGTCACAGGCTCGATGACACGCTATCATAACCAAGTTTGCCACATAATGGCTTATTGCGAAAGCACTGTACAGAAGTCCCAGCCAGGATAAAACTCGCTTTTTCAGTGAACGAGGCTCCATTCTCATTACATGAATGCCTCATCTCAAGTCATCTACAGCTTGGATGGGCGCTGGTACCATCCGTATAGCTCATCTTTGCAGTATCTGGTGACTTGCTTCACGCTCAGGTAGTTCTCGAGGCCCCTGAAAGCAAAACAGCAAAGACGGTTCAGAGGATACAGATACTAGCTGCAGTTTGTGAACCATAGCACTCATGAACTAACTCACCATTCTCCTAGCTCCCGGCCAAAACCACTCCGCTTGTTCCCTCCCCACGGAGCTTGAACCAGGGTCGGTTGCGAGCAGTTTATCCAAACAATGCCCGAGTGAATAACCTGCAGGTGTGGGATTGTAGATTTACCTATCAGGTCACTGAATACTTCGGTTTCATTCCACTTCCACAATTTACGTGCATGTTACAGTTCAAAATGGATCTACCTTTGCAATGCGCTCACACCTCTCCAGATCATCAGAGATCACACCACCAGCCAAGCCATAGCTGAAAACAAAATGGCAGAAAAGTCAAAGGGAATGATATAAGCATGGGAGTATTTTTTTTCCTTTCAGGCTTGCGCAAATCAGGTAACTCACTGGGTATCATTTGCAAGCTCTACAGCTTCGCTCTCTGTCTTAAATACTTTGACACAGATGACTGGTCCAAAGACTTCCTCTCTCCAAATTTGCATTGATGTGCTAACGTTTGTTATAATTGTAGGTTCAATAAAGAACCCTTTTCCGAGATGCTGCCATTTCACAAACGTAGCTTGGATGAATAAACGAGAGACAAGAGCATGTAATGTAATGACCAATGCTTACCTTTGGTCGGTCACCCCCATGCAAAATTGTAGCACCTTCACTTCTTGCTGTCGAGATGAACTTCTTAATCTTCTCATACTGAAATAAGAAAAAAAAAATGGCTGTCTATTGTAAGGGAACTCTAAGGTGGTTGCAAAAGCATGACTGGATATATAAGCTAAACAGTTTGCAAAAGAGAAAGTCGACAGCTAACAATTTATTGCATTGCAGGTCATCCCCGTTATCTCGAAGAGGAATTATCGGTTTTAAGTTCAATTTCACACCAAAGTGTGAACAGGTTTACCAAAATGTACATATTTGCAACCAAGCTACAAAAGTGCAATACGCTCCATTTGAGTTACCTGCCCTTTACTGATGACTGAACCCAGCCTGCAACCTTCTTCCAGTGGGTCTGAGATTTTTATATTCTTTGCCCATTCAACTAGTCTATCTAAAAACCGGTCTGCAATTTTCTCCTGTGAAAGAGTGGATCTTCATGTCATCTATTAGAAAATGGCCTGATTTTCCAAATAAAATAAAATCCAGGAGAGCATACATACATGGAGAAGTAGACGAGAAGTTGCACTGCAAACTTGACCACCATTGAAAAAACAACCAAACATGGCCCATTCAACAGCTGTTTCAAATTCAGCAAGACTTCAGCACACCAATTCACAAATTAGCTAAGACTATGTATCAATGAAATATGTAAAATTGGCAATTATTCTTCCATAACCCAAAGATTATGGACTGAGTTAAAGTGGAAAATATGGATTAGGCGCATAGTGCAACATCCATGAGAGGAAGATACCTTTGTCAATGTCAGCAACATCATCAAAGATAACAAGAGGACTTTTGCCACCAAGCTCTAATGAAACAGGCTGTTGAAGAAGATGGTACACAACAGTATCAGAATAAAGGAAACATTGATGCCTAATTCACAGATTACTTGCATCGGCTCTTTAGCCGAAGCACAGAACGTCACAAATTATAGCAACTGAAATATAGAGAGAACACACCTTAACCATTTGGGCAGCAGCGGTCATTATGGTCTTACCAGTTGCAGTACTTCCTGTAAAAGCAATCTACAGAAAGGATCGAAAGATAATTTTAGAAGCTTGAGAACTGAGGATGATCATATAAGATTACAACTCGGTATATCCATGAGTATATGACCATCCATATTCAAAGAATAGGTCTGACCTTATCCACATGGGGATGTGAAGCTATTGGAGCACCTGCATCAGGGCCCAGACCAGTAATTATGTTCAGAACTCCTGAAGGCAGTCCTATCTCTTCGCATATTGCGCCGAGCTCTAAGCAAGTCCTGTTTTTGAAAAAAAAAGTCATGGATACAATAATCATTCAAAGGACTGGACTTAACTAAAAGGAATCGAGCCTTACAGAGAAGCTAGCTCAGATGGTTTTAACACAGCTGTACACCCAGCAGCCAGGGCAGGTGCAACCTTCCAAGTAGCCATTAACAGAGGATAGTTCCTTCATTTCCACAAGAGAAAGCAAAACAATTAGGAGTTTAGAAATATTAACTTCAAAGACACCGAGTTATCAAATTCAGCCGGCAACCAATGCAAAATTATCTTAATTCGATTGTTAATTAATAACCTGTTGTTTCCATTTAAAAAGTAAAACAAATGACCAGTGGTTTTGCCTGTACTCATATAAGATTTAATATTCGATACCATGGAAGAAGAAAATACTCCCTCTGTCCCAAAATACGTGACTCGACTTTACAAAGTCGAGTCACTTATTTTGGGACGAAGGGAGTATCTGCCATGAACTATAAGACCTTGGAATCTCAAGGATAACAGCTTAAGAAGTCTTAAGAAGAAAAAATGACAAGTGGACTATAAAAAAATGCTATGACATCCGCATATAGTGTGGATCAAAATCCAAGACAAATGGTTGCACATATATACCAGGGAGTGATGAGTCCAACAACCCCGATGGGTTCTTTAAGAACATAGGTCTTGAATTCTTCCATGGGCAGAGAGATTGGTGCATGTTGTTTACCATCTAAGGCTTCAGCCAGACCAGCATAGTACTCAAAGCATGCAGCGACATCGTCCTAAGATAGGATGGGAAATCATCAAACAAAACATGGATCGTCTTTAGGCACACTAAACATTATAACGTGAATAATTGAAAATACCATGTCCGCAACTGCTTCGTCCTTGGGCTTTCCAGAATCAACTGTCTCCAGCAATGCCAGATACGATATCTTTTCTTTAATCTGCACCAGCATCCAATATTTCAAGAAAATTACTGGCAGTAACAAACATACTAATTAACAGACAAACATCCATTAATCAAAGCAGTGACATTTGGAAACTCTCTCATGCTAACAAAAACTCCAACTCTCTGTCTTCCATTTCAATGCAGCAAAACAGCCCGAACTTGGTAAACCTTACACATTCTACATGTATATATGAAATTGATGTCAAATGCTAAGATCTATATGTAGAGTGCCTTCACCTTTGAAATTGATACTGTCCACCAGTTCAAAATTGGTTTCACTATAACAGCAACACCATGTTCTGAATGAACAAACCTATCATCTTGCCAGATTCCACTCCTTAGAGCTAAAGCTCTTGTATTGGAGGATGACAGACTAATGTGCCAAAATTAAGTAGGAGTACTATACTGGACATAGAGAGTATGATGCTGTGAGACTATCTCCTACCATACTTGCAACATACGTTAAAAACAGTTCATGTGGTTTGCAATAAAAAAGAGTAACAAAACTCTGGTAATTTTGAATAACTAGCCAAATGTCCAGCATGATTGTGCAAAGTGTAGTAATGTATAATGTGTGGAGTTTAAATCTTAGCAGGATTTGCTGTTTCCCAAGAGAAAGGGGGTGCCATGCCATCCCTTGGTATCATGATTGGATGCTGAATTTGAATTCCTACTTTGAAAACAAACTGAAGTTGGTAAATTTAATTTATCATAATGGAACATCTCTGCAAACCACATGATACAGAGGATTAGTGGAGCCATCAACCAAGTTTGCACCCTCTACCTCTGAATTACGAACAATGGTATTGTACTTTCTTTTCAGAACTTTTTTTTTGGCAAACTTCTTTTCGGATCATACTTGAAAGTTGTAAGTTATTGCTAGCCAACTACCAAACGCAAGACTTCTTTGAAAGGATCCATCAATCCAAGGATCTGATGTTTGTTTTTCTTACTAGTGACCGTTTCTAGCAGTTATAGAGCTCATATGACGCAATAAAGAAATCCGAGTAGATCAAAATTTTCTGCTGTACAAGAGATGTGCAGCACTAGGGGCATCCTGTTCTTCAGCCCCCAAAACCAGCTTCACTCACACGGCGATGAGATAATGGTACCTCGGCCACTCCGTGTATACGTCTAACTTTTCTGTGAACATGTATACATCTAACTCCAGGCCTCAGATTCAGAGAAACATGAGAGACTGGTACCTTAGCGGCGATCGCGTTCAGATACTTGGCCCGCGTGGCCCCGGAAGCGCGCGCCCAGCGGCTCCCGCCGTCGAGCAGGAACGCCGACCGCGCCGCCGCGACGGCGAGCTCGACGTCCTCCGCAGTGGCTGCCGGGATGTCGCCTTCACCGATCACCAAACCACACAGCAAACCAACAGAGCTGAAGTCAGTACGGCACTGATACAACATAGAGTACTGGTAGCGCCCGGCACAGAGAAAACGATGTGGCGGAAGGGGGAGGGGGGCGGCGAAACGAACCGATGGTGTCCTCGGTGGCCGGGTTGATGACGGGGATGCGGCGGCCGAGGGTGGGCTCGCGCCACCCGCCGCCGATGAAGAGGCCGCGGCGCGGGATCGCTGGGGGCGCGGCCATGGCTGGCTACTCTGCTTCGGCGAGGTGGGTGGCCGCGCTGGGTGGTGGTGCCGTGCCGTAGCAGGAGGTGAGTAGGAGTATGGGGAGTGGTGCTGAGCTGCGGTGGCTCCGTTGCTTTTGCCTTTAGGAGCGGGCGAGCGAGCACGTTTTCTCGTGATCCCGGCGATCTCGGCCGGCCCCGCAAGCCGGAAGTGTTGGCCTCGTCGCTATCCTCCACGCCTCTCGCCCCCGAATTAACTAGTGCGCGATCTCCCGGGATGGGTCTCTTTTCCTCTCCATGATCCACCGGGACGTGACCAAGTTGTCTGGCGCGGAAGGCCCACACGTATGTGATTTGCTCGTGGTGGGTGGGCGCCGTCACTAGCAGCGCCACCTAACATTCAGGATCAGTCGCCTTCTACAGCGCGGCTGCCTGCTCACTGCTCAGACATGAGAGGACGAACCACATGCGGATCGTCGTTCCAAACCATATCAAGGCGCCGCTGGGAGAGATTCTCATGCTGATTTTGATGTTTATTAAAGTATTTTGCGTACCCCGGAAAATTCGAGCTCAAGCGCGGGCGTGCATGCACGGACGCACGGGCGCTGCTCGCCTTGTTTTGGAGTGGTTCTAACTTCTAAATAAATAAAGTCGTTCCCGTGCAGACGGGTTTGAGATTTTGTTCTCTTCTCCGTGTCACACAGCGCCAGATGTTCGATACCATGGGAATAATCGAGTCCCGCTTCCCGGGGATGGGAGGGGAGGGTAACATGGCGAGAGGAGACCGATGCAAAGTGTGCGTTCAACGTCACTGGATCACCTTTTCCCGAGCAAACCGTGTGGGTAGATTATTCATCTTCTTTTTTTTGATAAAGATTATTCATCTTCTTGATAGGAACGTCAGGTTCTTATTAAATTATTTAGAAAAAACACACAAACGACTGATTTTCATTTCAAATTGGTCGGTATTCTTAGGGCTCCTTTGATCCGCATAGTTTTAAAAACACGGAAAATAGAAAAAATATAGGATTGAAATGTCATTCTCATCTTAGGGTGTATTTGGTTTGGAGAAAATCAAAGCGTAGAAAGTATAAGTGGTACAGGAAAATGACAAGATAGCACATTTTTCAATAAAAGATGGATTTTATTGATTTAAATGGATCATCAAGAGGATACAAATACAATGAGCACACATCCAACCTTTGCATAGTTAGGACGCATACAGTCAATACCAAACATACAATCACAAAATACACGCCGACAAATAGCAAAGTCATGTAAGACCAAAGCTATGAGTAGACGAGGAAAAAAAGAAAAAAGTACCCCAAAGCGATCAAATCCGTGACCGACAAACTACAACAAGGACTATATCTGCACCCATCATCTCTTGACGTCACACGGAGGATGAGATTCTTCAACTCACATAGGTATAACTGACATAGATCAGACCTATGATTTCACCCTGGAGCTCGCGACCGGGTGCTCGAGTAGCACCACCATCGACGTCACTTATGTGTTGCCGCCACCACTTTTCTTCCATCTCAACAGCTAAATGTGATGTGCGGCCGTCGTTGCTGCACAACCATCCCTCTGTGTCAAGTCGCCATCTATAGTTTGCAACTTCCTACCAAAGTCAACCACCGGATCTAAAGAGAGGACCCTCACGAAGACCTTTTGGTGGCCGCCGCAGTACGCAGAGTGTTCGCCGCCGTAGACCAAAGTGTCGTAGATGGTGGAGCCGCAAGATCTGCCGCTACATATGACCTCCAAGGCCATGTCGGTGCCGCCAGCACGCGGGAGCCCCACTGGAACAACACCCCGACGTCCCAGACGCCTCCTATCACCGCAGACATGGCGACGACCGTGTTGACGCTCAAAAGTGGCACAATCGTAAAAGTTGCTTTAATCTATGTCAAGATTACTTCAAACTTATGATTGGAAGTCACCATGAGATGGCTTTCTTTGAGAAGATCAAGATGGATATGAGAGTGGTCTAAAATGGAGTCCGGATGCAAAAGTTATGACAAGTTCAGAGATGCTCATGATGACACCAGATTAAAGAATGGCTTGAAATCCTATTAAGATGACTTCAAATGGAAAAAGTTTCAACATGAAAGTTGTGCGTCTCGTCGAAACGGTCGATTTTGATATAAAAATCGTCCCAATCCGAGTTCGTATGCAAAAGTTACAGCCATCCGAACACAGCCCTGTCACAGAGCCTTAAGTGGCGCGCCCCACCAGCCACGTGTCTGATGGGTAGTGCGAATAACAGCCTGTATTGCGTGACCGTTTTGGCCTAGAAGATGGCTTCAAATCGAAAAACGTTCAACATGAAAGTTGTTCGTATCGTCGAAACGGACAAGATTGCTTTTGGGCTCTTTTCCATCCGAGGTCGTTTACCACCTCAAGAATTATCCGCAAGTTACAGCCAGTTTAAACCGAACAGTTTTGGAAAGTTCGGATAAAACCAATCTGAATTTGGCTAGGGTTTTGGACGTGAATCCAAGCCTTTTCCTTGCACGGCAAGTCCAGCCGCCTCTTATATACCTAAGGGGTGACGGCCGATTGAACAACACACAATCGATCAATTCATCTACCACTTTTTATCTTTTATCTTTTCTTCTTAACCCTAGTTCTTCTTCTTCCTCGTTCTTCGTTCGTTCTTCTTGTTGCAGGGCGGCGAACCTCGAGGCCCTAGGGGCGGTCAGGCCGACCTAGGGCAGCCCATAGCCGCCGCGCGCCCTGACGGGGTCCCTTTCGGGCGCGTGGGGTTTCGGGTATACAAAAGCGCCCGCCGGATTGCCTGCGTACCGCGCTTCCGGACGGGTCTCCTTCGACGTGAGCTGCAGTGCATCACCCCCGGCGTCGAGGGTACACGGTGACGTGTTCGTGTGCGAACACACTTTTTGGCGACTCCGCTGGGGACGAAGCTTTGAACGGTCTCCGGCCCGTTCTTGCTACGAAGAGATCGTCATCTAGGGTTTGCAATCTACAAAGGTAATATGAATACCCAATTCACATATGTAGATGCAAATAATACATATGTTGTTGCTAGATCATCTAATGAGCATAATGTATCGGCTAGCCCTAGCTTTATCAATCATGCATCTAATTATGTGCAAGGGCCGATGCAACAAAATCTCCATGATTCTACTTCATATAATTTTAGCAACATGCAACATATGTATCCCAACTCCCATGCATCGGCAACCCCACAAATGCATATGCCGATGAACAACATGATGAGTTCGGTTAATCAAGTTGAAACACCCCATGTAGGATCTTTCAATGGCATGCAACATAGTGTTTCATCTTTTTATTCATCGGCAACTAATTTGCAACATGTTAATCCAAACATGCTGGTGGATAGGGGAATTGGCCATGCTACTACTAGTTATTCGGCCAATTACCCTCAAACATCATATGCTACACCTCATGCTACTAAATTTTTGGCACCATACGCAACTGTTGATGTCCATAATTCGGCTCCGCACCTTAATGGTCATGGCCGAATAAGTGAAACTTCTGCAGGAGCACAAATGCCTTCACCTACTACCGTGGCATATCATGTCCCCCCTACACAATTACAGAATTTCGGCAACATCTCATTGCCGAAAGAGTCTAAAAGCATTGGGGGGCAACCGTATCCAGACTGGGTAATTGAGAACAAGCTTACATTCTCTTGGGATTTGTGCAACTCTATTCGCCAGGAACTAATAGAAGGCGGGAAGCCTCATGATTTTGCTGCTGTAAAAGCTAGAGTTGTGCAAATGATGCAGTTGCCCAATGTTGTACCATCCAGTGTACCACCTAAACAATCGCAAAGTTTCGGCACCTCATTGCCGAAAGAGTCTCAAAGTATTGGGGGGCAGTCTCATGACGAGTGGATGGAAATTGAGATGAAAAAGTTTAAAGCTTGCCAAGCTGAGATGTGGGCTAAAATTAGACGAGAGCGAGAAGCCTTGCAAATTCAAAAAGATAAAGTTGTTGATTCAGGTAACAAAGAAAATTCGGTTATTAGAAAAGCCGAATCAAGTAGTATATATTCTGAGTCCATCAAATCCAAAGAGGCAAGCATTATTGAGAAAGGGCATGGAAAGCATAGCAAAACAGTCATATTTGATTTTTCCGAAGTCAATGGAACCTACTTCCTGCTCTATGAGTTCCGTGCCATAGAAATTGACAAGCCTCAAGGACAAAAACAAGTAGCCGAACAAAGTTCGGCTCACATGGATCTTCAAAGCAATGATGCACGGAATCAAGAAAAAGATGATGAAAAGGTGTCGGGGAGCCATCCAAAGACGGAGCAAGATGTTCTTCAAGTGACACCACCATCATGTTCTCCCAACATATTTGAAGAGGTATGCATAGAGAGTAATTTACCTACATTCAGATTTGGTCGCGACTTCATTATTGATGCATCTATAAGAAATATTCTCATAAGTAATTTTGAAAGACCAATGAAGAAGGGTAATTTACTTGTTAGCAATAAACTTGTTATGGAACATATCGGCCAACCTATTACGCCATTTATAAAGACCGATATTGACTTATTGTTACAGCCAAAGTTTTCCCCGTTGCTTTATGTAAAGTTCATATCTAGTTGGGTAGCTTTGCTTATTTCGTACTTGGCTTGCACTTGGTCTCAACTGAGACATGTATGTTCTAAATATCTTCATTTCAGAAATTTAAAGCCAAGGTTAGATTCTATTGAGAAAACTGATGCTAATATAATATCTTATCCAAAGACATCGGAGATAGAGTGGAAAAAACAATGCATAGCCGAATGGGGAGACTACAAATCTGAACCATTCGTTTGCTTATCTCCAAAGCCGTTCAAACAGCAAGATCGGCTAAAGAATAAAAAGTTTACCTTCAATTCAAGCATGTGTGATCAAATATTTGATTTGTTGCTGAAAAATAATTACATAAGAATTCTTGATCACCATGTCAATCTATCAATTCAAGGACGAATGTATTGTAGGTTGCATCATTCGTTCAAACATAATTTTGAGGATTGCAATATGTTTCGTCAAATAGTTAAATCGGCCATTGAAAAAGGACGATTGAAGTTTGTTGAAACACCAAGAGATGACCAGTCTATTCCGATTGGTCCCGATGGCAAAAAGTTTTTGCATCGGCTGCTTCAAGCCGATCCATTTAAAGAGAATGTAAAAGCTGCAGGTGATGGGATTAAGCTTTCAAGTAAAGAAGTTGTTGAAGAGCATAACGAGCATAATCTTGAGGGCGAGAGTTTCATCGAAGCTACAATGGAGACGCCAAGGACTGGGGGGCAGCAAGCAAATCCAATGATCGATGAAAGCAAACCAAAAGAAAACAAAGGCCGGAATAAGCGCAAGTGTAAGAGATAAAAAATCACCTTCGCTGAACTATTGGATAAATATCAAAAGAAGAGTGAAGAGAAGAATGCTTATCGGCCAAATCTTGCAAAGAAACCAAGATCACCCCCAAGGCGCAAGTATGAGGATCGGCATTGGCAAAGTGACAATTTTTATGCAACATATTCATATCCTTATTTTGGGCCGCCAATGCCAATGCCGTGGATGCCTCCCTATGCTCAAGTAGATCCATATCCATCATGGGACAGGTATGATACAAGGGCGCATTCTCCATCTTATTTTAGACCATCTCACCAATATTATGAAACTTCGAGGAAATCAACATTTGAACAATCACATGTTAAAGACCGTTTCAATCATAAGGAATCGGTCCGGAGCTCAAGGAAGAAGAAAGAGGTGGTCAAGCAAGTTTACCGTGTTAAAAGAGATGGTCGTAAGAGTGCAACTTCAGATTTGATCTCAAATGAAAAAGAGCCAATTAAAGTGTTGACATTGGCTACTAAAGGCAATGAGATGAAGCAACCAATTATTGACAGTCAAAGTGCCAAATCTGAAGAAAAGAAGTTGAGAGTGCACAAAGCCAAAAAAGGATTGCCATTGGCCAAGACAAAATCGCAGCCGGGGTGCCCACTCGACTTATCATATTGGCAAAAGAAGAAACTACAAAAACTTGATGCACAAGAACTTGAAGAAAGAAACATGGCATGGGTTCCCAAAGGAAGTGATCAAAATAAGAATTATGTGCAAGCTTCCATTACAAGAAGTGCGGCAAAGGTGAAGAAGGAAAAGAGTGAAAACTATGAAGGACGAAGCCGAAGGTTTCAGCATCTTCGGTCTACACATTGTCCATATTCTTCAACTATGCCATTAACGCCCATGTCATGGAATTCGTCATCAGGTATGATTGGTAAACCTCAATGGGCTTGTTTTAATCCATGGATGCCATATAATTTCTTACATCATGAAAGGGTATTACCAAGTCACTATACATTTGATTAGTTCCAACTTTTGTTGCTGATCCAAAGGGCCGAAATACTAAGTTTGTCATTTCATTTATTTGTTTCGGCTATATGTGCTTTGAATGAAGTTTACATGGTAATGGCCGATATTTATCTATCGTCCTAAGAAAATGTCAATGCATGGCCGGTGTAGTATTCTAGCATCGTCCTTAGTTCAAATGGAGAGCGAGACAAGGTGATATACATCTTGAGGCTTTCGGTGATTCGTTATGAGTAGTGCAACAAATATCCAAGGGTTATCAATGTTTTGACGAATCACTTATAGTTTATCTTGAGATATGTCTAGATGCAAAATTTACCTTGGGTTGCTTTAAAATTGTTCTTATATTTAGACATGTCAATTCAAAAGAGTTGGCACATCAAGCATCCGGCTACTACGTTAATCATGGTGTATTGCATTTCTCTCAATAGCCGATGCTTCGTCTCGTCAACATAGGTAAGGCCGAACCGAAGTTCACAGCTTCGGCCACTAATGAATTTTGATGCAGGTGATACTAAGGATTGGAGAGAGTTTATTGATTATTTACAAAATCCTAGCAAAAGGGGGAATAATATGGTCCGGAGGATGACCTTGAGATACATATCTATGGAACTTTATCATCGGATTGTTAATGAGGTTGAGAAGGTTTCGCCCAAGTTGGCATCAAGGGTTCAAGAACAATAATGGCCGATATATAATTATCGTCCTAAGCATATAAATGGCCGATGGGGTGTTGACATCGTCCTTAGAACCAACATGGTACAAATTATTTTTCGGCACGCTTGCTTTGCCGAAAAACAGGGGGGCATGTGTTGACGCTCAAAAGTGGCACAATCGTAAAAGTTGCTTTAATCTATGTCAAGATTACTTCAAACTTATGATTGGAAGTCACCATGAGATGGCTTTCTTTGAGAAGATCAAGATGGATATGAAAGTGGTCTAAAACGGAGTCCGGATGCAAAAGTTATGACAAGTTCAGAGATGCTCATGATGACACCAGATTAAAGAATGGCTTGAAACCCTATTAAGATGACTTCAAATGGAAAAAGTTTCAACATGAAAGTTGTGCGTCTCGTCGAAACGGTCGATTTTGATATAAAAATCGTCCCAATCCGAGTTCGTATGCAAAAGTTACAGCCATCCGAACATAGCCCTGTCACAGAGCCATAAGTGGCGCGCCCCACCAGCCACGTGTCTGATGGGTAGCGCGAATAACAGCCTGTATTGCGTGACCGTTTTGGCCTAGAAGATTGCTTCAAATCGAAAAACGTTCAACATGAAAGTTGTTCGTATCGTCGAAACGGTCAAGATTGCTTTTGGGCTCTTTTCCATCCGAGGTCGTTTACCACCTCAAGAATTACCCGCAAGGTACAGCCAGTTTAAACCGAACAGTTTTGGAAAGTTCGGATAAAACCAATCCGAATTTGGCTAGGGTTTTGGACGTGAATCCAAGCCTTTTCCTTGCACGGCAAGTCCAGCCGCCTCTTATATACCTAAGGGGTGACGGCCGATTGAACAACACACAATCGATCAATTCATCTACCACTTTTTATCTTTTATCTTTTCTCCTTAACCCTAGTTCTTCTTCTTCCTCGTTCTTCGTTCGTTCTTCTTGTTGCAGGGCGGCGAACCTCGAGGCCCTAGGGGCGATCAGGTCGACCTAGGGCAGCCCATAGCAGCCGCGCGTCCAAACGGGGTCCCTCCCGGACGCGTGGGGTTTCGGGTCTTCAAAAGCGCCTGCCGGATTGCTTGCGTACCGCGCTTCCGGACGGGTCTCCTTCGACGTGAGCTGCGGTGCATCACCCTCGGCGTCGGAGGTACACGGTGACGTGTTCGTGTGCGAATAGACCGCCACATTCGGCACTACCTTCGATGGGACGGAGCAGACCGCAAAATGGATCGATATCCAACCACTCTACACGCAGCTCCGCCACTGCCTCCACAACGCTGCCCATGCCCTCGCCCTCCAGTAGGCCCAACTCACTCACTCTTTCCACTCGACTCGACTAGTCGATGTCACTCCTTCTCGGCACCGTTCTGCCATGTAATCATGGAAGGATGGAGAGAAGAACAACGATGACGACCTCAACATCCATGGAATGGATATTTGCCCATACATGAGTGATTTCCTGTTCTAGATTTAGGGTTTGAGGATTTTTTATTTGAACTCCAATTTGACTCGCATTGCTTCCATTTTATTTGTTTTTTATTCTTGTAGGAGAATCCTAATACCATTCAAGGCCCACATTTCTTTGGCAAAGAGGTGGGTCTCCCTGTGTATTACACACTCCACCAGGCAAAGCATATGTGATGTGTGGTTTTGAAGGGAATGACACCAGGGGAAGGTTCCATGGGTGTGTTTACAATGTGAGTAAATAATCCATTCTAGCATACGTACTTTACAAACTAAAGATTGTTGAATTTTTTCGGTCACTGTTTGTTGTCAATGTCATTAGGAAGATGGTGGTCAATGAATTTGCAGTGAGCTAGCAATCATTGTGTATGCAATGAGCGAGTGGTCAATGAGCGGATTACTTAAGAACTGTTGAGTGACTTAGTGCATTTTAGTCTCATTGCACTTCTTCAATGAGCTGGTGTTTAAAGTTATTCGTTAGATGGTAAAGGTGCTCACTATAATTGTATTTAAGAACTGGTGAATGAGCTAGTGATCTATATTTGTCACTTTTAATGAGCCTAGTGGTCAATAAGAAATTATTTAAGAACCAATGATTGAGCTAGTGATGTAGTCTCACTATCAACTAGCTAAATTAACTAGTATTTAGTGCTTAAACTTGTTCATTAAATGGTAGAGATGCTCATTGTATTTTAGGAAAGTAATCAATTGGGAAAGTAATCAACTAGTGCTCACTTTGCAAACTTATTAGATATTAAATCATTAGTTGTGTTCAAATTTGTACTTGTATTTACAAGGAGGTGCAAACTGTGGAGTTGTGGAGTGGGTTGATGATCCCTGACATGTCATACTGTGTAAGTGCATCTAGTGCCACCCCTAGTTGGTTTTGGAGTATTGACGATAAACGTGGGTGAGGAACTAATGTGTTTGTGAGAATTGCAGGATAACACAGGTAGAAGTCCCTCATCGATTCGGTTTACCTACCAGAGATGACCCCTAAAAATATATGAAGACATTGAAGACAATGGTGGTTCGTAAAGTCATTCACGTTGAAGATAATGATGGTGAATACATTCACTTGAAGACTATGGAGTGCGAAGACATAGTTTCTGGCGTAGTTTCCTATTCTTCTTTCTTGAGTCTTAGGAACCACCGTACCGTTAAGTAGGGTCCAAGTGAACAAAGTCAGATGACTGAAGTGATGCTCAACTAAATCATATGTCTTCAAGCTAAGACAATGAGAGCAAATCTTATCCAGAGTTGGATGAGTCAGCTTTGCTTGTAGCCCAAGCCAAACTGCCACGTGTGTTTGAAATCCGATCGTTGGACACGTGTCGGTTCCTTAGTGACTCGGGGTCATTTCGGACATATCATGTCGGGTTGCCTCCTGGCTATAAATAACCCACCCCTACACCATAAATTGGTGGCTGCTCAGAGTTTGTGTAGGGCTTTTGTCGTTTGAGAGCAACCCACCTCTGAAGCCTTTGAGAGAGAGAGAGAGAGAGAGAGAGATCCTTGCGAGGACAAAACCCAAAACACCCAGAGCCAAAGAGTGTTAGGCATCACTGAAGTCTTTCTGTCCGCATGACTTGAAGACTTGTTACACTTGAGGAATAAGCATCCTTCGGTCGGTTAGGTGCCGCGTTCTGAGCATCCAAAAGTCATTGTGGATTGCAGGTGAACGAAGTCTGTGAAGGTTTGGAAGTCTACCTTGATGACTTACCAGAGTGATTGGGCGAGGACTGGGTGTCCTTAGCTCAAGGGGAATAAGGTGAAGACGCGGTCTTCTGAGTTCAATTGCAGCCTCCCTAACCAAACGTACAGTTGTCACAGCAACTGGAACTAGTCTACCAAATCCTTGTCGTCTCCAAGCAACTGGTTCTATATTCTAACTCATCTACATTTCAGTTTGTCTTCGTGAAGTCATTGCTTGCTCGCCTAATATGTTTGACTTCATCGTGTGAAGACTATTACCTGTTTAGCTTCATTCTATCTTCCATCCGATCTGTTCTAGCCCTTCCCGCCCCCTCTCCCCCTTCCCTCCTCCAGGCCCCCCGCGTCGCCTCCCCGAGCGGCGCGACCGGGGGCTCCCCTTCCCCCCTCCTCTCAGCGCCCCCTCCTCCTAATCCTCTCCCTCCGCCGCTGGCGTAGGCCACCGGGCCTTGCTCACGTGGTGCCAGCGGCGGCGGCCCCGTCTTTTCCCCCCGCGCGGCGCTGTAGCTCGGGTGGTGGCAGCCGGCGGCGGTGTACCCAGGCCGGCGACGGATTCGGCGGCGGCGCGTCTTCGCGGGCGGCGCAGCTCCGGGTGGCGAGGTAGCGGTGGCGCGGCTGCTTGGCTGCGGGGCGGCACGATGGCTGGCGGCGGCGCCCTTCCGGCCCAGATCTGGGCCCTTTTGGGCCCCATCTGGGTCTGGGCGGGCCTGGCGTAGGCTTTCCGGCGTTATCTCCGGCGGACCGAGGTGTGGCTCGGGCTGGGGATGGCGGAGACGGCGGCGCGTGTACTGCAGTGCGGCAACAGGAGCTTCATGAGCCTGCTTCGGGCTCGGCCGGGCAGGGGTGCCTGGTTTGCTCCTGAGCTGCGTCCGGTCTGTTTCCGCCGAGGGTGGTGGAGGTTGTCCCCTCCCGCGTTGCTGCTGACCCTTCTGCTCCTCATTTCCGGTTGTTTCCTCTCGTTCCCGCCGGTCTCGCTTCGATTGCCTCGAGAAGACGGCGATGGTGACTGCAAGATCGTGGTGGCGCGCATTGGTGGACGACAAGTATGGTGGAGCGCAATGGATCGTCTGGGGTCGTGGGTGGTTGGCGGTTGGGAGAAATCCTTGTTGGCTTGTCCGGCACCGACGTGGTGACGCCCGTGGGTGCCGCCGTGCCTTCCTGAAGGGCGTCGGATATACCCCTTCCCCCACGGCCCTTCGTGTACCGGGGGAAACCCTAGGACATGTCCGGGTAGCAGCGTCGTTGGCGTCGCGTTCCTTCTTGAAGGTGTTGCTTGGTATGCGGCGTTTCGGGGTGCTAGGAGCGTGGTGGAATTCTCCGGCGGGCGCAGTGGTTGCGAGTCATCTTCGTTTTCGTTGATCCGCCGTTGTCGGCATTTTTTTTCCTTTTTTGTTTTTCTCTTCCTTTTCTTTTGGGCGTGCTTGTGCTGCTTCCGCCCCAGCGTCTATCGTTGGTTGTATCGGTGTTGTTGCTTTGTAATACAAAGCCGTGGGAAAACCCTTTTTCGGTATTAGTCTACGTGCTTTCACTATATTGCTTACTTGACTATGGCTTGCCTAGTGTAGTTTATCTTCTGCTGCTTATCATATATGTTCATCTGGTTTTTTGTCTTGAAAGACCTTGTGTTTGAAGACTTTCATAAAAAACGCATATTCACCCCCCTCTAGTCGATAAAAAGCACTTTCATACTGCACATGTGCCTTCTTAAGATAACAAAAATGTCTCATGAGAGCAATCTGTTGGAGATATGCCCTAGAAGCAATCATGTATGATGATATTTCCTATGCATTTATGCATAAAGATACTCCTTGGGCATTATCAATGATGTGCATCAGTAAGTACATGACTTGTTTGTGGGACTATGCATTGTATGATGACTGTCCTAAAAGGTTCCTAGTCGAAAGGGCCATGTGGACACGTTGCCAACTAAAATAGCATATGACACGGTGGATGGCTCGGTCTCACTGGCCATAGAGCATTGGATGCTAGCCATATAATATGCACTCGGACGGATTTGGTCGGATTCGACATAGTCAGATCCAAGTCAAGATAAGGTCCAAGGCGGATAGACCCAACTACGAGACGCAGTGATAGGTCGTATGTGAGCCTCTAGTACAACGTACGTTCTATGTCCTAAGACCTGAGCTGGTGCATGTACTCGGGATGGTAACAAACCTGCTTTGGCCGACCAAATGCTACTCCATACTGTGTAGTTATAAAGGTAGGTTTCGGACTGGTCCAGACCCATGTCGCGAGACATGGTCGAGCAAGATGAGATTTGCTCCTCCTATCAGAAGAGATATACTATGAGCTACTCGTGTCATCCGGTCTGCATAAGCATGGCCATACGATGAGGATTATGAAATAATACAAAGTGTTGATCGATTAATTGGAACGAGAAAGAGGTCGGGCTAGCACAAGGATGACAGACTCACCTTGTGCTCGGCAACATTTATTTAAAAAACGGATCAAACCTGTTTATTTGGTGTGACATGTTGTATAGGTTCACCAACTGATGTCTACTACACAACCTTCTTCTGTAGACTTGTGTTGGGCCTCTAAGCGCAGAATTTTGTAGGATAATACCAATTTTCCCTCAAGTAGATGACCTAAGGTTTATCAATCCGTGGGACGCGTAGGATGAAGATGGTCTCTCTCAAACAACCCTGCAATCAAATAACAAAGAGTCTCTTGTGTCCCCAACACACCCAATACAATGGTAAATTGTATAGGTGCACTAGTTCGGCGAAGAGATAGTGATACAAGTGTAATATGGATGGTAGATATAGGTTTTTGTAATATGAAAATATTAAAACAGTAAGGTAACTAATGATAAAATTGAACACAAATGGTATTGCAATGCTTGGAAACAAGGCCTAGGATTCATACTTTCACTAGTGCAAGTTCTCTCAACAATGACAACATAATTGGATCATATAACAATCCCTCAACATGCAACAAAGAGTCACTCCAAAGTCACTAATAGCGGAGAATAAACAAAGAGATTATTGTAGGGTACGAAGCCACCTCAAAGTTATTCTTTCTGATCGATCGATTGGGCTATTCCTATAAGTGTCACAAACAACCCTAGAGTTCGAACTAAAATAACACCTTAAGACACACATCAACCAAAACCCTAATGTCACCTAGATACTCCATTGTCACCACAAGTATCCACGGGTTTGATTATACGATATGCATCACACAATCTCAGATTCATCTATTCAAACCAACACAAAGAACTTCAAAGAGTGCCCAAAGTTTCTACCGGAGAGTCAAGACGAAAATGTGTGCCAGCCCATATGCATAAGTTCACAAGGTCACCGAACCCACAAGTTGATCACCAAAACATACATCAAGTGGATCACGTAAATATCACATTGTCACCACAGATAAGCACATGCAAGACATACATCAAGTGTTCTCACATCCTTAAAGACTCAATCCGATAGGATAACTTAAAAGGGAAAACTCAATCTATTACAAGAAGGTAGAGGGGGAGAAACATCATGAGATCCAACTATAATAGCAAAGCTCGCGGTACATCAAGATCGTGCCAAATCAAGAACACGAGAGAGAGAGATCAAACACATATCTACTACATACCCTCAGCCCCGAGGGTGACTACTCCCTCCTCGTCATGGAGACCGCCGGGATGATGAAGATGGTCATCGGTGATGGTTTCCCCCTCTGGCAGGGTGTCGGAACGGGCTCCCGATTGGTTTTTCGTGGCTACAGAGGCTTGCGGCGGCGGAACTCCCGATCTAGGTTTATTTTCGGGGGTTTCCATATTTATAAGACTTTTTGGTGTTGGGGACAAGTCAGGGGGACCCACGAGGCGCCGACAAGGAGGGGAGGCACGCCCTAAGGGGGGCGTGCCCTCCACCCTTGTGGTTGTCTCGTGGCTCTTCTGCTCCATTTCTGGCACTCCGTGGGCTTCTTTTGGTCCATATAAAATCACCGCCAATTTTCAGGTCAATTGGACTCCGTTTGATATTCCTTTTCCGTGAAACTCAAAAACAAGGAGAAAACAGAAACTGGCACTGGGCTCTAGGTTAATAGGTTAGTCCTAAAAATCATATAAAATAGCATATTAATGCATATAAAACATCCAAAACAGATAATATAATAGCATGGAATAAAAAAAATTATAGATACATTGGAGACGTATCAAACATCCCCAAGCTTAATTCCTGCTCGTCCTCGAGTAGGTAAATGATAAAAACAGAATTTTTGATGTGGAGTGCTACCCAACATATTTATCAATGTAATTTTTCTTTATTGTGTCATGAATGTTCAGATCCATAAGACTCAAAATAATAGTTTATCAATATCAAAACAATAATACTTCAAGCATACTAAAAGCAATCTATAAAGCTTCAAAAAATAACAGGGATAAAGAAAGTTATCCCTACAAAATCATATAGCCTTTTATGCTCCCTCTTCTTAACACAAAGTATAAATAATGCCATCCCGGTGTCAATCAAGCAATTGTTTTCATACTTTAACATTCTTAAACCTTTTCACCTCTTCACGCAATACATGAGCGTGAGCCATGGACATAGCAATATGAGTGGAATAGAAGGTGATGATAGACAAAAGGAGGGAGAAAGTCTCACATCAACTAGGCAAATCAATGGACTATGGAGATGTACATCAATTAATATCAATGTGAGTGAGTAGGGATTTCCATGTAACGGATGCACTAGAGCTATAAGTGTATGAAAGCTCAAAAGAAAACTAGCGAGTGTGCATCAACTTGCTTGCTCATGAAGACCTAGGGCATTTGAGGAAGCCCATTATTGGAATATACCAGGCAAGTTCTATAATGAAAAATTCCCACTAGTATATGAAAGTGACAACATAGGAGACTCTCTATCATGAAGAACATGGTGCTACTTTGAAGCACAAGTGTGTAAAAAATAACATTGTCCCTTCTCTCTTTTTCTCTCATTTTTTCTTTTTTCTTTTCTTTTTTAGGCTCCTCTTTTTTTGGCGACCCTTTTCTCTTTTTTGGAGACTCTTTCGGCCTCTTTATTTGTAACCTCACATGGGACAATGTTCTAATAATGATGATCATCCCACTTTTATTTACTTACAACTCGATATTACAACTCGATACTAGAACAAATATATGACTCTATATGGATGCCTCCGACGGTGTACCAGGGTGTGCAACGATCAAGAGTGACATGTATATAAAAATTATGAACAGTGGCTTTGCCACAAATACTATGTCAACTACATGATCATGCAAAGCAATATGACAATGATGATGCGTGTCATAATAAATGGAACGATGGAGTTACATGGCAATATATCTTGGAATGGCTATGGAAATGCCATAATAGGTAGGTATGGTGGCTGTTTTGAGGAAGTATATAAGGTGGTTTGATGCACCAGCAAAAGTTGCGCGACACTAGAGTGGCTGGTGTCGTGGTTCTAAGTCTAACAGTATGAGTAGGGGGTACGAATGAGGAGGCAAGGCCCTAGCTATGGTGAAGTTGTACACAAGGTGTTTTACGAGTTCAGGCCCTTCTCGGAGGAAGTAAAAGCCCTACGTCTCGGTGCCCAGAGGCGGTCGACTGAAGTGTATATAGGTGTGTGTTACAGAGGTGCGAACCCTTGTACTGGAGGAGGGGGTGGCTTATGTAGTGCGCCAGGACCCCAGCCATGCTCCACGTTACTAAGGGTTCAATGTACATAAAGGCGGACATTACTGATAATGTCTGCAGTAAAGAGTAATAAAGGCATTCACTATAGCGAGTAAACTCCAGACCGTTGCTATCCTAAGGGACCTTTGACCTTCGAGGGTCGAGTGCCTTGGATGGGTCGAGTGAAATTGAGTCGTCTGGTATGTGATGTTCAGTCGAGTGGGATGTCCTCTTGGGCCGTCTCAGTCGACTGTCTTTACCATCGTAGGTTTTGTCCTTTGATCTTCTGAGGTAGTGACCTTGGGTGGGGTACCTTGGTCAGGCCTGTGGCCCCACCCTAGGTCTGTAACCTCGTTAGTAGCCCTCGAATGGATTGAGGCTTGAGCAGGAGAGAGTGTTGAAGAGAGCCTTGGTTCGGGTTCGACGCCCTTGGGGTAGTCTTCTCTGAGCTTTTGGACTAGGCTGCTTTTTCAATCTCGTCTTGGTCGCCTTGATCAATTCTGGAACCGTCGAGTGTGTTTGTTGTGTTGCCCGTTGATTGAACTCTGCGCGAGGCGCCGAGCGCCGTTGGCGTGCACAGTTTTCGGCGGGATTGGTTGTTCTCTGGTCACCGGATTTTGCAGGATTTTGAAATTTGGGGAAGCGCGCGGGACGGGTCGTGCCGCGGCAATCGGATCGGATATGCTCGGGACGCCTCGATCCTCGCGCCGCCTTTTTCACCATGTATCGCGTCCATGCCTGTTGCGGGATTTGATAGGATCGCTCGGGGCCACCGGTCAGTCACTCGACCGTGGTGCTATAAATGCGCACCGAGCCCGTGACGAGGGCACTGTGCGCCCATTCTCTGTTCCTTCGCCTCCGGCTCTCCGCCGTGCCTCTGCTTCTTCTCCCTTTCTCCATAGCCAACGCCGGCTCGCATGCCATGGGAAAAGACAAGACCGCGGCGATGGAGCGCTCGAAGAAGGCGGCGACGGGGAAGGGGAAGCGGTCCGGCCGCGGCGGGTCGTCGTCGAGGTCCGGGCTCCCTCCTGGTTGGATCGAGGGGGACTAGATCGGGTCCACCATCATGGCGGAGGATATGGAGGAGCTGGACGAAGAGGGGATGGTCGCCCGCGGCTCCTAGCGAGTGCCGGAAGGCGAGCTTGAGCCCCGGCCGTGGGAGGGCGAGTGCGTCCTCCTCACGACTCACGTCAACCGAGGTTTCTCCATGCCCCCGCACCCTTTCTTTCGCGCTTTCCTGATTTTTTACGGCGCCCAGCTGCACTACTTCACGCCCAACTCCATCGCCTTCCTTGCTGCGTTTATCTCGATGTGTGAGAACTTCCTCGGCTATCGGCCACACTGGGGTTTGTTCAAACATATCTTCACTTGTCGCTCGCAAACCATCAAGAAGGCGAACCCGAGTGACGAGAAGACGCACGCCCTCCAAGCGTGCGGCAGGCTAGGCATCCAGCTTAGGAATAGGAGCGCCTTTCCTGCTATGATTCTTCCAGAGTCGGTTCGGGGCTGGCAGTCGACTTGGTTCTATTATAAGGACAGTCTGACTCCTGGTCAGTCGACCGGGCTTCCTCCCTTCTCTCTTGGTCGAGCCAGCCAGCCTCCGTCATTGGTTGTGAGTTGGGCCGAGAGGGCGAAAGTGGACATGCTGGTAGAACGGGTCGTCCAATTGGTCCATGACAGGGTCACAGGGGTGGACCTGCTTGAGGTGTACCTCATGCGGAGGATCCAGCCTCTCCAAGCTCGAGACCACCCGATGTGGCTGTACTCCGGCATCGACAACTCGTCACGAGTCCACCCAGAGGCAGCGGACGTGAAGTATGTGGCTGCTTGGTGGCTTCTCGCCCCCTCGTTGGTTACCCCAAGTGGAAGGTTTAAGATGCAGTGTAGCAGAAGTTTTCCCTTGGCAATACCAAGGATCGATTTCCCTAAGACTCCCAGTTTCAACAAGAAGGTGTCAACTGCTAACGGCGCCAGATATTAGCAATCAACATGGACCTGCACACATATACAAATAACTTTGCTCCCAACGAGTACAGAGAGGTTGTCAATCCCTCCGACCTTGTAGTTTACAAAGGATCAAACGCAAGTGATAATAGTGATAGGTATAATTGCAATAGTAAGTAAAAAGCGAAAAGTAAATAGCGGATGTGATCAATGATGGTAATATGGACCGGAGTCTCATGATGTTTACTAGTGATGTCTCTCTCCCAAAAGACGATAAAACAGCTATGTGAGGTAAACGAATTACAGCTGGGCAATTGACAGGACCATGTGCGCAAACCAATGCTGACTAAGTTGCAAGAAAGGTAGAGGTTCAAAGCATGGGCGGTACGCCGAGGTAAGTAGACCGAAATCCATCTGCATCTACTACTAATTATCCACCTTGAGATATCTATCCAGAACATCTCGCTGGTATTAAGTTGCGAGTCCCACCCATAGTGTAAACTCAAAGCAACACACAACTGCATTAAAAGAACTTTGCGTAAAGTAAACAATCCTTGCACCCGCGGGCACAAGCACCGTTGTTTTCCCCCTTGTGGCAACAACACATCCCCTAGACTCATGTTTCTGTCACTCAAACTAGTCATCGAGGGTCATGAACCCACAATCAAGCATAACGTTCCCTCTTGGAGTGACTACCTACTACTTGGCCAAAGCAATAAATAACAACGGAGAACATGCAAGAATTACTTACGAACATAAATATAAAAGAGGTGAATCAAATATATTACTCAAACACAATCTGAACATAATCTCATAATCCATCGGATCCCAGCAAACTCATCATAGCAACGGCATAAGGATTACATATGTGCCTCGATCATGTAGGGCAGCTCACGAGGACTAATTAGTGAAGCACAAGAACGGGAGGAGAACATCACATAGCTACTGGTCATGGACCCATGGTCCAAGGGAGACTACTCACAACTCATCCGGGAGGCGTCCTCCGGCAGGGTGCCAGGAAGAGTTCTCCTGGTGCTCCCGATCTTGGAAGCGGCGGCGGCGGCGGAACAGAGATGAGATCGCGAAAAAGAGTTCCCGTCTCGAGGGTTTCGGGAGACGCTTTAAATATATGCCAAAGGGGGGCATCAGACGAGGCTCGGGGGGCCCAGGCGCCCCCCGGCGCGGCCCAGGGGGGGCGCGCCACCAGGGCGCCTGGGGCCCTGGTGGCCCCCCTCCGGCTGTGCTTCGGGTGCCTGGTAGCTTCTGGAACGCTGATTTTTTATATAATTTTTCTGGATTTTTTGTGGCAGTTCTTGTAATGTGAAAACCTGAAATACAAAAACAGCCGAAAACAGAAACTGGCACTGGGGTGCACTGAGTTAATAGGTTAGTCCAAATATGATCAAAAGTGTATGGAAGTGTATAAATAACATAGCAATATCACCCAAAAGAGGCATGGAGCAAGCAGAAATTATAGATACGTTTTGGACGTATCAACATCCCCAAGCTTAATTCCTGCTCGTCCTCGAGTAGGTAAATGATAACAAGAATAATTTCTGTGATGACATGCTATTAACCATATAGGACTTTTTCATAGTCATATGACAAAAGCTTACTGAGACAATGAATCTATAGTAATTAAGTTGCCTCATGAGAAAATCACAAAGAACAGAAAGTTTTACAATATGATATTGAAACATCAAATGGATTTGTAATGAACATGATGTGCAAATATGATAAAGTGATATCTAGCTTGCCCCCTTTAGTGAAGCAAAACATAAATGCAGGGGCACCTCCAAGGTTTAAGTGATGACTAGATACAATGATTTCAGAATAAACGATATCACAATCATGCAAAAGACAATGCTACTTTGTGACAATGCACATTACACTCAGAATGACAATCATGCTCTCAGTAGTTGGTGCTTTAAAAGAAGGTGGAGACTCTCGAACCGTGGCTTTTGTTGGCAAGGTTGAAAACCCGTAGTCGGAAACAAAGACAAAACGTGTACCAGAGCTCTTGATTTTAAAAACAGAGGTAACATTTTTTTTAGATCATGCATGTTTCGTCAACGAATGCTAGCAGACAACTCAATCACTTCTTGAGATGGAAAAGTTTCGAGGAACGGCTCCCGAATGAGGACGATCACATCCTCTTAATCTCCTTTGTTTATCACTGCCAAAGTTTTCTGATTTCTCATGAACAAAGCGTGAAGGAGGGTTTGTTTGTTATATTATCTTTTTGAGCCGGGCGCACTCAATGCCAGTTTCTTCTCATATTATGGGTTTGCACATTATACATGCAATCCCGGGGTGAAGCTTGTCCAACTTAAAAAGATCATGAATTAACTACTACTTCCTCATGAACTTACAACAGAGGCACAAAATAGGAATGCTTTTTTTCTTTGAATAATTTCGAGATGGTACATGCAAGTCTCCGTTAGGAATGGCAGGTAAATACCATGTAGGAAGGTATGGTGGACTCATATGGCATAACTGGATTAAAAGGATGTGGATGCACAAGCAGTCAGTCCGCTTAGTACAGGTGGAGGTTAGCAAAAGACTGGGAGCGACCAACTAAGAGAGCAATGACGGTCATAATCATGCAGAGCGACAAAGCAACATTGCATCAGGCATGGAAGTTATATCGCTACTCAGAAACAAAAGATCATCAAGGCTTGACAAACTTTCTTTACAGTCTTAAATATGCGTGAGCATACGCCAAGTCAATCAAAATAAATTCTTTGATGGAAGATATTACTAAACCATACCACATCATAGGCAAACAAATCATGTTGGTACTCCAATAACACATTGGGAACCCCCCAGCTATTTGGGACTAACCATAAGAAAACCTGAACTACTAAGCGCCATTATGCACGTAGCATCTTTATCATAGACATATCAACCAATGCAACGGAAGCAAACTCTCTTAATAAGATAAGCATGATGACTAAAGAGAGTTCAAGCAACCAACTAAACGAAAGCTCTTTAAAAAGATAAGCATGAAAACTAAGACCATGTGCGCAAACCAATGCTGACTAAGTTGCAAGAAAGGTAGAGGTTCAAAGCATGGGCGGTACGCCGAGGTAAGTAGACCGAAATCCATCTGCATCTACTACTAATCATCCACCTTGAGATATCTATCCATAACATCTCGCTGGTATTAAGTTGCGAGTCCCACCCATAGTGTAAACTCAAAGCAACAGACAACTGCATTAAAAAAACTTTGCGTAAAGTAAACAATCCTTGCACCCGTGGGCACAAGCACCGTTGTTTCCCCCCTTATGGCAACAGCACATCCCCTAGACTCATGTTTCTGTCACTCAAACTAGTCATCGAGGGGCATGAACCCACAATCAAGCATAACGTTCCCTCTTGGAGTCACTACCTACTACTTGGCCAAAGCAATAAATAACAACGGAGAACATGCAAGAATGACTTACAGACATAAATATAAAAGAGGTGAATCAAATATATTACTCAAACACAATCTGAACATAATCTCATAATCCATCGGATCCCAGCAAACTCATCATAGCAACGGCATAAGGATTACATATGTGCCTCAATCATGTAGGGCAGCTCACGAGGACTAATTAGTGAAGCACAAGAACGGGAGGAGAACATCACATAGCTACTGGTCATGGACCCATGGTCCAAGGGAGACTACTCACAACTCATCCGGGAGGCGTCCATGGTGGTGGAGAAGCTCCCGGTGGTGATCCTCCCCTCCGGCAGGGTGCCGGGAAGAGTTTTCCTGGTGCTCCCGATCTTGGAAGCGGCGGCGGCGGCGGAACAGAGATGAGATCGCGAAAAAGAGTTCCCGTCCCGAGGGTTTCGGGAGACGCTTTAAATATATACCAAAGGGGGGCATCAGACGAGGCTCGGGGGGCCCAGGCGCCCCCCCGGCGTGGCCCAGGGGGGGCGCCACCAGGGCGCCTGGGGCCCTGGTGGCCCCCCTCCGGCTGTGCTTCGGGTGCCTGGTAGCTTCTGGAACGCTGATTTTTTATATAATTTTTCTGGATTTTTTCTGGCAGTTCTCGTAATGTGAAAACCTGAAATACAAAAACAGCCGAAAACAGAAACTGGCACTGGGGTGCACTGAGTTAATAGGTTAGTCCAAATATGATCAAAAGTGTATGGAAGTTTATAAATAACATAGCAATATCACCCAAAAGAGGCATGGAGCAAGCAGAAATTATAGATACGTTTTGGACGTATCAGTGGCGCAGTGCCTAAAGTGTATCACGGGGAACAAAGACAACCCCAAGGGGTCCAGAAGGGTTCTCCCATTCGACGCCGACCATCTTCCTGACAAGGTCTGGCCTTGGCTTCCGAGTGATGTTCTTGTTCTTGGTTTGCAGTTGTCTTGATGAGCCCGACTGACATTTGGCTAATCTTTCTTCTCTGCAGATCTACACCAAAATGTACTCGGTGCCCAACGGGGATCAGGTCCAGGAGGGCGAAGAAGGCGCGGGTGACATCTCCGAGTGGAAGTCTGACGAAGAGACCGAAGAGGAGAGCGAGGACTCCAGCAGCGGGGAGGAGGTCGAGTCACCTCCCCGTGGCGAGAAGCGATCCAAGGAGAAGCACGACCCAGGGTTTGTGCACTCTCGGACGGGTCCCTCCAGCTCCCAGGTGCAAAAGCGGGCTCGTACAGCCACTCCTGACCCATCTGAAAAGGCGCCCAAGCAGCCCAAGGTCACCACCGCCAGGCCCTGCCCAAGATCAAGGTGGATGTCCCAATCGCCTCCACGTAAGTGCTGTTCAGCTTTATTTCTTTCTGCCTTTCGGAGGTCGAGTCTGTCTTCGTCGACTCATCTTCGAGGAAATTTTTCAGTGCTGCTGCTTCCGCGACCTCGATGGATATCGACAAGGGCCGGGACAATGAGGAGACCACGGATGCTGCTACGTCCCGCGCAGGTGCGAGTTGTAGATCGTGCTTTGCTTTTCGTCGGTTTGAGCTGAAGGTCGACTCAACCTCATAACTGTCTTTTTGAAGTGCCATGCCATGTTATAGAGCTCCCAGACAATGATGATGACGATGAGGAGCGCTCGGGAGTGGCTTGACGACGCACGGGAAGGAAGGGCCGGAAGGTGCCTTCTGGCCCTGAGGCCCAGCAACAGGAAGACGTGGTCCGGACCACGGTCTCCTTCGCCGTCCTCGTGTCGACCATGCGCCCACCTTCGTCGGCTGGAGGGGCCGTCGATCCAGCGCCTGCTCCGACCGTCGACCCAGCGCCTGCTCCGTCGTCCGTTCTCTTCTCCACCCATCGCATCCCAGAGGATCCCGTGGGCGTGGCTCAAGAAGCCGTTCGTCATGTGGGGCTGATGATGGAGAGGACGAAGGCGGTGTACGAGGCTAGCATGGCTGCTTACGACACTAGTTCGGCCCTTCGGACCAATGTCTAGGTTTGTCTCTTCCGACTGATTTGCTGTGTTAATGTAGTCTTCAGTTTGAGAAATCTACTGCTTTGTTCGTAAGATGATGCCACACCCACTGGGTGTCTTGCCTTGTAGCTTTTAGCGTTTGAAGGTCTTCCGATAGTACCACTGGGGGCACGCTCAGTGTGCCTAGTGGGTGTAGTCCCCGAGGCCATATCGACTGAGGTCGTCGGTCGACTGTGGTCTTTAGAATATCTTGTTTGCTTTGAACTTCACTTGAGCTCGGGTCAGTCTGATCTTGGTCGAGCGAGAACCAGTGGGGGCACGCTCAGTGCACCCACTAGGTGTAGCCCCCGAGACCGTGGTCTACTGCTGGTAGTCGGCCATGGTCTGATAATAGAACTTTCCTCCCTTTTTTGAGCTCGGGCCAGACTTATCTTGGCCAGGCGAGAACCAGTGGGGGCATGCTCAGTGCACCCACTGGGTGTAGTCCCCGAGACTGCGGTTGAGTGTTTGACTCGACTATAGTCTTAGAATTCTGATTTGTTGTGTTGATGCAGAGATCTTGTGAGTCTGGAGCCAAATTTGTGGATCTTGAGAAGAAGCAGGTCCAGCTTAATCTCGACTTGCAGCTGGCTCGGGACCACTTGAACAAGACTCGGGACGAAGCAGCTGGTAATTGACGCGAGCAACTTGTCAGCTGACCTTCGATAAGTATGTCCTGTATATCCTCATGTTCATCTGTCTAGTGATGTCTCTTGTAGATCAACTTAAGGCGGCCTTGGAGCAGAAAGACCTCGACTTGGCGGCAGCGCAGTAGAAGGCTCAGGAGAAAACTGAACAGGCGGAGCAGAAGCTGGCTTCCGTTGGTACGCTCGAGGCGGAGATCATCAGGTTGAAGGGTTCTCTCGACGCGGCCAACCAAGAAGTGACTCGACTGAAGGGCGCTAAGAATGCCCTGAACGAGAAATACGAGGGCCTCTTCCAGAAGAAGAACGATCTAGAAGCTTATCTGAGCGACCTCACCAAGAAGTGGTATCTCGTGCTTGAAGGTATATCTCTTTTGCTTAGACTTAGCCGGATCGGTCGACCCGTAATTTGCTTGCTGACTCGATGCGTTCCTTGTTGTGTAGAATTCTGCCGCAACTTTGAAGCAAAGACTGGGCGGATCGAACCTGGTCTGGACCCGATCAATTCCATTGTCAAGGACGAAGCTGCCATGAATATCCTGAGGTTGGAGTCCCACCTCACTGCTGCCACGGGCTACTTGGGTCGGCTGAAAGCAGTGATGGCCCGAATCGACGCCGCACTCTGGAGGGGAGTCGTGCAGGAGAACAACCTCGAGTCTCTGATGACTCGACTCAATGAGATCCCTGGTCGAGTGTAGGAGTGGAATGTGACGCCCGAGACTGACGTCCCAGAAGATTCCAGAAGCTTCCAGAAGCTTCCAGATGTTTCGGGTTGCCGTGTGTTTCTTTTGTGCTTGTGTTTTTATTTTTTTGCATCGCATCATGTCATCATGTCATTTTAATTTTTGCATCTCAACCTAAATAATTCGTGTGGACCTTCGGTCCATTTAAATCGAGGGAAGATGTCTTCTCTTTATAACATATAAAAGCCTCCTAATAATTATGGAGCTATATTAATAATTATTCCATTTGTTGGAAATCACCGTAACACACTTGCAATATTTCTCCATGCATTTCTATCTCAATTCTTGCCTCAAACCTTGCTATAATTCTTTTCTCGTTGCTCGAGGTTCCTCCAAAAACCCTCCTTCTATTTTATTCTAAATCCTGACATTTTTGTGAGCCCGGGGAATTTTACCTCATGCCCAAATTCTGCCCCTATCCTTCCTTTTCTTTTCTCTCTTCTTGTTTTTTTTCCTTCTTTCTTTTCTTCTGTTTTGGGTAAGCAGAAGAGCTGCAGAGCCCAGCAGCTGGCCCAGTCCTTCCTCTGGCCAGGCCTTCCTCTCCCTCCTTTGGGCCTCCTCCTCCCTCTAGGCCCATCAAACCAGCCTCGTCCTAACCCTAAACCCCCGAGCGCTCTCTCCTTTTCCCTCTATCGCCGCCGCACCTTATCCTCTCCCCGACCCGCTTCGGTCGCCCCTTCCCCGCTCCCGCTCGACCTCCTCCCAACTCTCTCTGCCCGTGGCGCTCCTCCCTCCTCGCCATGGCGCTTCATCCCGCGGCCCTCTGGCCCCGCGCCTCTCCTCGCCCGCAAGCCGGCCCGGCTCAGCCAGGAGATCCGTCGCCGTCGTCCAGCGCGAGGCCAGGCTCTCGCCTCGCCTGCAGGAGCCCCCGCGCCGCGCGGCCGCGGCCATCCTCGCCCCGGCTCCCTCCGTTCCCTGCCGAGCCCGCAGGCGCAGCGGCCGGTCCCCCGACCCCGAGCCGCCCCGTCGGCCAGGCCTCTGGCCTCCCCTTCGTCCACCGCTGGCCAGCGTCGCCTCGCCCTCTCGTCGGCCGGCCAGGAGCGCCGCCGAGCAGCCTCCGTGCGCCGCCCCTCCTCCTTCCTATCACGCACCAGCGCCGTGGCCCCTCCGAGCCCCGCGTCCGCCGTTGGCTCCCTCTCCGTCGCCCCTTGGATCTTCCTCGTCGGACACGTGACCTGCTGCCTTGGCCAGCACCGGAACCCCTGCTGCTGTTTTTTTTGTTGTTTTTTTTTTTTTGTTTTGTTTTATTGCTGTGATGTTAACCTTGACAGAGAACGAAAACGAGCCCGTGAACGACTACATGTGTGTTGCAACAAGTACCCCTTCGATGCGCCGAGTACCCCTCCGTGACAAGTACAACTACACGACGCGCAAGTACCTCTACACGACGACCCGACCAAGTACCCCTACATCCGTGTACGACACGAGTACCACGACGCCGCAAGTACCACTACCGTCGCCGAACGTCTACCGTCGCCCCGTGTACCACTACTTCCTCTACTACGGCTACTTCCTCGACGCTCTCGAACCGCCCCGAAACGCACGCTTCGAAGGTATAACCCCGAGACGTGCCCGTGACCCGTGTGATGCATGCTTGTTTGTGTTGTATGAATGTTGTCTCCCTTGTGTGCTTCGTGCCCGTTCCACCTTTTGTCTTGTTCCTCGGTTGCCTCGTCACCGACTCGTGGGAACCCGGCAACGGGATCGCCCACTTTCATCTCGTTTGACTCACCCACGCCATCTACCTTTTGCACCGGTCTCTCAACGAGTACCGGAACCGAGATGTTGCGTTGCACCATTTTCGGATCATGCCGTGGCACCCTTTCGTTCCACCACGGTAACAAATGCTTCATGTCTCTTTTAAGCCAACCTATTAATAAAACTTGCCTAACATGTTCATGTCATCCGCATCATATTAACAACACTAAAATGTTTAATTGTTGTCTGCTTATAATTATTAAACATGCTCATGAGGATTTTCCGGAATATGTTGTTGTTATTTCCGGCCTCATTTAAATTGCCTAGTTAGTATAGTTTTATTATGCTTCACCTCTTGCCATGTTAACCAACATTTAATCTTGTCTTGTAAATAACAAGAGTCAATTAAATAATTAAATGTGGTGTTTCGTCAATATGCAACTCGTTGCATATTGATCTCCACTTAACTTGTAGTATTTGTTTGTGCACTTTGCCTTGCCATGCATATTTAAACCGGACATGCATCATAATTGGATGTGCATCGTATGCCATGTTTAAGCTTGTGTGTTTACCGTGTTGTTCTTTCTTTCCGGTTGTTTCTCTTGTTAGCTTCGGTTCCGTTCCGGAGTTGTGAGGATCCGCTCGACTGTTGCTCCTTCTGCTTCTTGGATCCGTTCTTCTCCCTTGTGGAATCCCAGGCAAGATGACCGAACCCGGATACCATTACTATTTCTGCCTATTGCTAGTAGTTCCGCTCTATAGTTTTGCCTCGATGCCCATGTCTTCTTGTCAGCCTCCTACTTGTAACCAATTGCCATGTTTAACCAACCTACCTACGCAAACCGTTGCTTGGCTAAGTACGCTTCGCTCAGCCCCTCTTATAGCATTGCTAGTTGCAGGTGAAGATCGAAGATGCTTGCTTCATGTTGAAGTTTGGTTGGGTTATATCACACTATATAAATGCTTAAAAATGAAATCATCTATATACTGGCAGGGTGGAAGGCTAAGCCTTTTGCTTGGTGATTTGTTCCACTCGTGCCGTTAGGATCCGTATAAGCCGGTATTATGTTCCTTGATTATGCGTTCCTAACACGGTTGGGGTGTATGGGACCCCCTTGATAAACCGCTAAGTGCTAAGTCTTTTCCAGCAAGTCCCAACATTGGTACTATTTGCTTAATAACAACTAATAAAACTTGAATGGGACTAGCTACCCCTTTCATCTTAATTCCACCCCCCTGGGCCAGTGCTCGATTTGAGTGTTGGTCCAAACTAGAGTCGTGTGCGGGGCCCCCCTTGGCAACTTGGGTATTTCGGCCACTGTACGCTGTGCTCATCCGGTCGTGGCCTGAGACGAGATACGCGCGGCTACTATCAGGGTGTCGGCACGCCGGGAGGATTTGCTGGATTAGCCTTACCTTAGTTCGGTTTAACTCGAGCACGGGATTCCGAGAATACTCGGGTCTTCCCAACTATGGAGTTGCGACTCCGCGGATCGTGGGCTTGTGATGGGCCAAGTTGGAACACCCCTGCAGGGTTTGAACTTTCGAAAGCCGTGCCCGCGGTTATGTGGCAGATGGGAGCTTGTTAATTCCGGTTGTAGATAACTTGACATAATGATACAATACACTACCAGCGTGTGTACCGTGACTGTCAATTTCCGAATAGGGATTCGGAAGTTGAACACGGTGGGGTTATGTTTGACCGGCTTTAGTTAGGATCACTTCGTGATCATCTTTCGACCGATGCACTTCTCTTCTCGCTCTCTTTACGTAAGTTAGTGCTAGTTGCTGCTGCAGACTCTTGTTTGTTCCTTCACCTCTCATTCTTTCTTCAGCCTTGTCCTCACCCAAGGCTTAAATAGTCTTGTTACCCGGGAACGGGATTGCTGAGTCCTCTGTGGCTCACAGTTACTCCACCACACCAGTTGCAGGTTCAGCCGAGTTTGATGCAGGAGTTGGTTCAGATCTTCATCAGGAGTTCAATGAAGCTTGTGGCCGTTTGCTTGTGACGTTTCGATGTTCAGTAGTGGTTTCTACTAGGATTCGATCCTGACCTGTGGCTTTTGTTGTTTTGGTATCTTTCTTTTGGTTCTTCACCCGTAGTCGGGTTGTGTTGTTGTGAATGATGATTGCTTATGTAATGTTTTGTGTGAAGTGGCGAGTGTAAGCCAACTATCTCCTTTTGCATTTTAATCCCTCTTTTACATGAGTCGTGCAAAGATACCAAACTTGAGATCATTCTAGGATGGATTTATGCCTTTAAGTCGTGCCTCGACACGTAGGAGGTATAACTCCATCCTGGGCATTACATGGAAGAAGTCATCTGCCCGCTGTGGAGCTGACGTGGCACTATCCTTGGTCCGTGTGCACTGCAAGGAAGTGAAGGAGAGAAGGCTCGCGGCGCTCAAGGTCGCCAATACGAAGGAGCTCCAGTTCCAGTCTTTCATGGAGACTTTCTTGGAAGCTGCCACCCGCATCGCCGATGGGATCGACTGGACGAGTTTGTTGCACCTGCAAGTCCGCCTCCCCCTGAGGAGTGAATGAACTTTGGTACTTTGATTCAATTTGCCTCGGAATGCCGAGTGATCCTGTAACCGTTAAACTCTTGTGGGCTCGTGGCCCAGGTACCCTTGCCCGAATCTTGCGGTGTTTTTATATGGATTTGATTCCTTTCGTGTTTGCTTGCTTTGCTTCCGACTCTTTTTGATCGTCTGGATTTTGAGTCGACGTCTTGACGGCAACGTTGTGCTTGCGGGGGAGCTCGGAAGACCGCAACTAAGCCCCCGAGTGAGAGGGTTGCTCTTCACTCGGAGTGGTTTTCGTAACTTAGGCGATTCCAAGCTACATTGTACTTGTGGCGGAGCTCGGAGGACAGAGCCACGTTGTATTTATGACGCAGCTCGGAGGACCGCGGCTAAGCCCCCGAGTGAGAGGGTTGCTCTTCACTCGGAGTAGTTTTCGTAACTTAGGCAATCATGGGGTCGCAACTAAGCCCCCGAGTGAGAAGGTTGCTCTTCACTCGGAGTAGTTGGCATAACTTAGGCGATTCCAAGCTACGTTGTACTTGTGGCGGAGCTCGGAGGACAAAGCCATGTTGTACTTACGATGCAGCTCGGAGGACC
>LR738710.1:631665646-631696743 GCA_902687465.1 Secale cereale
GACGGCAGCAACAGCACGGAGGACCACGGCAGCAGCAGGTACGCCCATGGCAAAGGAGGCAGCAGGGCGACACCCTGGACGAACTCCCGTCGGCGACGGCGCGAAGAAGGAAGGAGGCCCAGGAGGCGGCGGTACGGACGGAGGGAGGAGGGCCCGAGGCAGAGGAGGCAGGGCCCAGCCGCGGCGCTGGGGTGGCTTGACGACGACGAAGGACGGCGCGGAGGGGCGCTCGGGGCGGTGGCGGCCAGGGCAGAGGGAGCCGCAGGGCGCCATGGCGAGGTGCTGGCCGGGTCGCGCGGGGCTCGGCCAGGGTCTCGGTCCTGGCGCGGGAGGCCGGCCGCTTGGAGGACGGAGGAGGCAGGAGCTCCCGCACGGAGCCGACGCGGGCCTGCTGGGAAAAACGGAGGGAAGGATGGCGCGCTCGCGGGGCAGGGACGACGCGTTGAACGGGGCGAGGTAGAGGAACAGCTCGGGCGGCCCGCTTCCTGGAGAAGAGGCACCGGGGCGATGCAGCAGCTAGCCGGCCCGCAGGCGCCATGGCGAGGACACCAGAGGAGAGGAACGCGGGGCGCGCTCGCTGGTCGTTCTCCCGGCCGGCCCTGGAGGGTGCGGCGAGGAGGAGAGGACGGGAGGAGGGAGCGAGGGAAAGGAGAGGTTCGGGGCGACGAGAGAAAGAGGGGGCGCGGTCGAGAGGCGCTCGGGGAGAGATCGAGCGAGGGGCTCGAGCGGGTTCGGGAAGAGGGGTGGCGGCGGCTGTGCGGGAAGAGAGGGAGGGAGCGCTGGGATGGCTGGAGGAGCGCTAGGTCAGGCCGAAGTGGGCCTAGGAGGGAAGGAGATAGGCCAGGGAGGCCCAAGAGGCTGGGAAGGCTGGGCCTTCTTTCTTCTGCTGTTTTTTTCCAGAATAAAACAGAGAAAAAAAAACAAGAAGAAGAGGAGGAGAAGGAAGGTAGAGATAGGATGGGGCAAGCGGCTATTTTTTTCTCGGGCACGTAAAAAGAGCACGACCGGAGAAAAATTATAAAAAGGCCAGATCGGAAATAATTCAAACATATTTGAATTTAATTCAAATAGGTTTGAACTAAGACGAGATTATTGAGGTGTCCAAAAATGTTCAAATTTTTGGAGGAACCTCGAAACAACGGAAAAGAATTATTGGCAAGGATTTTTGGAGGTGAAACTTGAATTAAAGAAGCATGGGGAAATATTGCAAGTGTGTTGGGTGATTCCGAAGCAATGGGATAATTATTATATAGCTCCCTAAAATAATGAGAGACTTTTATATGTTTTAAAGAGAAGTCACCTTCCCTCGATTTAAATGGACCGAAGGCCCACACGGATTATTTAGGTTGAGATGCAAAAATTAAAAATGACATGATGGCATGATGACATGATGCAAAGCGAAAATAAATAACACAAGCTCAAAAGAAACACACGGGCAACCCGGAACATCTGGAATCTTCGGGCATCTTCTGGAATCTTCTGGGACGTCGGTCTCGGGCGTCACAACTCTCCCACACTAACAGAGGATCTCGACCCGAGATCCTAGAGATATCACCGGGTAAAAACGGAAGAGGAAGAGGTAAAACAAAGTTGCTTCTTTGACAGACGAGTGAAACCAAGGAACCTTGAGAGGTTGAACAAAGTGAAAGAAGAATGCAACGGAGATGAACGAAGTTAAGAGCACTCCGGTAAAAAGGAGGAACAAGGAGCATAATGAGAACCTTGTAGGTTGAAAGACATGAACAAGAGCTTACGAACCAAAAGAATATGAAACCACAACGGTATAGCCAAGGAATAAGAATGACAAAATTTGGACAGCACTCCGTCTGAAAATGGAAGGAATTAACAAGAACTTGCCAAGTTGGGAAGATACTTGATGAAAACAACAACATATAGCCTCCGGAACAATTAAGAGAATGGCACAAGGGGTAAGAAAGATTCAGACAGCACTCCGGTTAAGAGACAGGCAAAACATGAAAAGATGAGGGAACTAGAATTAAGAATAGAACACTCCGGTTAAATGATAAGCAAGGAAAAGAACATGATCTCGATAAAAACGAGATGATGGTTAAAGAGAGCAATATCACAAGGCCTCCGGAATGAAAGAATAGCATATAGATCAACGAAAGACAAGAATGGAGAAGAAAAAACAACTTCTCCGACAAATGAATTGAAAGAGCATCCTTACGAAGAAGGGTTGAACGGAGTTGTTGGAAAAAATCAACAACGAAAGAATAAGCTTCATGTGGGCTTATGGAAAACATCTCAAAATTAAGAGGTGACAACCAGCCACTAACAGAACGAATTGCTTGGATTGAGATCAACAAGGAGATGAAAAACTTATCTCACCGGAATGATAAATGAAGAACTTGGGTCATTTATAAGCACCACAATAGCAACAATCCTTAGGAAAAGCTTTTAGGTGAAATGCAACCCAAGATAACTCCAAAGAATAAATTGAAAGGTTGAAAAGATCTCCTAGAGAGAAAGAAATGATGGTTTTAATTATTTCATTCTTGACAACTCGTGAATCATGAAGCATGAAGGAAAATTGTCAAGAATGACATAACACCATCTGAAAAGACAAGGTAGAAAGAATTGCAATAGGAATGCATGATGAAGAATGTTTGAGCTCCAACAAGAATCTTGAGGAATACTTGGAGGATGAATTAAAACATGATGAACCACCATGAGAACTCCGGTAATGAAAGCATGAGAAGTGAAAGATGAAAGAATAAGATTCAAGGCCTGCAGTGAATTAGGCTGAGGTTGAAATGATAAAATTGAAACAACATGGAGCTCCGGAAAACAAGATGAACAACTTAGAAGCGAGAAAATGATATGATGAACAAGCTCCAGACAAAAGAATTAAACACTTGGAAGGAATAAGAATAAGAATTATGTTATGTATCTCCTTCACCAATTTAAATTGATGACAACCAAAGGATTTGGCATACTACTTATTCTCGTTGGAAAGGATTAAAGAGAGATCTAGCACAAGCTGAGAATAGTCTTGAACGACTCACCGGTAGGATTATGAAAAGAACAAATGAATTAAAACGATAACAACGGAAGGTAAACTTGAAAGAACCACCGTAAGAATAGGGAGACGAACGAAGAAACATCAATGAAGAATATTGGGAGGGCGAAGTTGAAGACTGAGAACGAAGAAATATTCTGAAATGATGGCCTTCGGAGGAACACAAAGGAAAGAATTCAAGAATGCTTCGGATGGGTATAAAAGAATTCCTCACAATCAAACGATAATGAGGATGGCAAGAAGCTAGAACCACGAACCTTGAAGAGAACAGGCCAAGATTGAAGAGAAACTCTTCTCCGATCTTGAAATGTTTAGAATGAAGACGAGAAATGCCATGAAGAATTGTTGAGCACTCCGGAATGAAGAATTAAAAAGGTTGAACCAATGAAGAAAAGAATTGAAAGCGATCTTGGAGAAGGCATGTGACTGATGGAAATCATACTTACGTCACACTTTGAAAAGAATTTGAGTATAACTCCAGAAAATAGAAGAGTCAGGTAAGATCCTGGAAAGACCTGTGGGTTAGGGCCCACTAAAGAAATCACCGTTGGAAAAAAAATTGCTTAAGAGATATTGCACCGGTTGAATTAAATGGCTTGAATAAGATGATAATCCTCAAAATAATTTGAAAGGATTAAGAATGGAATTATGAATCTTCTGCACTCCGGATATGAATAACAATAGGAGAATGATTAATTGGTGCACCGGAATAAGAAAGCATTGTGAAAAGAGGAAAAGGATAAGATCAACACCAAATTCTTGAATTACATCCACCGGAAGAATTAGAGAACAAAAGAATAATGAACTTGAAGCTCTTGAGCATCTTCACGATAAAGCACCGGATAAGAACATTGAAGGAAATGAATGAAGAAATATCACATGAATAATATGGATACTTCATTAAGAATTACAGCTCCAAGAAGAAGAAGGGAGGGAGGGTGGGGAAAAGAAAGACAACTTGGGATGAACAAAATGGACACCGGTTGAAAAGAATTTAATATGACCATCTTGATGATCAAGAAGGACCTGCATTCCCATAGAAATATGAGAACACCGATTAGGAAAGGTATGGAATCAACATTTGACATCGAAGCAACTCGAATACCAGAATCAAAACAAAACAAAGGATAGATATTGAACGAATAAATTCCGTAGGTACATCAACTGGTCAAGAAGCCACTTGAAGAACAAAATGAAAATAAAAAGGAACAAGGAACAGATAGAACAAATACAAGATAGAAGTTTCGTTCCGCATCTTCGTGCTGAAAGCTCATGGAACATGTTACAAAAGGGTTTTGCAATCCCCGGATCAGCATAGCCAAGGACCCTTTAAGATGCAACTCCCGATCAGAACAAGTCCATAAAACCACTTCACTCAATGTAGAACCCCGAACTTCATATCGAGCATCCGTTGGAAGAATGCCTAGAACTACTAGATGAACCCACCTATAGATTTCCGAAAGTTTCCAGTTATGCAATCAGGTGTTGGGGATACACGGGAAGCACCGCGCAATCAACTCTAAACCTACATCCAGGTGTATCCATCCTTCAACACATAACCAGTCTTTCTCGGAAACTGTTTACCTCGGACCTTCGAAAAGCATCCACTATAACAAGCTATGGCAATACTCTCGAACTACCTCCCCAGTACTGGGTGATGTCGGGGTTATCTTGCCACTGGCCGTATAGGAGAGATTTTCGATGTCGGCCGTCTTAAGTATTTAGTACTGCCGCGATATGCTTGTTACAATGATACCCCGAAGCTCAACTCCTCGGTAACAGGAGGCATCGGGAACAATATCCTTGTCACAAGAACATCGAAACAATCCCAGAATACTCGCGGGATCCTAAAAAAAATTTTGTGCAATTTTTGAGAGTAGAAGAGAAAAGAGTAATCGTCAGGAGTCCTCACCAGAGAGAAAGGGGATGAGAAGCAAAGAAATCCTACTCTCCGATATATATAGGACTCAAAAAGTTTTCAGTGTGTGCCTAGACTCAACCGTCAACGATTCGATCAATCAGTGGGGGCTTCTAGGTCGGAGAAGGCTCTGAATACCAACTTGTAATGCCCAGGATGGAGTTATACCTCCTACGTGTCGAGGCACGACTTAAAGGCATAAGTCCATCCTAGAATGATCTCAAGTTTGGTATCTTTGCACGACTCATGTAAAAGAGGGATTAAATTGCAAAAGGAGATAGTTGGCTTACACTCGCCACTTCACACAATACATTACATAAGCAATCATCATTCAAAACATCACAACCCGACTACGGGTAAGAACCAAAAGAAAGATACCAAAACAACATAAAACCACAGGTCAAGATCGAATCCTAGTAGAAACCACTACTGAACATCGAAACGTCTCAAGCAAACAGTCAAACTCTTCAACAAGCTCCTGGTGAAAAACTTGATCCAGCTCCTGCATCAAACTCGGCTGAACCTGCAACTGGTGTGGTGAAGTAACTGTGAGCCACAGAGGACTCAGCAATCCCGTTCCCGGGTAACAAGACTATTTAAGCCTTGGGTGAGGATAAGGCTGAAGAAAGAATATGAGGTGAAGGAACAAACAAGAGTCTGCAGCAGCAACTAGCACTAACTTACGTAAAAGAGAGCGAGAAGAGAAGTGCATCGGTCGAAAGATGATCACGAAGTGATCCTAGCTAAAGCCGGACAAACATAACCCCACCGTGTTCAACTCCCGAATCCCTATTCGGAAATTGACAGTCACGGTACACACGCTGGTAGTGTATTGAAACATTGTGTCAAGTTATCTACAACCGGAATTAACAAGCTCCCATCTGCCACATAACCGCGGGCACGGCTTTCGAAAGTTCAAACCCTGCAGGGGTGTTCCAACTTGACCCATTACAAGCCCACGATCCGCGGAGTCGCAACTCCATAGTTGGGAAGACCCGAGTATTCTCGGAATCCCGTGCTCAAGTTAAACCGAACTAAGGTAAGGCTAATCCAGCAAATCCTCCCGGCGTGTCGACACCCTGATAGTAGCCGCGCGTATCTAAGTCTCAGGACACGACCGGATGGGCGATTCTACGGGTGGATACCAAATACCTCGGGTTGCCCCAAGGCGGCCCCGCAGAACCCCCGTTTGGGACCAACACCATCGGCACTGGCCCCCCTGCTATGTAGAAATAAAGGATCCTCGAGGGAGCGACCCTCTATGCAAATTTAATTAATTAATTAAGTTATTATTATGAGGCAAATAGTACCAAATGTTGGGACTTGCTGGAAAAGACTTAGCACTTAGCGGTTTATCAAGGGGGTCCCATACACCCCAACCGTGTTAGGAACGCATAATCAAGGAACATAACACCGGTTTATACGGTTCCTAACGGCATGAGTGGAACAAAACACCAAGCAAAAAGGCTTAGCCTTCCACCCTGCCAGTATATAGATGATTTCATTATTTAAGCATTTATATAGTGTGATATAACCCAACCAAACTTCAACATGAAGCAAGCATCTTCAATCTTCACCTGCAACTAACAATGCTATAAGAGGGCTGAGCGAAGCGTACTTAGCCAAGCAACGGTTTGCGTAGGTAGGGTGGTTAAACATGGCAATTGGTTACAAGTAGGAGGCTGACAGGAAAAACATGGGCATCGAGGCAAATACTAAAGATCGAGACTACTAGCAATAGGCAAAAATAGTAATGGTATCCGGGTTCGGTCATCTTGCCTGGGATTCCACAAGGGAGAAGAACGGATCCAAGAAGAAGACGGAGCAACAGTCGAGCGGATCCTCACAACTCCGGAACGAAACCGAAACTAACAAGAGAAGCAACCGGAAAGAAAGAAACAACACGGTAAACACACATATCAACAAGGCATAAGATGCACAAACAAGTATGATGCATGTCCGGTTTAGTTATGCATGGCATGGCAAAGTGCACAAACAAATACTACAAGTTAAGTGGAGATCAATATGCAACAAGTTGCATATTGACGAAACACCACATTTAATTATTTAGTTGACTCTCATTATTTACAAGACAAGCTTAAAAGTTATTAACATGGCAAGAGGTGAAGCATAAAGTAAACTACACTATTAAGGCATTTTAAATGGGGCCGGAAAAATAACAACAACAAGTCCGGAAAAATCCCCATGAGCATGTTTAATAATTATAAGCAAACAACAATTAACATTTATAATGTTGTTAATATGATGCGGATGACATGATCAAGTTTTATGCAAGTTTTATTAAAAGGTTGACAAATTAACAAGACAAGAAGCATTTGTCACCGTGGTGGAATGGAAAGGTGCCACGGCAACGATCCGAAAATGATGCAACGCAACATATCGGTTCCGGTATCTCGTTAAGAGACCGGTGCAAAAGGTGACGAAGCGAGTTGAACAAGATGACGGGGTGAACCCGTTGCTGGGTTCCCACGAGTCGGTGACGAGGCAACCGAGGAACAAGACAAACGGACGAAACGGACACGGAGCACACACGGGAGACATTTCATACAACACAAGCAAGCATGCATCACACGGGTCATCCACGGGGTCGTTTCGGTATACCTTCGAAGCGTGCGTTTCGGGGCGGTTCGAGACGTCGAGGGACGTAGTGGAAGGAGTCGTTCACGCGTTTCGTAGAGGAAGTAGAGGAAGTAGACGTTCACGTCATCGGTAGTCGTTCGGGTCGTCGTGGAAGTAGATGTTCCGTTCGTCTTGGCGGTTCCACGACGGGGTAGTTGTACTCGGGCGACGGTAGGGGTACTTGTCCATGAAGTCGTTCTCGTCCGTAGTTGTTCACGGTTCTCCGGCGACGGTAGACGTTCGGGCGACGGTAGTGGTACTTGCGGCGTCGTGGTACTCGTTCACGTAGTCGTACACGGATGTAGTTGTTCACTTCTCCGAAGGGTACTTGTCGCGTCGGCATTCGTAGGGGTACTTGGTCGAAGATGTTTCGTAGGGGTACACGAGTCTCCTGTCAAGCATTACAGCACAGGCAACAAACACAACAACAACAAAAAAAAAACAACAGCGGCAGGGAGACAAGGCCACGACGGCAGCAACAGCACGGAGGACCACGGCAGCAGCAGGTACGCCCATGGCAAAGGAGGCAGCAGGGCGACACCCTGGACGAACTCCCGTCGGCGACGGCGCGAAGAAGGAAGGAGGCCCAGGAGGCGGCGGTACGGACGGAGGGAGGAGGGCCCGAGGCAGAGGAGGCAGGGCCCAGCCGCGGCGCTGGGGTGGCTTGACGACGACGAAGGACGGCGCGGAGGGGCGCTCGGGGCGGTGGCGGCCAGGGCAGAGGGAGCCGCAGGGCGCCATGGCGAGGTGCTGGCCGGGTCGCGCGGGGCTCGGCCAGGGTCTCGGTCCTGGCGCGGGAGGCCGGCCGCTTGGAGGACGGAGGAGGCAGGAGCTCCCGCACGGAGCCGACGCGGGCCTGCTGGGAAAAACGGAGGGAAGGATGGCGCGCTCGCGGGGCAGGGACGACGCGTTGAACGGGGCGAGGTAGAGGAACAGCTCGGGCGGCCCGCTTCCTGGAGAAGAGGCACCGGGGCGATGCAGCAGCTAGCCGGCCCGCAGGCGCCATGGCGAGGACACCAGAGGAGAGGAACGCGGGGCGCGCTCGCTGGTCGTTCTCCCGGCCGGCCCTGGAGGGTGCGGCGAGGAGGAGAGGACGGGAGGAGGGAGCGAGGGAAAGGAGAGGTTCGGGGCGACGAGAGAAAGAGGGGGCGCGGTCGAGAGGCGCTCGGGGAGAGATCGAGCGAGGGGCTCGAGCGGGTTCGGGAAGAGGGGTGGCGGCGGCTGTGCGGGAAGAGAGGGAGGGAGCGCTGGGATGGCTGGAGGAGCGCTAGGTCAGGCCGAAGTGGGCCTAGGAGGGAAGGAGATAGGCCAGGGAGGCCCAAGAGGCTGGGAAGGCTGGGCCTTCTTTCTTCTGCTGTTTTTTTCCAGAATAAAACAGAGAAAAAAAAACAAGAAGAAGAGGAGGAGAAGGAAGGTAGAGATAGGATGGGGCAAGCGGCTATTTTTTTCTCGGGCACGTAAAAAGAGCACGACCGGAGAAAAATTATAAAAAGGCCAGATCGGAAATAATTCAAACATATTTGAATTTAATTCAAATAGGTTTGAACTAAGACGAGATTATTGAGGTGTCCAAAAATGTTCAAATTTTTGGAGGAACCTCGAAACAACGGAAAAGAATTATTGGCAAGGATTTTTGGAGGTGAAACTTGAATTAAAGAAGCATGGGGAAATATTGCAAGTGTGTTGGGTGATTCCGAAGCAATGGGATAATTATTATATAGCTCCCTAAAATAATGAGAGACTTTTATATGTTTTAAAGAGAAGTCACCTTCCCTCGATTTAAATGGACCGAAGGCCCACACGGATTATTTAGGTTGAGATGCAAAAATTAAAAATGACATGATGGCATGATGACATGATGCAAAGCGAAAATAAATAACACAAGCTCAAAAGAAACACACGGGCAACCCGGAACATCTGGAATCTTCGGGCATCTTCTGGAATCTTCTGGGACGTCGGTCTCGGGCGTCACACGAGTATAGTGGAAATGTGGGTCGGTGCTGCGTTGGGGTCGGTGGGGTGGATGTGCACGGGTTTCGTGTCCCCGGCCGACTGGAAAGCTGACTCAGAAGCCGGCTTCTTTGCCCTCAGCAGATCACTCGGATCCACGCTCTTTTGGTACTCCTCCATCTCTATTGCTGCCATCTCCTCATCAGCGATCTTCGAGCCTTTCTGGAAGCACTATTTCGCTTTATGACGGTTCCCTGTGACGGTTATAACGCCGTTGGGGTCCCGGCATCTTCAGCTTGAGGTATACATAACACGGTCAAGCCATGAACCTGGCATAGGCGGGCCTACCCAGAATGGCATGATAAGTGCTGTTGAAGTCCACCACTTCAAACGTCAGCTTCTCTTTGCGAAAATTCTTCGAGTCGCCAAAGACTACGTTGAGTGTGATCTGGCCAAGCGAGTCGGCCTTCTTCCCGGGGATGACCCCGTGGAATCTCATGTTGCTTTCACTCAGCTTGGACATCGGGATGCCCATATCCCGGAGGGTTGCTGCATACAGAATATTCAAACCACTGCCTTCATCCATTAGGACCCTGGTCAGACGTGTGCCCTCGACCACTGGGTCGACCACCAGCGCCTGCCGCCCAGGGGTAGCAATGTGCGCAGGGTGATCAGACTGGTCGAATGTGATGGGGGTCTTGGACCACTTCAGAAACGTGGTGGTTGCCGGGGCAACCATGTTGACTTCTCTGTTGATGACTTTCAGTCGACTTTTGCTCTCGACGTCTGCGAAAATCACCAAAGTGGAGTTGATCTGGGGGTATCCTCCATCCCCTTCCTTGTCTTCGGTCTCCTCCGATTCCTTTTCCTTCTCAGTCGACTGATCTTTCTGGAAGTTCTGGATCAGGAGGCGGCACTGTCGAGTGGTGTGCTTGGGATACACCAAGTTTCCCTCTTCATCTTTCTTTGTGTGAATATGACACGGCTGGTCGAGTACATCATTCCCAGCTTGATCCTTTACTTTCTTGGGGACCCAGGGCCCCTTATGATTTCCTTTGCCTTTCCCTTGGTTGACCACTGTAGCTTCGCCCTGAGCGGCTGGCTCGGCCTTGCGCTTGGGCTTCTGATTGGAATTCTGATCATCTTGTCCGACTGGTTTCTTGCCACTGCGGAGCCGGCTCAGCCTCTTCGCCGTTAGCATACCGACGGGCAATCTCCATCATCCGGGATAGGGACATATCGCTCGTTCGACCAAACTTCAAATTCAGCTCTCGGGATCGCACGCCCTCCTTGAAGGCGCAAACTGCTTGGTGCTCAGACACATTTTCCACCGTGTGATGCAAGGTGGTCCATCGCTGTATGTAATCCCTCAAGGTTTCATTCGGCTTCTGCACGCAATGTTGAAGCTCCGCGAGACCAGCATGCCGCTTGCAGGTGCCCTCGAAGGTCCGAATAAACACTCAGGCCAGCTCCTCCCAACTGTAAATACTCCCAGGGGCCAACTGTTTGAGCCACGCCCGAGCTGAACCGCCCAACATCAGAGGAATGTGCTTCATGGTACGTCGTCGTTGCCGCTTCCGATCTGCACAGCCACTCGGTAGTCCTCTAGCCAGGTGTCTGGTTTTGACTTGCCGGTGAACTTATTTACCCCCGCCACCAGCCTAAAGTTTGGGGGGATCTCAGCGGCCCTGATGGCACTGCTAAAACACTCGGGCCCAAAGACTGGTGCTCGGCTTCCACTCGGACAATCTCTGCCTTGCTCTTCTCTGAATGCCCTTTTCCGATCGACCAGCCCCTGCACAAGGATAGACCTTGCATCGAAGCCGGGCCTCCAGGGATATGGGGGAATCCTCCGCTCGTCGTCGCGTAAGCGCCTGCCCTCGTGCCACCTGGGCGAGAACGATCCGCTTCCCGGAGGAGGCGTAGGCACTCGACGGCGATCGTGATGACCGGGTCAACGGTCATATTGCTCGTCATTCCGACCCAGATGCCGGTATTGCCGCGGGCCACGTTCCTCACGCCTTGGGGGCGATCTTGGACTGTGGGCTGACCAAACGGTGTCTGCAGCCACCGATCTGCTGTGAATCCTATTGCGCGACTGAGAAACAGCCGCGTTTTGCTCCTCAGCCGTTCGGAGCAACGCCCGGATCTGCTGAAGGCCTCTCCCAGCCTCCGACTGATAAGGTTGAATCAACTCCGCGATGCGAGCCGCGGCTTCGAGGTTCTGGACTGGTGTGCGGAATACCTGAGTCTCGCGCGGGTGCGATTGCTGCGATCGTCGACTGGACTCGGGAACCAGTCGGCGGGCCCGTTCGTCGAGTGCGCGTTGGATATTTTCCAAGTGCGCGCGCTCAGCCACGGTGGCCAAGTGCGTGGCCTCCGGGGCCAGGACCTCTGGAGTATCTCCCACGATGGGAGTGAAGAGCACGTCTTCATTGCGGCGACAGAGCTCGTCCCTCTGCTTGGCAGTGAGGGGTTGAGGAATGTATCCGTTGTTGTCGTATGAATGGCCGCCACCGCTGCCGCCGTCGCCACCGCGAGGAAAACCCGGTGGGCTGCGGCGCGAGTCGACCATGAGGACCTCTGCTGCGGGATCGCTGCTCCCGCACTTGGAAACTGAATCCACGAGCTCGACCGACGGATCGACCAGCCCGTAGAGGTAACCGTTGGGCTCGATGGCCGCGACCTGAGGGCTAGCCGTCTGGCGGGCCACCGCGTGTTTCACCCACTGCTGGAGCCATGAGCGACCGGATCGCTTGCGACGGCGTCCGGCGGGGATGGTGGACAATGTCGGAGTCGGCAGGTACTGAGTCGACGGCTGCCGAAGGAGGACGCCGCAGGCGCTGGTGTGGAAGTGCGCAGCCCCGTGGACGGGCAGCACCTCAACGTCGAGAGAAGCCTCCTGGAGCCAAGCGGAGTCGTCAGCGACGAAGACGAGCGCGCCAAGTCGAATCTCGTGGCCCAACGCGAGACCACCGTCGGAAACCATGACGAAGGAGGTCGGAAAAAAGATTGCAACCTCACCAGAAGTTGCTAAGACGCCTTGCCCCATGGTGGGCGCCCACTGTCGTGGTTCTAAGTCTGACAGTACGAGTAGGGGGTACGAATGAGGAGGCAAGGCCCTAGCTATGGTGAAGTTGTACACAAGGTGTTTTACGAGTTCAGGCCCTTCTCGGGGGAAGTAAAAGCCCTACGTCTCGGTGCCCGGAGGCGGTCGACTGAAGTGTATATAGGTGTGTGTTACAGAGGTGCGAACCCTTGTACTGGAGGAGGGGGTGGCTTATATGGTGCGCCAGGACCCCAACCATGCTCCACGTTACTAAGGGTTCAATGTACATAAAGGCGGACGTTACTGATAACGTCTGCAGTAAAGAGTAATAAAGGCATTCACTGCAGCGAGTAAACTCCAGACTGTTGATGTCCTAAGGGACCTTTGACCTTCGGGGGTCGAGTGCCTTGGATGGGTCGAGTGAAGTTGAGTCGTCTGGTATGTGATGTTCAATCGAGTGGGATGTCCTCTTAGGCCGTCTCAGTCGGCTGTCTTTACCATCGTAGGTTTTGTCCTTTGATCTTCTGGGGTAGTGACCTTGGGTGGGGTACCTTGGTCAGGTATGTGGCCCTACCCTAGGTCTGTAACCTCGTCAGCTCACAAGGTGGAAGGGTGAGAGTGCGTATGATCCATGGACTCGACATTAGTCATAAATAACTCAGATACTTATTGCGAAAAAAATATATTAGCCCTTGAAGCAAAGTACTACGACGCATGCGCGGGGGAGGTGTTGGGGAACGTAGTATTTCAAAAATTTCCTACGATCATGCAAGATCTATCTATTAGATGCATAGCAACGAGAGGGAAGAGTGTGTCTACGTACCCTCGTAGACCGGGAGCGGAAGCGTCTAGTGACGCGGTTGATGTAGTCGAACTTCTTCGCGATCCAACCGATCAAGCACCGAATGTACGGAGCCTCCGCGTTCAGCACACGTTCAGATTGATGACGTCTCACGAGCTCTTGATCCAGTAGAGCCTCGTGGGAGAGTTTCGTCAGCACGACGACGTGGTGATGGAGATGATGAAGCTACCAGCGCAGGGCTTCGCCTAAGCACTGCAACGGTATGACTGAGGTGTGTTTCTGTGGAGAGGGGCACCGCACACGGCTGGGAGAGATCAACTGATCAACTTGTGTGTCTATGGGGTGCCTCTAGCCCCGTAAATAAAGGAGTAGAGGAGGGGGGGGGGGCTCTCTATGGCGCGCCCTAGGGGAGTCCTACTCCTACCGGGAGTAGGATTCCCCCTTTCCTAGTAGAACTAGGAGCCCTTCCAAGTAGTAGGAGTAGGAGAGAAGGAAAGGGAAAAGAGAAGAGAAGGAAGGAGGGGGCGCAACCCCTCCCCCTAGTCCAATTCGGACTAAGCCTTGGGGGGGGGGGGCGCAACCTCCTCTCTCTCTTTTCCCTAAAGCCCAATAAGGCCCATATACTCCCTGGCAAATTCCCGTAACTCTCCGGTACTCCGAAAAATACCCGAATCACTCGGAACCTTTCCGATGTCCGAATATAGTCGTTCAATATATCGATCTTTACGTCTCGACCATTTCGAGACAGCTCGTCATGTCCCTGATCTCATCCAGGACTCTGAACTACCTTCGGTACATCAAAACACATAAACTCATAATATCGATCGTCATCAAACGTTAAGCGTGCGGACCCTACGGGTTCTAGAACTATGTAGACATAACCGAGACTCATCTTCGGTCAATAACCAATAGTGGAACCTGGATGCTCATATTGGCTCCTACATATTCTACGAAGATCTTTATCGGTCAAACCGCATAACAACATATGTTGTTCCCTTTGTCGTCGGTATGTTACTTGCCCGAGATTCGATCGTCGGTATCTCAATACCTAGTTCAATCTCATTACCGGGAAGTCTCTTTACTCGTTCCGTAATACATCATCTTGTGATTAACTCACTAGTCATTTGCTTGCAAGGCTTATTATGATGTGTATTACCGAGAGTGCCCAGAGATACCTCTCCGACACTCGGAGTGACAAATCCTATTCTTGATCTATGCCAACACCACGAACACCTTCGGAGACACCTGTAGAGCATCTTTATAATCACCTAGTTACGTTGTGACGTTTGATAGCACACAAGGTGTTCCTTCGGTATTCGGGAGTTGCATAATCTCATAGTCATATGAACATGTATAAGTCATGAAGAAAGCAATAGCAGTAAAACTAAACGATCATAGTGCTGAGCTAACGGATGGGTCTTGTCCATCACATCATTCTCCTAATGATGTGATCCCGTTGATCAAATGAAAACTCATGTCTATGGTTAGGAAACATAACCATCTTTGATCAATGAGCTAGTCTCGTAGAGGCATACTAGGGACACTCTGTTTTGTCTATGTATTCACAAATGTACTAAGTTTCCAGTTAATACAATTCTAGCATGAATAATAAACATTTATCATGATATAAAGAAATAAATAATAACTTTATTATTGCCTCTAGGGCATATTTCCTTCAGTCTCCCACTTGCACTAGAGTCAATAATCTAGATCACATCACCATGTGATTGACACCAATAGTTCACATCACCATGTGACTAACACCCATAGTTCTCGTCGCCATGCGACCAATACCCAAAGGGTTTACTAGAGTCAACAATCTAGTTCATATCGCCATGTGATTAATACCCAAAGAGTACTAAGGTGTGATCATGTTTTGCTTCTTGAGAGAAGTTTAGTCAGCGGGTCTGTTACATTCATATCCATATGTATTTTGCAAATTTCTGTGTCTACAATGCTCTTCATGGAGCTACTCTAGATAATTGCTCCCACTTTTAATACGCATCCAGATTGATACTTAGAGTCATCTGGATTAGTGTCAAAGCTTGCATCGGCGTAACTCTTTACAATGAACTCTTTATCACCTCCATAATCGAGAAACATTTCCTTAGTCATCCAGTAACTAAGGACAATTTTGACCGCTGTCCAGTGATCTACTCCAGGATCACTATTGTACCTCCTTGTCATACTCATGGCAAGGTACACAACAGGTTTGGCACACAGCATGGCATACTTTATAGAACCTATGACTGAGTCGTAGGGAATGACTTTCATTCTTTCTCTATCTTCTGCCGTGGTCGGGTTTTGAGCCTTACTCAACTTCATACCTTACAACTCAGGCAAGAACTCCTTCTCTGACTGATCCATTTTGAACTACTTCAAAAACTTGTCAAGGTATGTACTCATTGCTATAGATCTTGAGGCTCAATATGTAAGCAGCTTTACCGAGGTTTTTCTTTGAAAAAACTCCTTTCAAACACTCCTTTATGCTTTCCAGAAAATTCTACATCATTTCTGATCGACAATATGTCATTCACATATACTTATCAGAAAGGTTGTAGTGCTCCCACACACTTTCTTGTAAATACAGGCTTCACCGCAGGTTCGTATAAAACTATATGCTTTGATCAACTTATCAAAGCATATATTCCAACTCTTAGATGCTTGCACCAGTCCATAGATGGATTGCTGGAGCTTGCACACTTTGTTAGCACCTTTAGATCGACAAAACCTTCTGGTTGCATCATATACAACTCTTCTTTAAGATATCCATTCAGGAATGCAGTTTTGACATCCATTTGCCAAATTTCATAATCATAAAATGCGGCAATTGCTAACATGATTCGGACAGACTTAAGCATCGCTACGGGTGAGAAAGTCTCATCGTAGTCAACTCCTTGAACTTGTCAAAAACCTTTCGCAACAAGTCGAGCTTTGTAAACAGTAACATTACCGTCAGCGTCGGTCTTCCTCTTGAAGATCCATTTATTTTCGATGGCTTGCCGATCATCAGGCAAGTCAACCAAAGTCCACACTTTGTTCTCATACATGGATCCCATCTCAGATTTAATGGCCTCAAGCCATTTTTCGGAATCTGGGCTCATCATCGCTTCCTCATAGTTCGTAGGTTCATCATGGTCTAGTAACATGACTTCTAGAACCGGGTTGCCGTACCACTCTGGCACGGAACGTACTCTGGTTGATCTACAAAGTTCAGTAGTAACTTGATCCGAAGTTTCATGATCATCATCATTAGCTTCCTCACTAATTGGTATAGGAATGACTGGAACTATTTTCTATGATGTACTACTTTCCAATTCGGGTGAAGGTACAATTACCTCATCAAGTTCCACTTTCCTCCCACTCACTTCTTTCGAGAGAAACTCCTTCTCTAGAAAGGATCCATTCTTAGCAACGAATATCTTGCCTTCGGATCTGTGATAGAAGGTGTACCCAACAGTCTCCTTTGGGTATCCTATGAAGACACATTTCTCCGACTTGGGTTCGAGCTTATCAGGTTGAAGCTTTTTCACATAAGCATCGCAACCCCAAACTTTAAGAAACGACAACTTTGGTTTCTGGCCAAACCACAGTTCATAAGGCGTCATCTCAACGGATTTAGATGGTGCCCTTATTAAACGTGGATGCATGTGTCTCTAATGCATAACTCAAAACGATAGTGGTAAATCGGTAAGAGACATCATAGATCGCACCATATCTAATAAAGTACGGTTACGATGTTCGGACACACCATTACGCTGTGGTGTTCCGGGTGGCGTGAGCTGTGAAACTATTCCACATTGTTTTAAATGAAGACCAAACTCGTAACTCAAATATTCACCTCCACGATCAGATCGTAGAAACTTTATTTTCTTGTTATGATGATTCTCTACTTCACTATGAAATTCTTTGAACTTTTCAAATGTTTCAGACTTGGGATTCATGAAGTAGATATACCCATATCTGCTCAAATCATCAGTGAAGTTCAGAAAATAACGATACCCGCCGCGAGTTTCAACACTCATCGGTCCACATGCATCAGTATGTATGATTTCCAACAAATCTGTTGCTCGCTCCATTGTTCCGGAGAATGGAGTTTTAGTCATCTTACCCATGAGGCATGGTTCGCAGGCACCAAGTGATTCATAATCAAGTGGTCCAAAAGTCCATCACTATGGAGTTTCTTCATGCGTTTTATACCAATATGACCTACACAGCAGTGCCACAAATAAGTTGCACTATCATTATTAACCTCGCATCTTTTGGCTTCAATATTATGAATATGTGTATCACTACGATCGAGATTCAACAAACTATTTTCATTTGGTGTATGACCATCGAAGGCTTTATTCATGTAAACAGAATAACAATTATTCTATGACTTTAAATGAATAACCGTATTGCAACAAACATGATCAAATCATATTTATGCTCAACGCAAAGCCAAATAATATTTATTTAGGTTCTACACTAATCCCAAAAGTATAGGGAGTGTGTGATGATGATCATATCAATCTTGGAACCACTTCCAACACACATCGTCACTTCACCTTTAACTAGTCTCTGTTCATTCTGCAACTCTCGTTTCGAGTTACTAATTTTAGCAATTGAACTGGTTTCAAATACCCAGGGGTTGCTATGAACACTAGTAAAATACACATCAATAATCTATATATCAAATATACCTTTGTTCACTTTGCCATCCTTCTTATCCGCCAAGTATCTAGGGCAGTTCCACTTCCAGTGACCATTTCCTTTGCAGTAGAAGCACTTAGTTTCAGGCTTGAGTTTAGCTTTGGATTTCTTCACGGGAGTGACAAATTGCTTGTCATTCTTCTTGAAGTTCCCCTTCTATCCCTTTGCCCTTTACTTGAAACAAGTGGTCTTGTTAACCATCAACACTTGATGCTCTTTCTTGATTTCTACCTTTGCCGATTTCAGCATCGCGAAGAGCTCGGGAATTACTTTCGTCATCCCTTGCATATTATAGTACATCACAAAGTTCTACTAACTTGGTGATAGTGACTAGAGAACTTTGTCAATTACTATCTTATCTAGAAGATTAACTCCCACTTGATTCAAGTAATTGTAGTACCCAGACAATCCGAGCACATGCTCACTAGTTGAGCTATTCTCCTCCATCTTGTAGGCAAAGTACTGTCAGAGGTCTTATACCTCTCGACACGGGCATGAGTATGAAATACTAATTTCAACTCCTTAAACATCTCATATGCTCCGTGGCATTCAAAACGTTTTTGAAGTCCCGGTTCTAAGCCGTAAAGCATGGTGCACTAAACTATCAAGTAGTCATCATACCGAGCTTGTCAATCGTTCATAACGTCTGCATCTGCTCCTGCAATAGGTTCGTCACCTAGCGGTGCATCAAGGACATAATACTTCTGTGCAGCAATGAGGATAATCTTCAGATCACGGACCTAGTCCGCATCATTTCTACTAACATCTTTCAACTTATATTTCTCTAGGAACATATAAAATAAACAAGGAGCTACATCGCGAGCTATTGATCTACAACATAGATATGCTAATACTATCAGGACTACGTTCATGATAAATTAAAGTTCAATTAATCATATTAACAAAGAACTCCCACTTAGATAGACATCCCTCTAGTCATCTAAATGATCACATGATCCAAATCAACTAAACCATGTCCGATCATCACGTGAGATGGAGTAGTTTGCAATGGTGAACATCTTATGTTGATCATATCTACTATATGATTCACGCTCGACCTTTCAGTCTCCAGTGTTTCGAGGCCATGTCTGTACATGCTAGACTCGTCAAGTTTAACCCGAGTATTCCGCGTGTACAAAACTGGCTTGCACCCGTTGTATGTGAACGTAGAGCTTATCACACCCGATCATCACATGGTGTCTCGGCACGACGAACTTTCGCAACGGTGCATACTCAGGGAGAACACTTGTACCTTGAAATTTTGTATGGGATCATCTTATAATTCTACCGTCGTACTAAGCAAGATAAGAAGCATAATAAGATAAACATCACATGCAATCAAAATATGTGACATGATATGGCCATCATCATATTGTGCTTTTGATCTCCATCTCCAAGGCACCGTCATGATCACCATCGTCACCGGCGCGACACCTTGATCTCCATTGTACCATTGTTGTCGTCTCACCAACTATTGCTTCCACGACTATCGCTACCGCTTAGTGATAAAGTAAAGCAATTACATGGCGATTGTATTTCATACAATAAAGCGACAACCATATGGCTCCTGCCAGTTGCTGATAACTTTACAAAACATGATCATCTCATACAATAATGTATAACCCATCATGTATTGACCATATCACATCACAACATGCCCTGCAAAAACAAGTTAGACGTCCTCTACTTTGTTGTTGCAAGTTTTACGTGGCTGCTATGGGCTTAGCAAGAACCATTCTTACCTACGCATACAAAACCACAACGATTTTTCGTCAAGTATGTGCTGTTTTAACCTTCACAAGGACCGGGCGTAGCCACACTCGATTCAACTAAAGTTGGAGAAACTGACACCCGCCAGCCACATGTGTGCGAAGCACGTCGGTAGAACCAGTCTCGCGTAAGCGTACGCGTAATGTCGGCCCGGGCCGCTTCATCCAACAATACCGCCGAAACAAAGTATGACATGCTGGTAAGCAGTATGACTAGTATTGTAATGCCCCGGATGTAATACTTTCCCTTTTGGGTATATAATAAATCTCCGGCTTCATCTATTTCCATTCCGGGTTCCTTGTCTTTCGGGTTTCGTCGTTTTGTTGTGTGAGTGTGTGGCATTCATTCATATCATGTAGACATGTGCATCGCATTGCATTTGTGTTGTCGGTTGCATCCGGTTCCGCTTGTCCCTTCCCGTTGTCCGTTTCGCGTTCCGGAGCTCCCTCATGTGTCCGTGACGTCCCGTAGGCCTACTTTGTTGTTTGGGCGTTTTACGTTACCGGTGCGCCGCGAGGTTGTTGTCTGTGTTGTAGTTTTGTTGTGTGCAACCCGCCTCTCAAATCTCGTCTCGTTTGGACTCCGTTGACTTTTCCATCCGTTGTTCGTGTGGGCCCAAAGTGCCTTCACTTCGTGTCCCGGAAACACCCCTAATGCAGTCTTTTATCTCCTCCTAGGCCTTTTAAATCTACCCCCGCGATCGGATCCGTCGGATCGCGATCGGAGGGCTCCTAGCTCCCCTAAATTTCCCCCTAACCCTAAAAACTGCTATATATCTAGTTTGTGTTCAAGTCCTTTGCCATGCTTTTTGGGTGCTGTAGCTTCATTATTTTGAGCTCCGAAGATGCTATGATGCTGTAATTTTCAGCTTTCGCTCAAATCTTGTTTCGGGCATAACTTTTAGCCCGTAACTCCAATTTCAGCGAATCTTATATCAAACTTGATTGATTTTCTGTGTAGATTAATAATATCAGATTGTTATCATGTTTTGAGGTGTTTTACTTGAGTGATATTTGCCGTGCTCCGTGTGCATCCCTAGTGCATCCATCATGCATTCATCTTTTCCGAGTGCGCATTGCATCTTGTTGATTGGTGCTTGGTGTGATTGTTTTGTTTAGAGCCGGAAGCTGAGACCGGGTACGAGGTTGAGCACGAGGTTTCCAACGAGGTTGAGCACGAGGACCCTTCTTACGATCCGAATGACTTCTCTTCAGGCAAGATGACCGAACCCCGATAACATTACTATCTTTGCCTATTGCTAGTAGTCTCGATCTATAGTTTTGCCTCGATGCCCATGATCTTCTTGTCAGCCTCCTACTTGTAGCCATTTGCCATGTTTAACCAACCTACCTATGCAAACCGTTGCTTGGCTAAGTACGCTTCGCTCAGCCCTTCTTATAGCATTGCTAGTTGCAGGTGAAGATCGAAGATGCTTGCTCCATGTTGAAGTTTGGTTGGGTTATATCACACTATATAAATGCTTAAAATGAAATCATCTATATATTGGCAAGGGTGGAAGGCTAAGCCTTTTGCTTGGTGATTTGTTCCACTCATGCCGTTAGGATCCGTATAAGCCGGTATTATGTTCCTTGATTTTGCGTTCCTAACACGGTTGGGGTGTATGGGACCCCCTCGATAAACCGCTAAGTGCTAAGTCTTTTCCAGCAAGTCCCAACATTGGTACTATTTGCCTAATAACAAACTAAACATGCATATGGAGTAATTAACCCTCTTTCTTAATCAACAACCCCGGGCCAGTGCTCCACATGAGTGTTGGTCCGAAACGGGGAGCCTGCGGGGCCACCTCGAGGAAACTCAAGGTCTGGTAAAAACCCGTAGCTTCGCCCATCCGGTCGTGTCCTGAGACTTAGATACGCGCGGCTACTATCAGGGTGTCGACACGCCGGGAGGATTTGCTGGATTAGCCTTACCTTAGTTCGGTATATCTTGAGCACGGGATTCCGAGAATACTCGGGTCTTCCCACTTTGGAGTTGCGACTCCGCGGATCGTGGGCTTGTAATGGGTCAAGTTGGAACACCCCTGCAGGTTTTGAACTTTTGAAAGCCGTGCCCGCGGTTATGTGGCAGATGGGAGCTTGTTAATTCCGGTTGTAGATAACTTGACACAATGTTTCTAATACACTACCAACGTGTGTTCCGTGACTGTCAATTTCCAAATAGGGATTCGGGAGTTGAACACGGAGGGGTTATGTTTGTGGAGCTTGTAGCTAGGATCACTTCGTGATCACTTCTCGCCGAGGCCTTCTCTTCTCGCTCTCACTTACGTAAGCTAGATGCTAGTTGCTGCTGCAGACTTATTCTTTTCTTCAGCCTTATCCTCACCCAAAGGCTTAAATAGTTCTGTTACCCGGGAACGGGATTGCTGAGTCCTCTGTGGCTCACAGTTACTTCACACACCAGATGCAGGTCCAGCTGTGAGCTATCCAGGTGATGGCACCGAGCTAGACTGGGAGTACGACGAGGAGCGTAGTCGGTACTACGTGCGCTACCCGGACGATCAGTAGTGGAGTCTCTTACTACGATTCGATCCGCCTGTGGTTTATTTATCTGAGTTCGGTACTTTGACATTTGGTTTTGCCCTTAGAGGGTTGTGATGTTCTTAATGTATGATGTTTGAGACTTGTACTGTAATTCTGTGACGTGGCGAGTGTAAGCCAACTATTTTCAGTTTACTATCCCCTCTTTTACATGAGTTGTGCAAAGAATACCGAACTTGAGATCATTCTAGGATGGATTTATGCCTTTAAGTCGTGCCTCGACACGTAGGAGGTATAACTCCATCCTGGGCATTACAAGTATCGTCCACAACTCACCTGTGTTATACTCGTGCATATCATCTACGCATAGACCTGGCTCATGATGCCACTGTTAGGGAACGTAGTATTTCAAAAAATTCCTACGATCACGCAAGATCTATCTACTAGATGCATAGCAACGAGAGGGAAGAGTGTGTCTACGTACCCTCGTACACCGGGAGCGGAAGCGTCTAGTGATGTGGTTGACGTAGTCGAACTTCTTCGCGATCCAACCGATCAAGCACCAAACATACGGAGCCTCTGCGTTCAGCATACGTTCAGCTTGATGACATCCCACGAGCTCTTGATCCAGTAGAGCCTCGCAAGAGAGTTTCGTCAGCACGACGACATGGTGACGGAGATGATGAAGCTACCGGCGCAGGGCTTCGCCTAAGCACTGCAACGGTATGACCGAGGTGTGTTTCTGTGGAGAGGGGCACCACACACGGCTGGGAGAGATCAACTGATCAACTTGTGTGTCTATGGGGTGCCTCTACCCCCATATATAAAGGAGTGGAGGAGGGGGAGGGCCGGCCCTCTCTATGGCGCGCCCTAGGGGAGTCCTACTCCTATCGGGAGTAGGATTCCCCCTTTCCTAGTAGAACTAGGAGCCCTTCCAAGTAGTAGGAGTAGGAGAGAAGGAAAGGGAAAAGAGAAGAGAAGGAAGGAGGGGGCGCAGCCCCTCCCCCTAGTCCAATTCGGACTAAGCCTTGGGGGGGGGGGCGCAGCCTCCTCTCTCTCTTTCCACTAAAGCCCAATAAGGCCCATATACTCCCCAGCGAATTCCCGTAACTCTCCCGTACTCCGAAAAATACCTGAATCACTCGGAACCTTTCCGATGTCCGAATATAGTCGTCCAATATATCGATCTTTACGTCTTGACCATTTCGAGACTCCTCGTCATGTCCCCGATCTCAGCCGGGACTTCGAACTACCTTCGGTACATCAAAACACATAAAACTCATAATACCGATCATCATCAAAAGATAAGCGTGCGGCCCTACGGGTTCGAGAACTATGTAGACATGACCGAGACTCAGCTCTGGTCAATAACCAATAGCGGAACCTGGATGCTCATATTGGCTCCTACATATTCTACGAAGATCTTTATCGGTCAAACCGCATAACAACATACGTTGTTCCCTTTGTCATCGGTATGTTACTTGCCCGAGATTCGATCGTCGGTATCTCAATACCTAGTTCAATCTCGCTACCGGCATGTCTCTTTATTCGTTCCGTAATACATCATCTCGTGAATAACTCGTTAGTCATTTGCTTGCAAGGCTTATTATGATGTGTATTACCGAGAGGGCCCAGAGATACCTCTCCGACACTCGGAGTGACAAATCCTATTCTTGATCTATGCCAACACCACAAACACCTTCGGAGACACTTGTAGAGCATCTTTATAATCACCCAGTTACGTTGTGATGTTTGATAGCACACAAGGTGTTCCTCCGGTATTCGGGAGTTGCATAATCTCATAGTCATATGAACATGTATAAGTCATGAAGAAAGCAATAGCAGTAAAACTAAACGATCATAGTGCTAAGCTAACGGATGGGTCTTGTCCATCACATCATTCTCCTAATGATGTGATCCCGTTGATCAAATGACAACTCATGTCTGTGGTTAGGAAACATAACCATCTTTGATCAATGAGCTAGTCTAGTAGAGGCATACTAGGGACACTCTGTTTTGTCTATGTATTCACACATGTACTAAGTTTCCAGTTAATACAATTCTAGCATGAATAATAAACATTTATCATGATATAAGGAAATAAATAATAACTTTATTATTGCCTCTAGGGCATATTTCCTTCAGGAGGTTGGTAGGAGTTAACCATCGTGCACGCCCGACCTTCACGCAAAGATAAACAACCAAGATACAATGCGCTCCGATTTGGTTACATAGTTAGGAGACCATACGTGCATGCTACGGGAATCACAAACCTTAACATAATTATTTCTTTAACGTCAGAAACTACCACTAGCATGACTCTAATATTACCATCTTAATATCTCAATACAATTGAAAGGAATCAAACTTCTCCTAGATTCAATGCTCTATATGAAAGTTTTTATTATACCCTCTTTGGATGCCTATCATATTAGGACTAAATTCATAACCCAAGCAAATTACCGTGATGTTTAGAGACTCTCAAAACATATAAGTGAAGCATGAGAGTTCATCAATTTCTACAAAATAAAACCACCACTGTGCTCTAAAAAGGTGTAAGTGAAGCACTAGAGCAACTGACAAACTACTCCAAAAAGATATAAGTGAAGATCAATGAGTAGTCAAATAATTAACTAGCTATGAGAAGACCCTCTCTCATTTAATAATTTCAGATCTTAAGTACTTTATTCAACTAGCAAGCAAAACAAAAGAAAATGACATTGCAAGGATAGCACATATCATGTGAAGAAGCAAAAACTTAGGCTCAACCGGTACTAACCGATAGTTGTTGATGAAGAAAGGTGGGATGCCTACCCGGGCATCCCTAAGCTTAGATGCTTGGGACTTCTTGAAATATCAAGTAGGGATGCCTTGGCATTCCCAAGCTTGAGCTTTTGTGTCTCCTTAATTCCTCTCATGTGCGGTTTCCCTAAATCTCAAAAACTTCATCCACACAAAACGCAACAAGAACTCGTGAGATAAGTTAGTATAAATCAACTCAAAACCTTATAATTCCGTACTGTAGGAAATCACTAAAATTATTATTTAACATTGCATACTAAATGCCTCTACATATTTAATACTCGTATGCTCAAATAGAATAATTAAACATACAAACGTATGCAAACAATGCAAACATAACAACAATCCGTGTAAACAAGATAGTCTGTAAAGAGTGTAATTGTTCTCATACTTCCCTAGCTCTAAAAATTCTGAAACATTACCACGCTACAGAGAACTTATTCATGCCCACTGTGTAAAAATTTCAAGATTTTATCATGTTTTGACTATCCATAACAATTCAGACAATGATAGAAAACATTCTGTTTTCAAACAACAACATATATACTTGCAAAATAAACATGGTAAAGGCTATACTTGTATTTTTGTATTGAAATAAAATATACTAAAACTTATTCTAAATAACAGCAATCAAATCTAAACAAAATAAAATGACACTCCAAGCAAAACACATATCATGTGACGAATAAAAATATAGCTCCAAGTGAGGTTACCGATAATGTCGGAGACGAAAGTGGGGATGCCTTCCGGGGCATCCCTGACGATGTTACAGACCTAGGGTAGGGTCACATGCCTGACCGAGGTACCCCACCCAAGGTCACTACCCCAGAAGATCAAAGAACAAAACATATGATGACAAAGACAGTCGACTAAGATGGCCCAAGAGGACATCCCACTCGACTGGACATCATCTACAAGGCGACTCAACCCCACTCGACCAATCCTAGGCACTCGACCCCCAAAGGTCAAAGGTCCCTTAGGACAATAACGGTCTGGTATTTACTCGCCATAGTGAATGCCTTAATCACTCTTTACTGTAGACGTTATCAGTAACGCCTACCTTAATGTACATTGAACCCTTGGCAACGTGGAGCATGGCTGGGGTCCTGGCACACTATATAAGCCACCCCCTCCTCCTGTACAAGGGTTCGCATCCCTGTAACTCACATATACACATATCAGTCGAACGCCTCCGGGCACCGAGACGTAGGGCTGTTACTTCCTCCGAGAAGGGCCTGAAATCGTAAAACACCTCATGTACAACTTCACCATAGCTAGGGCCTTGCCTCCTCATCCGTACCCCCTACTCGTACTGTCAGGCTTGGAACCACGACAGTTGGCGCCCACCGTGGGGCAAGGCGTCTTAGCGACATCTGGTGAGGTTGCAATTTCTTCTCCGACCTCCTTCATCATGGTGTCAGGCGGTGGTTTGGCGTTGGGCCGCGAGATCCGGCTCGGCGCGCTCGTTTTCATCGCTGACGACCCCGCATGGCTCCAGGAGGCCCCTCTCGACGTCGAGGCTCTGCCCGCCCACGGGGTTGCGCACTTCCGCGCAAGCGCCTGCAGCGTCCTCCTTCAGCAGCCGTCGACTCAGTATTCATCGATCCGTACATCGTCCCCCATCCCCGCCGGACGCCGCCGCAAGCGACCCGGTCGCTCACGGCTCTAGCGGGGGGTGAAACACGCGGTGGCCCGTCAGACGGCCACCCCTCAAGTCGCGGCCATCGAGCCTGACGGTTACCTCTACGGGCCGGTCGATCCGTTGATTGAGCTCGTATATTCTGTTTCCGAGTGCGGGAGCAGCGATCCCGCGGCGGAAGTCCTCATGGTCGACTCGCGCCGCAGCCCGCCGGGTTTTCCTCATGGTGGAGACGGCAACAGCGGCGCGGCCGTTCGCACGACAACGAGGGCTACATCCCTCAACCCCTCACTGCCGAGCAGAGGGCTGAGCTTTGTCGCCGCAACGAAGACGCACTCTTCACTCCCATCGTGGGAGATTCTCCAGAGGCTCTGGCCCTGGAAGCCACACACTTGGCCACCGTGGCCGAGCGCGCGTTTCTAAAATATCCAACATGCACTCGACGAACAGTCCCGCCGACTGGTCCCCGAGTCCAGTCGACGATCGCGGCAATCGCACCCGCGCGAGACTCAGGTGTTCCGCACACCAGTCCAGAACCTCGAAGCCGCGGCTCGCATCGCGGAGTTGATTCAACCTTATTAGTCGGAGGCTGGGAGAGGCCTTCAGCAGATCCGAGCTTTGCTCCGAACAACTGAAGAGCAAAACGCGGTTGTTTCTCAGTCGTGCAACATGATCCACATCAGATCGGTGGCTGCGGACACCGTTTGGTCAGCCCACAGCCCAAGATCGCCCCCAAGGCGTGAGGAACGTGGCCCGCGGCAAGACCGGCATCTGGGTCAGAATGACGAGCAACACGACCGTCGACCCGGCCATCATGACCGCCGTCGAGTGCCTACGCCCCTCCTCGCCTCGGCGACACGAGGGCAGGCGCCTGCGCGACAACGAGCGAAGGGTTCCCCCAGATCCCCGAAGGCCAGGTTTCGACGCAAGGTCTATCCTTGTGCAGGGACGGGTCGACCGGAACAGGGCGTTCAGAGAAGAACAAGGCAGAGATCAACCGAGTGGGAGCCGAGCACGTGTCTTTGGACCCGAGTGTTTCTGCAGGGCCATCAGAGCCGCAGAGATCCCCCCGAACTTCAGGTTAGCGGCGAGAGTAAGCAAGTTCACCGGCGAGTCAAAACCAGACACCTGGCTAGAAGATTACCGAGTGGCTGTACAGATCGGAGGCGACAACGACGACGTGGCCATGAAGCACCTTCCTCTGATGCTGGGCGGTTCGGCTCGGGCGTGGCTCAATCAGTTGGCCCCCGGGAGTATTTACAGTTGGGAAGAGCTCGCGCGAGTGTTCATTCGGACCTTCGAAGGTACCTGCAAGCGACCTGCTGGGCTCACAGAGCTTCAGCACTGCACGCAGAAGTCGAATGAAACTTTGAGGGATTACATCCAGCGATGGACCACCTTGCATCACACGGTGGAAAATGTGTCTGAGCACCAGACAGTTTGCACCTTCAAGGAAGGCGTACGTAACCGAGAGCTGAATCTGAAGTTTGGTCGAACATGCGATATGTCTCTGTCGCGGATGATGGAGATTGCCAGTCGGTACGCCAACAACGAAGAGGCCGATCGGCTCCGCAGTGGCAAGAAACCAGTCGGGCAGGATGATCAGAATTCCAATCGGAAGAACAAGCGCAAGGCCGAGCCAGCTGCTCAGGGCTAGGCTGCAATGGTCAATCAGGGAAAGGGCAAAGGAAATTCGAAGGGGTACTGGGCCCCCAAGAAAGCGAAGGATAAAGCTGGGAATGATATACTCGACCAGCCCTGTCCCATTCACATGAAGAAAGATGAAGAGGGAAACTTGGTATATCCCAAGCACGCCACTCGACAGTGTCGACTCCTGATCTAGAACTTCCAGAAAGATCAGTCGACTGAGAAGGGAAAGGAATCAGAAGAGTCCGAAGACAAGGAAGGGGATGGAGGGTACCCCCAGATCAACTCCACTTTGGTGATCTTCGCAGACGTCGAGAGCAAAAGTCGACTGAAAATCATCAATAGAGAAGTAAACATGGTTGCCCCGGCGACCCCCACGTTTTTGAAATGGTCCAAGACCCCCATCACATTTGACCAGTCTGATCACCCTGCGCACATTGCCACCCCCGGGCGGCAGGCACTAGTGGTCGACCCAGTGGTCGAAGGCACACGTCTGACCAGAGTCCAGATGGATGGGGGCAGTGGCTTGAATATCTTGTATGCAGCAACCCTCCGGGATATGGGCATTCCAATGTCCAAGCTGAGCGAAAGTAACATGAGGTTCCACGGGGTCATCCCCGGGAAGAAGGCCGACTCACTTGGTCAAATCACACTCGACGTGGTCTTGGGCGTGTCGAAGAATTATCGTAAAGAGAAGCTGACGTTCGAAGTGGTGGACTTCAACAACGCTTATCACGCCATCCTGGGTAGGCCCGCCTACGCCAGGTTCATGGCTCGACCGTGTTACGTTTACCTCAAGCTGAAGATGCAGGGACCCAACAGTGTTATAACCGTCACTGGAAACCGTCAGAAAGCGGAAGAGTGCTTCAAGAAAGGCTCGAAGATCGCTGACGAGCAGATGGCAGCAATAGAGATGGAGGAGTACCAAAAGAGCATGGATCCGAGTGATCTGCTGAGGGCAAAGAAGCCGGCTTTCGAGTCAGCTTTCCAGTCGGCCGGGGACACGAAACCCATGCACATCCACCCCACCGACCCCAACGCAGCACCGACCCACATTTCCACTACACTCGACGGCAAATAGGAAGAAGCGCTCGTCTAGTTCCTCCGTGAGAACTGGGACATCTTCGCATGGAAACCATCAGACATGTCGGGTGTGCCCAGGGGACTGGCTGAGCACCATTTTGGAGTCGACCCAAAGGTGAAGCCTGTGAAGGAACATCTCCGTCGGTCCGCTGCGGAGAAGCGAAAGGCAATTGGCGAGGAAGTGGCTCGGCTCCTGGCAGCTGAGTTTATCCGCGAGATCTACCACTCTGAGTGGCTCGCCAATGTCGTCATGGTCCCCAAGAAGGACAAGTCTCTCCGCATGTGCATCGATTTCAAGCACATCAATCGGGCCTGCCCGAAGGATCATTTCCCCTCCCCCGCATCAGTCAGATAGTTGACTCGACTGCGGGATGTGAGCATCTGCCCTTTCTGGACAGGTATTCCGGGTACCATCAGATACGTCTGTTCGGACCCGATGAAATCAAGACAACTTTCATCACCCCTTCGGGTGTTTTTGTTATGTCACCTTGCCTTTCGGTCTCAAAAATGCCGGCGCCACCTTCACGCGCATGATCCAGAAGTGCTTAATAAAGCAAATCAGTCGGAACATCGAGGCATACATGGATGACATTGTGGTCAAGTCACAGAAAGGTTCTGACCTGCTGACAGACCTCGCTGAGACATTCGGAAACTTAAGAAGCTATGATATCAAGCTCAATCCATCAAAGTGTACATTTGGAGTTCCTGGCGGCAAGTTGCTCGGTTTTCTCGTTTCCGAACGGGGAATCGACGCCAATCCAGAGAAGGTTAGCACCATCCTCCGAATGAAGCGCCCCGAGCGTATACACGACGTCCAGAAGCTTACTGGTTGCTTGGCCGCATTGAGTCGATTCATTTCTCGTCTTGGTGAGAAGGCACTGCCTCTCTACCGACTCATGAAGAAATCAGGCAAGTTCGAGTGGAATTCCGAAGCCGAAGCAGCATTTGAAGAGCTCAAAACCCTGCTGTCCACCCAGCCGGCGCTTGCTGCCCCAGTCAGCAAAGAGCCTCTCCTACTATACATTGCAGCCACCGGACAAGTTGTCAGCACTGTGCTCATGGTCGAGCAGGAAGAAGAGGGCAAGGCATACAAGGTCTAGCGCCCGGTCTATTACATATCCAAAGTTTTGACTCCCTCCAAGCAAAGGTACCCGCATTACCAAAAGCTCATGTACGGGATTTACTTGACGGCAAAAAAGGTTGCCCATTACTTCTCGGGCCATACAATCTCAGTCGTCAGCGACGCCCCGCTGTCAAAGATCTTAAACAACCGAGACGTAACCGGTCGAGTGGCAAAATGGGCGATTGAGCTTCTTCTGTTAGATGTCAAGTTTGAAGCGAAGAAAGCCATCAAGTCTCAGGATATAGCAGATTTGGCGGCCGAGTGGATAGAACAAGAGTTGCCGACTCAAGTTCAGTTGGATCACTGGACTATGTTCTTCGATGGATCCAAGATGCTGAACGGACCACGCCTGCGTTGGATCCGTTCAACATCTTGGATCCATTGAAGAACATAGTCCAGTGATCCGACTGAACTTGAGTCGGCAACTCTTGTTCTATCCAC
>LR738710.1:631699810-631726109 GCA_902687465.1 Secale cereale
CACAAATACAATGTAGCTTGGAATCGCCTAAGTTATAAACATCCACTCTGAGTGAAGAGAAATCCTCTCACTCGGGGGCTTAGCTGCGACCCCGTGACTCGCCTAAGTAACAAACGCTCACTTCGAGTGAAGAGCAACCCTCTCACTCGGGGGACTTAGCTACGGTCCTCCAAGCTGCGCCATAAGTATAATGTGGCTCTGTCTTCCGAGCTCCGCCACAAATACAACGTAGCTTGGAATCGCCTAAGTTACAAACATCCACTCTGAGTGAAGAGCAATCCGCTCACTCGGGGGCTTAGCTGTGACCCCGTGACTCGCCTAAGTTACAAATGCTCACTCCGAGTGAAGAGCAACCCTCTCACTCGGGGGCTTAGCTGCAGTCCTCCAAGCTGCGCCATAAGTATAATGTGGCTCTGTCTTCCGAGCTCCGCCACAAATACAACGTGGCTTGGGATCGCCTAAGTTACAAACATTCACTCCGAGTGAAGAGCAACCCTCTCACTCAGGGGCTTAGCTGCGGTCCTCCGAGCTACACCATAAGTATAATATGGCCCTGTCTTCCGAGCTCCGCCAGAAATACAACGTAGCTTGGAATCGCCTAAGTTACAAAACATTCACTTCGAGTGAAGAGCAATCCTCTCACTCGGGGGCTTAGCTGCGACCCCGTGACTCGCCTAAGTTTCAAAAACCGTTCCGAGTGAAGGGCGGCGCCCTCACTCGGAAGCTCAGCTGCGGTCCTCCGAGCACCGCCACGAGTACAACATCGCCATCAAAGCGTCGAGTCAAAGATTCAAGCGATCAAAAAAGAGTTACAAGCCAAGGAGTCAAATCCAGATAAAACCCCGCAAGATTCGGGCAAGAGTACCTGGGCCACGGGCCCACCAAAGTTTAACGATTACAAGACCACTTGGCATTCCGAGGCAAGTTGAATTAAAGTATCTAAGTTCACTCATTCCTCAGGAGGAGGAGGAGGGCTCGCAGGTGCGACAAACTGGTCCAGGTCGATCCCGTCGGCGATGCGGGTGGCGGCTTCCAAGAAAGTCTATATGAACGACTGGAATTGGAGGTCCTTCGTGTTGGCGACCTTGAGCGCCGCAAGACTTCTCTCCTTCACCTCCTTGCAGTGCACGCGGACCAAGGACAGCGCCACATCAGCTCCTCCCCGGGCGGACGACTTCTTCCACTCCTGAACTCGGCTGGGGATCTCATTGAGTCGAGTCATGAGAGACTCGAGGTCGTTCTCCTGCACGACTCCCCTCCAGAACGCGGTGTCGATCCGGGCCATCACCGCTTTCAGCCATCCCAGATAGTCCGTGGCCGCAGTAAGACGGGACTCCAGCCTCAAGATGTCCATGGCAACCTCGTCCTTGACAATGGAATTGGCTGGGTCCAGGCCGGGCTCGACCCGCCCAGTCTCTTCTTCGAAGTTGCGGCAGAATTTTGCACCACTGAAAACAAGTCGAGTCAGCAAATACAACATGGGTCGACCGATCCAACTCAGCCTGGGCCAAAGAGACGTACCTTCGAGCACGAGGTACCACTTCTTGGTAAGGTTGCCCAGATAAGCCTCAAGATCAATCCTCTTCTGGAAGATGGCCTCGTACTTGTCGTTCAAGACGCTCTTGGCATTCTTCGGTCGAGTCACCTCTTGGTTGGTTGCGTCGAGTGAGCCTCTCAGCCTGATGATCTCCGCCTTGAGCGCACCTACGGAGGCCAGCTTCTGCGCCGCCAGTTCTGCCTTCTCTTAAACCGTCTACTGCGCCGCCGTCAAGTCGAGATCTTTCTGCTCCAAGGCTGCTTTTAGTTGACCTACCAAAGACATCACTGGACATATAAACATGAGGAGACACAAGGCATATTTATCAAAAGTCAGTCGACAAATGGTTAGCGTCAGTTACCAGCCGCGTCATCCCGCGTCTTCTTCAGATGGTCCCGAGCCAGCTGCAAGTAGAGATTGAGCTGGATCTGCTTCTTCTCAAGGTCTGCAAATTTGGCTCCAAACTCGCAAGACTTCTGCATCAACACAACAAAACAAGATTCTAAGACTACAGTCGAGTCAAACACTCAACCGCAGTCTCGGGGACTACACCCAGTGGGTGCACTGAGCATGCCCCCACTGGTTCTCACTCGGCCAAAGATCAGTCTGGCTCAAGCTCAAAACAACAACAACAACAAGGAAGAAAAGTTCTATAATCAGACCATGGCCGACTGCCAGCAGTCGACCACAGTCTCGGGGACTACACCCAGTGGGTGCACTGAGCGTGCCCCCATCGGTTCTCACTCGACCAAGATCAGTCTCGCTCGAGTTCAAGGAAAGTTGAAAGCAAACACATCAAGACTCTCACCCAGTGGGTGTGACATCATTTACGAACAAAGCAGCAGATTCTTTCAAAACCAAAGACTATTCCAGCGCAGCAAGCCAACCAGTGGAGAAAACGAACCTGGACGTTGACCCGAAGAGCAGAACTTGCGTCGTAAGCAGCCATGCTGGCCTCGTACGCCGCCTTTGTCTTCTCCATCATCAACCCCGCCTGGCGAACAACTTCTTGAGCTGCACCCACAGGATCCTCTGGGAGGCGATAGGAGGAGATGAGGACGGATGACGGAGCAGGCGCTAGGTCGACGGCCAGAGCGGGAGCTGGGTCGACGACTGGAGCAGGAGCTGGGTCGACAGCTGGGGCAAGCGCTGGGTCAACGGCCCCTCCAGCTGACGAAGCAGGGCGTTCAGTCGACGTGGGGACGGCGAAGGAGACTGTGGCCCGGACTGCACCTTCCCGCTGCTGGGCCTCCGGGCCAGAAGGCACCTTCCGGCCCTTCTTCCCTGCATGTCGTCGAACCCCTCCCGAGCGCTCCTCCTCATCATCATCGTCGTCTGGGACTTCTATGACGTGGCGCGACACTTCAAAACAAACTACAATGAAGTTCAGTCGACCGCCATCCCTAGCCGACCAAAAGTAAGACATGATCTACAACTCGCACCTGCGCGGGATGTTGCGGCATCTGCGGTCTCCTCGTCATCCCGACCCTTGTCAATGTCCATCGAGGTCGTGGAGGCGGCAGCGCTGAAGAATCCACTCGAAGATGAGTCGACGAAGATATGGTCGACCTCCGAAAGGCAGAAAGGAACAAAATTGAATGGTACTTACGTGGAGGCGATGGGAACATCCACCTTTATCTTGGGCAGAGCCTTCCAGGGCTTGGTGGTGATAACCTTGGGATGCTTGGGCGCCTTCTCAGAGGGGTTGGGAGTGGCCGTACGAGCGCGCTTGGGCGTTTGGGAGCTAGAGGGACCTGTCCGAGGGCGCACAACCCCTGGGTCGTGCTTCCCCTTGGACCGCCTCTCATCACGGGGAGGTGACTCGACCTCCTCCCCGCTGTTGAAGTCCTCGCTCTCCTCGTCGGTCTCCTCCTCCGACTTCCACTCGGAGGCGTCGCCCACGCCCTCCTCGCCCTCCTGGACCAGATCCCCGTTGGGCAGCGAGTACATCTCAGTATAGATCTGCAAAAAGTAAGGATTAGCCAAACATCAGTCGGACTCACCAAGACAAATCACAAGTCAACAACAGGAACATCACTCAGGAGCCAAAGACAAACCTTATCGGGCAGATGATCAGCGTCGAATGGAAGGACCCTCCCGGACCCCCTGGGCTTATCTTTGTTCCTCGTGACGCACTTCAGGCACTGCGCCACATACTTCACGTCGGCCGCCTCCGGGTGGACTCGCGAGGAGTCGTCGGTGCCGGAGTACAACCACATCGGGTGGTCCCGAGCCTAGAGCGGTTGGATCCTCCGCGTGAGATACACCTCAAGCAGATCCAGCCCTGTTACACCCTCGCGGACCAACTGGACGACCCGCTCCACCAACATGTTCACTTCGACCCTCTCGGCTTTGCCTACTATCATTGAAGGAGGCTGGCTGGCTCGACCAAGAGAGAAAGGGGGGAGACCAGTCGACTGACCCAGGGTCGGACTGTCCTTGTAGTAGAACCAAGTCGACTGCCAGCCGCGAATCGACTCCGGAAAGATTATAGGGGGAAAAGCGCTCCTATTCCTAAGTTGGATCCCGAGCCCGCCGCACGCCTGGAGGACGTGCGTCTTATCGTCGCTCGGGTTCGCCTTCTTGACGGTTTGCGAGCGGCAAGTAAAGATATTCTTGAGCAAACCCCAGTGCGGCCGGCAGCCGAGCAACTTCTCGCACATGGAAACAAACGCGGAAAGGAAAGCGATGGAATTGGGCGTGAAGTAATGCAGCTGTGCGCCGAAGAATATCAACAAAGTACGAAAAAAGGGGTGCGGAGGCATGGAGGAACCTCGTTCGATGTGGGTCGCGAGGAGGATGCACTCGCCCTCCCGCGGCCGGGGCTCGAGCTCGCCCTCCAGCACCCGCCAGGAGCCGCGAGCAATCAGTCCCTCCTCCTCCAGCTCCTCCAGATCCTCCGCCGTGACGGTGGACCAGATCCAATCCCCCTGGATCCAACTAGGAGGGAGCCCAGACCGCGACGACGATCCGCTACGACCGGACCGCCTCCCCTTCCCCATCGCCGCCTTCTTCGAACGCTCCATCGCCGCGGTCTTGTCGTTGCCCATGGCACGCAAGCCGGCGGTTGCTGTGGAGGAAAGCGAGAAGGAGCAGAGGCACGACGGAGAGGCAGAGGCGAAAGAGCAAGGAACAGGCGCACAGTGCCCCTGCTTCGGGCTCGGCGTGCACTTATAACGCCCCGGTCGAGTGGCTGACCGGTGGCCCCGAGCGATCTTATCAAATCCCGCAACAGGCGCAGACGCGATATGTGGCCAAAAGGTGGCGCGAGGATCAAGGTGTCACGAGCGTATCCGTCCGATTGCTGCGGCATGTCCTACCCCGCGCGCTTCCCCAAATTTCGAAACCCCGTGGAATCCGGCGACCGAAGAGCAACCAGCCCCGCCGAAAACTGCGCACGCCAACGACACCCGACGCCTAGCGCAAAGATCAGTCGACGGACATCCAACGCACTCGACAGTTTCAGAATCGATCAAGGTGACCAAGGCAAGATTGGGGAGGACGGCCTAGTCCGCGAGCTCGGAGAAGACCACCCCAGGGGCGTCGAGCCAGATCCAAGGCTTTCCTCAACACTCTCTCTCCTGCTCAAGTCTCAATCCATTCGGGGGCTACTGACGAGGTTACAGACCTAGGGTAGGGTCACAGGCCTGACCGAGGTACCCCACCCAAGGTCACTACCCCAAAAGATCAAAGAACAAAACCTATGATGACAAAGACAGTCGACTGAGATGGCCCAAGAGGACATCCCACTCGACTGGACATCATCTACAAGGCGACTCAACCCCGCTCGACCAATCCTAGGCACTCGACCCCCGAAGGTCAAAGGTCCCTTAGGACAATAACGGTCTGGTATGTACTCGCCATAGTAAATGCCTTAATCACTCTTTATTGTAGACGTTATCAGTAACTCCTGCCTTAATGTACATTTAACCCTTGGCAACGTGGAGCATGGCTGGGGTCCTGGCACACTATATAAGCCACCCCTCCTCCTGTACAAGGGTTCGCATCCCTGTAACTCACATATACACATATCAGTCGACGGCTTCCGGGCACCGAGACGTAGGGTTGTTACTTCCTCCGAGAAGGGCCTGAACTCGTAAAACACCTCATTTACAACTTCACCATAGCTAGGGCCTTGCCTCCTCATCCGTACCCCCTACTCGTACTGTCAGGCTTGGAACCACGACAACCCCCAAGCTTAGTTGCTTGGATATTCCTTGAATATTACCTTGGGGGTGCCTTGGGCATCCCCAAGCTTAGTGTCTTTCCACTCCTTATTCTCCTCATATCAATATCTCACCCAAAATTTGAAAACTTCGATCACACAAAACTTAACGGAACTTCGTGAGATGCATTAGTATGATAAAGAGAAAACCATTCACTTTGGTACTGCCAAGACAAGATTCATAATTGTTCCCACACAATGTCTACTGTACCTTATCATTTCCACAATTTATATCACTTAATATAAGCTATGGAAACACTAAAACAAGCAAACTATGCATTGAAAATAGAATATGTCAAAAACAGAACAGTCTGTAATGATCTAGACAACCACCATACATCTGGAACTCTAGAAATTCCGAAAAGTTAGGACAATGTGGGCCATTTTTATATCAATCATGTGTAAAAAGTTCAGCTAATTATCACGTTCCAGTGATTTATTGAATTTTCTGCACTAGACGCAAAACTTTCTGTTTTTGCACAGAATCAAATCAACTATCACCCACACTATCCCAAAGGCTTTACTTGACACTTTATTGAAACAAAAACTATAAAACATGATTACTACAGTAGCTTAATCATGTGAACACACAAAAATAGTAGGTAAAAGTATTGGGTTGTCTCCCAACAAGCGCTTTTCTTTGATGCCTTTTAGCTAGGCATGATGAATTCAATGATGCTCACATAAAGATAAGAATTGAAACATAAAAGGGAGCATGATGAATCATATTACAAGCACCTTTAAGTCTAACCCACTTCCTATGCATAGGGATTTTTTTAGCAAACAATTTATGGGAATAAGAATCAACTAGCATAGGAAGGCAAAACAAGCACAACTTCAAGATTTTCAATGCATAGAGAGGAAACTTGATATTATTTCAATACCTACAAGCATATGTTCCTCTCTCATAATAATTTTCAGTAGCATCATGAATGAATTCAACAATATAACTATCACATAAAGCATTCTTTTCATGATCTACAAGCATAGAAATTTTACTACTCTTCACATAAGCAAAATTCTTCTCATGCATAGTAGTGGGAGGAGCAAATTCAACTAAATAACTATCATATGACACTTGATTAAAATCATGATGACAAGTTTCATAGTTATTATTATTCTTTGTAGCATACATGTCGTCACAATAATCATCATAAATAGGAGGCATGTTTTCATCATAATAAGGTTGCTCATCAAAACTTGGGGGACTAAAAATATCATCTTCGTCAAACATAGCATCCCCAAGCTTGTGGCTTTGCATATCATTAGCATCATGGATATTCAAAGAAATCATACTAACAACATTCCAATCATGCTCACCATTAAAATATTTAGTGCCAAACATCTTATTGACTTCTTCTTCTAACAACTGAGCACAATTTTCCTTTCCATCATTTTCACAAAAGACATTTAAGAGCTGAAGCATATGAGGTAACCTCAATTCCATTTTTTAGTTTTTCTTTATAAACCAAACTAGTGATAAAACAAGAAACTAAAAGATTCAATAGCAGGATCTAAAGATATACCTTCAAGCACTCACCGCCCCGGCAACGGCGCCAGAAAAGAGTTTGTTGACGGGATGTGAGTGCCGCTTACCTAGCCACCCAGGCAACGGCGCCAGAAAAGATCTTGATGTCTACTACACAACCTTCTTCTTATAGACTCGTGTTGGGTCTCCAAGCGCAGAGTTTTGTAGGACATTAGCAATTTTCAAAAATTCCTACACTCATGCAAGATCTATCTAGGATATGCATAGAACGAGACGGGAAGAATGTGTCCATGTACCCTCGTAGACCGAAAGTTGAAGCATTAGATTAATGCGCTTGATGTAGTCGAACGTCTTCGTGATTCAACCGATCAAGCACCGAACGTACGGCACCTTCGAGTTCTGCACACGTTCAACTCGATGACGTCCCTCGACCTCTTGATCCAGTAGAGGGTCGAGGGAGAGTACCGGCAGCACGACGACGTGTTGACGGTGATGGTGAAGTAGATCGCATAGGGCTTCGCCTAAGCACTACGACAATATGACATGAGGTGTAAACTATGGAGGGGGACCGCACACGGCTAAGGGAATAACCTATGTGCCTTGGGGTGCCCCCTGCCCCTGTATATAATGGAGGATGGGAGGAGGCAGCCGGCCTAAGGGGGCGCACCATGGGGGGGGGGGTCCTACTAGGACTCCACTCCTAGTAGGATTCGCCCCCCCTTTTTTCCTTTCTTTGGGAGTTGGAAAGAGGGAAGGAGAGGGAGAGGGAGACGGAAAGGGGGGCCACGCCCCCTTCCCCTTGTCCAATTCGGACGGCCCATGGGGGGCACGACCCCTTGTGGGCTTCCCTCTCTCTTCCCTATGGCCCATGTAGGGCCAATACTTCCCCGGGGGGTTCCGGTAGCCCCTCGGTAAATATTCAAAATGTCCTGAAACCATTCCGGTGACCGGATACCATCATCCAGTATATCAATCTTTACCTCTAAACCATTTCAAGACTCCTCGTCATGTCCGTGATCTCATCCGGGACTCCGAACAATCTTCGGTCACCCAAAACACATAACTCTTAATACAAATCATCATCAAACATTAAGCGTGCGGAACCTACGGGTTCGAGAACTATGTAGACATGACCGAGACACTTCTCCGGTCAATAACCAATAGTGTAACTTGGATAATCATATTGGTTCCCACATATTCTACGAAGATCTTTACCGGTCAAACCTTAATGACAACATACATTATTCCCTTTGTCATCGGTATGTTACTTGCCCAGGATTCGATCGTCGGTATCTTCATACCTAGTTCAATCTCGTTACCGGCAATTCTCTTTACTCGTCCCGTAATACATCATCATGTAACTAACTCATTAGTCACATTGCTTGCAAGGCTTCTTATGATGTGCATTACCGAGAGGGCCCAGAGATACCTCTCCGATACTCGGAGTGACAAATCCTAATCTCGATCTATGCCAACACAACAAACACCTTCGGAAATACCTGTAGAGCATCTTTATAGTCACCTAGTTACCTTGTGATGTTTGATAGCACACAAGGCATTCCTCCGGTATCCGGGAGTTGCATAATCTCATAGTCTGAGGAATATGCATTTGACATGAAGAAAGCAGTAGCGATAAAACTGAACGATCAATATGCTAAGCTAACGGATGGGCCATGTCCATCACATCATTATCCTAATGATGTGATCCCGTTAATCAAATGAGAGCACATGTCCATGGTTAGGAAACTCAACCATCATTGATTAACGAGCTATTCTAGTAGAGGCTTTACTAGGGACACTGAGTTTTGTCTATGTATCCACACATGTATCCAGTTTCCCGTTAATACAATTCTAGCATTAATAAAAGACATTTATCATGATATAAGGAAATATAAAATAACAACTTTATTATTGCCTATAGGGCATATTTCCTTCAGTTTCCCACTTGCATTAGAGTCAACAATCTAGTTCACATCACCATGTGATTTAACACCGATAGTTCACATCGCCATGCGATTAACACCCATAGTTCACATTGCCATGTGACAAACACCCAAAGGGTTTACTAGAGTCAATAATCTAGTTCACATCGCCATGTGATTAACACCCAAAGAGTACTATGGTGTGATCATGTATTTCTTTGTGAGAGAAGTTTATTCAATGGGTCTGTCAAATTCGGATCCATATGTATTTCGCAAATTTTTGTGTCTACAATGCTGTGCATGGAGATACTCTAGCTAATTACTCCCAATTTCAATATGTATCTATATTGAGACTCGGAGTCATCCAGATTGGCGTCTGCTACCTCTTGAGTTTGCGTTGTATTCCCTCGAAGAGGAAAGGGATATGCAGCACAGTAGCGTAAGTATTTCCCTCAGTTTTTGAGAACCAAGGTATCAATCTAGTAGGAGACCACGCGCGATTCCCTCGCACCTGCACAAACAAATAAGAACTTCGCAGCCAACGCGATAAGGGGTTGTCAATCCCTTTATGGTCACTTACGAAAGTGCGATCTGATAGAGATGATAGTTTATATTTTTGGTATTTTTAGAATATAAGAACATCAAATAAAATCGGTAAAGGTAAAGTAGATGTAGATTTATATGTTGAGAATAGACCCAGGGGCCATAGTTTTCTCTAGTGGCTTCTCTCATGATAGCGATATTCTACGGCGGGTAAACAAATTATTGTCGAGCAATTGATAGAAAAGCGAATAATTATGAGACTATCTAGGCATGATCATTGTATATAGGTATCACGTCCGAGACAAGTAGACCGAAACGATTCTGCATCTACTACTATTACTCCACACATCGACCGCTATCCAGCATGCATCTAGTGTATTGAGTTCATAAGAACAGAGTAACGCCTTAAGCAAGATGACATGATGTAGAGGGATAAACTCAAGCAATATGACATAAACCCCATCTTTTTATCCTTGATGGCAACAATACAATACGTGCCTTGCTGCCCCTACTGTCACTTGGAAAGGACACCGCAAGATTGAACCCAAAGCCAAGCACTTCTCCCATTGCAAGAACTATAGATCTAGTAGGCCAAACCAAACCAATAATTCGAAGAGACTTGCAAGGATATTATGAGCACACATAAAAAGTTCAGAGAAGAACCAATTATCTTTCATAGATAACCTTGATCATAAACTCACAATTCACCGGATCTCGACAAACACACCGCAAAAGAGATTACATCGAATAGATCTCCTCGAAGATCGAGGAGAACTTTGTATTGAGATCTAGAGAGAGAGAAGAAGCCATCTAGATACTAGCTATGGATCCGAAGGTCTGTGGTAAACTACTCACAACTCATGGTGAGGGCGATGATGATGATGATGAAGGCCTCCGTGATGGATCCCCTTCCGGTGGAGCTCCAGAACAGGCTCCAAGATGGGATCTCCACGGGAACAGAAGGTACGACAGTGGAGTTAGGGTTTTCTCTCTGTTCACGGAGTTTCTGGGGTACGTGGACTTATATAGGAAAAAGGAGGGCACCGGAGGACGCTCGAGGGGGCCATGAGGCAGGGGCGCGCCTTGGGAAGGGGGGCGCACCCCCACCCTCATGGGCCAGCCCTCTATCCCCTGACTTGGTTCTCAAGCTCCGCGTGCGTGATTTTCTCCAAAAATATCTCTCGCGAAGGTTTCATACCGTTTGGACCCCGTTTGATATTATTTTTCTCCAAAACCCTGAAACAGGCAAAAAATAGCAATCTGGACTGGGCCTTTGGGTTAGTAGGTTAGTCCCAAAAATGATATAAAAGTGAATGATAAATCCCATTAAACATCCAAGACTTCATAAATAATAGCATGGAACAATCAAAAATTATAGATACGTTGGAGACGTATCAAGCATCCCCAAGCTTAATTCTTGCTCGTCCTCAAGTAGGTAAATAATAAAGAAAGAATTTTTGATGTGGAATGCTAACCAATATAGTTTTTCAATGTAATTCTCTTAATTGTGGCATGAATGTTCAGATCTGAAAGATTCAAGATAAAAGTCTATATTGACATAAGAAACAATAATACTTCAAGCATACTAACAAAGCAATCATGTCTTCTCAAAATACTATGGCTAAAGAAAGTTATCCCTACAAAATCATATTGTCTAGCTATGCTCCCTCTTCATCACACAAAATATTCATATCATGCACAACCCCGATTTCAGCCAAGCATTTGTTTTCATACTCTATCTTTTCAAACTTTTCAACTTTCACGCAATACATGAGCGTGAGCCATGGATATAGCACTATAGGTGGAATATAGGTGGTTGTGGAGAAGACAAAAAGGAGGGAGATAGTCTCACATCGACTAGGCGTATCAACGGGCTATGAAGATGCCCATCGATAGATATCAATGTGAGTGAGTAGGGATTGCCATGCAACGGATGCACTAGAGCTAAATATGAATGAAAGCTCAACAAAAGAAACTAGTGGGTGTGCATCCAACTTGCTTGCTCACGAAGACCTAGGGAATTTGAGGAAGCCCATCGTTGGAATATACAAGCCAAGTTCTATAATGAAAAATCCCACTAGTATATGAAAGTGACTAAGCATGAGACTCTCTACAATGAAGAACGTGGTGCTACTTTGAAGCACAAGTGTGGAAAAAAGATAGTAGCAATTGTCCCTTCTCTGTTTTCTCTAATTTTTTTGGAGGGGCTTTCTCCTGTTTTTTTATTAGCCCCTCTCTATTTTTTTGGGCCATCTCTTTTTTTATTGGCCTTTCCTCACATGGGACAATGCTCTAATAATGATGATCATCACACTTTCTATTACAACTCGAAATTACAACTCGATACTACAACAAGTATGACTCTATATGAATGCCTCCGGCGGTGTACCGGGATATGCAATAAATCAAGAGTGACATATATGAAAAATTATGCATGGTGGCTTTGCCACAACTACGATGTCAACTACATGATCATGCATGGCAATATGACAATATGATGCGTGTCATATGAATGGAACAGTGGAAAGTTGCATGGCAATATATCTCGGAATGGCTGTGGAAATGCCATGATAGGTAGGTATGGTGGCTGTTTTGAGGAACAATATGGTGGCTGTTTTGAGGAAGGATATATAGTGGGTTTATGCACCGGCGAAAGTTGCGCGGTACAAGAGAGGCTAGCAATGGTGGAAGGGTGAGAGTGCGTATAATCCATGGACTCAACATTAGTCATAAGAACTCATATACTTATTGCAAAAATCTACGAGTCATCGAAACAAAGCAATCAACGCATGCTCCTAAGGGGGAGGTTGGTAGGAGTTCATCGCACGCCCCCGACCTCCACACAAAGGTTGGCACTCTACAAATACCTCATGCTCTAACTTCGTCACATAGTGGTTCACCATACGTGCATGATACGGGAATCACTAACCTTAACACAAGTATTCCTCAATTTCATAATAACTCCACTAGCATGACTCTAATATCACTATCCTCATGTCTCAAAACAATTATCAAGCATCCAACATCTCATTCTATTCAATGCACTTGGTGTGAATTGTTTTACTACATTGACATTGGATGTCTATCATGTGAAGACTAGTTTCTTTAGCCTAAACACATTACCATGCTATTTTAATAGACACTCAAAAGGATATAAGTGAAGCATGAGAGTTCAACAATTTATACAAAATATTACCACCACCGTGCTCTAAAAGATATAAGTGAAGCACTAGAGCAAAAACTATTCAACTCAAAATATATAAGTGAAGCACATAGAGTGTTATAATAATTTCTAGGCCATATTTAACTCTCTCAATTAGGTGTGTCCAGCAAGGATGGTTGTGGCAAACTAACAAGCAAAGACTCAAATTATACAAGACGCTCCAAGCAAAACACATAACATGTTGCGAATAAAAATATAGCTCCAAGTATAGTTACCGATGGATGAAGACGAAAGAGGGGATGCCTTCCCGGGGCATCCCCAAGCTTAGGCTTTTGATTATCTTGAATTTACTTGAGGTGCCATGGGCATCCCCAACCTTAGGCCTTTGCTACTCCTTGTTCCATAGTCCATCAAAGCAATACTCAAAACTTGAAAACTTCACAACACAAAACTTAGACAAAAATTCTCGTGAGCTCCGTTAGTATAAGAAAGCAAACCACTACTCAAAAGTGCAGCAATGAAGGTTAAACCTACTGTATTCCAACTTCTCTATGGTTCGTATCCTCCAATACTACTCATAGATGCATTGAAATAAGCAAACAACACACGAAAAACAGAATCTGTCAAAAACAGAACAGTCTGTAGTAATCTGCAGGTTTCGCCTACTTATGAAACTCCAAAAATTCAAACTAAATTGGTAAATTTGCGGAATTTGTCTACCAATCATCTGAAAAAAGAATCAACTAAGAATCACGCTCCAGTAAATCTGAAGACTACTTTAGCGAGCGCTAACGATTCTTTTCTCACAGCAATATCATATAAACTTTACACAAGTCTTCCCAAAGGTTCTACTTGGCACAAACACTAAACAAAACATGAAACCACATCTAATCGGAGGCTAGATGCAATATTTATTCCTTAACAGCAACAAAAAAAATTGGGTTGCCTCCCAACAAGCGCTATCATTTTACACCCCTAGCTAGGCACGATACAAGATAAATTTAGGTATTGCCATCTTTGGAAGGCAATTCTTTGATTAAGCACTTATGGTTCTTGGGCACTTATTTGACCCTATGAATAATCAAACTCTTGGGCAAGAAATCAAGAAATTCTGAAGTGTCAAAAGGGTCTCTTACAAAAGTAAGAAAATTAGGGTGAACACTTATGGATTTGAGATCCGCAATTCTAGATGTTTCACCCTTGTCTTTAGGGACATACATGAACTTAGATAATTTAGTAGAGGTATTTGGAGTAATTTTTATAGCGGAAAGAGCAAAACCTACATTAGTGATAACATCCTCAAGTTTATTGATTCTAGTATAATCCTGATCTAGCTTTTCTTTAACTATGGGCTCTTTTTCCTTAAGATTTTTCAGAACAACTCCTACCTTGGATCCATATTGGGTGGTTTCATTATGAATTTTTCTATCCAAGTTTTCTACCAATTCTACCATAGCAACTTTGTTTTCAATGATTTCTAACCTTTGCATAACATGCTCCAAAGTTAAAACGGTTTCATTGACCATAAGAGGTGGTGAGCCAAATAATTTAGTCATAGCGTTATAAGAATCAACGATGTGGCTACCCAAGAAATTCCCTCCGGTAATGGTATCTAAGATAAATTTATTCCACAGAGTTATGCCAACATAAAAATTGCAAAGAAGCACGGAAGTGGAAAGCTTCCTATTAGATCTATTTTGAGCATTGCAAATTCTATACCAGGCATCTTTTAAGTTTTCTTCCTCCCTTTGTTTAAAGTTGAGGACCTCACTCTCGGGAGTGGTGATAATGATATGTGTGCTAGACACGATGACAAGCAAGCAAGCAGCACACGAGCAAACAAGAAGCAAGCAAACGATAAACACACGGTGGAAGAAGGGCAAATAAAATGACAAGGGTGAAGTGGGGGAGAGGAAAACGAGAGGCAAAAATGTAATGCGAAGGATAAGGGTTTATGATAGGTACTTGGTATATGACTTTTGCGTAAGCCTCCCCGGCAACGGCGCCAGAAATTCTTCTTGCTACCTCTTGAGCTTGCGTTGTATTCCCTCGAAGAGGAAAGGGAGATGTAGCGCAGTAGCATAGGTATTTCCCTCAGCTTTTGAGAACCAAGGTATCAATCCAGTAGGAGACCACGCGCGAGTCCCTCGCACCCACACAAACAAATAAGAACTTCGCAGACAACGCGATAAGGGGTTGTCAATCCCTTTACGGTCACTTACGAAAGTGAGATCTGATAGAGATGATAGTTTAGATTTTTGGTATTTTTAGTTTATAAGAACAGCAAATAAAAGCGGTAAAGTTAAAGTAGATGTAGATTGATATGTTGAGAATAGACCCGGGGGCCATAGTTTTCTCTAGTGGCTTCTCTCATGATAGCGACATTCTACGGCGAGTAAACAAATTACTGTCGAGCAATTGATAGAAAAGTGAATAATTATGAGACTATCTAGGCATGATCATTGTATATAGGCATCACGTTCGAGACAAGTAGACCGAAACGATTCTGCATCTACTACTATTACTCCACACATCGACTGCTATCTAGCATGCATCTAGTGTATTGAGTTCATAAGAACAAAGTAACGCCTTAAGCAAGATGACATGATGTAGAGGGATAAACTCAAGCAATATGACATAAACCCCATCTTTTTATCCTCGATGGCAACAATACAATACGTGCCTTGCTGCCCCTACTGTCACTGGGAAAGGACACCGCAAGATTGAACCCAAAGCCAAGCACTTCTCCCATTGCAAGAACTATAGATCTAGTAGGCCAAACCAAACCAATAATTCGAAGAGACTTGCAAGGATATTATGAGCACACATAAAAAGTTCAGAGAAGAACCAAATATCTTTCATAGATAACCTTGATCATAAACTCACAATTCATCGTATCTCGACAAACACACCGCAAAAGAGATTACATCGAATAGATCTCCTCGAAGACCGAGGAGAACTTTGTATTGAGATCTAGGGGGAGAGAAGAAGCCATCTAGATACTAGCTATGGACCCGAAGGTCTGTGGTAAACTACTCACAACTCATGGTGAGGGCGATGATGATGATGATGATGAAGGCCTCCGTGATGGATCCCCCTCTGGCGGAGCTCCGGAACAGGCTCCAAGATGGGATCTCCACGGGAACAGAAGGTACAACAATGGAATTAGGGTTTTCTCTCTGTTCACAGAGTTTCTGGAGTACATGGACTTATATAGGAAGGAGGAGGACACCGTGGGATGCTCGAGGGGGCCACGAGGCAGGGGCGCGCCCGTGGGAAGGGGGCGCGCCCCCCACCCTTGTGGGCAAGCCCTTTGTCCCCTGACTTGGTTCTCAAGCTCCGCGTGCGTGATTTTCTCCAAAAATATCTCTCGCGAAGGTTTCATTCCATTTGGACTCCATTTGATATTCTTTTTCTGCAAAACCCTTAAACAGGCAAAAAACAGCAATCTGGACTGGGCCTTTGGGTTAGTAGGTTAGTCCCAAAAATGATATAAAAGTGAATGATAAAGCCCATTAAACATCCAAGACTTCATAAATAATAGCATGGAACAAACAAAAATTATAGATACGTTGGAGACGTATCAGCGTCAAAGCTTGCATCGACGTAACCCTTTATGACGAACTCTTTGTCACCTCCATAACCGAGAAACATTTCCTTAGTCCTCTTTAGGTACCTAAGGATAATTTTTGACCGATGTTGAGTGATCTACTCCTAGAACACTATTGTACCTCCTTTCCAAACACATGGCAAGGTAGACAACAGGTTTGGTACACAGCATGGCATACTTTATAGAACCTATGCCTGAGGCATAGGGAATGACTTTCATTCTCTCTATATTTTTCTGCAATGGTCGAGTTTTGAGTCTTACTCAACTTTACACCTTACAAATCAGGAAAGAACTCCTTCTTTGACTGATCCATTTTGAACTACTTCAGAATATTATCAAGGTATGTACTAATCAAAAGTCTTATCAAGCGTCTTGATCTATCTCTATAGATCTTGGTGCCCAATATATATGCAGCTTCACCGAGGTCATTCATTGAAAAATTTCTTTTAAACAATCCTTTATGCTTTCCAGAAAATTCTATATCATTTCCGATCAACAATATGTCATTCACATATACTTGTCAGAAATGTTGTAGTGCTCCCACCCACTTTCTTGTAAATACATGCTTCACCGTAAGTCTGTACAAAACCATATGCTTCGATCACCTTATCAAAGCATATATTCCAACTCCAAGATGCTTGCACCAGTCCATATATGGATCGCTGGAGCTTGCTGATACGTCCAAAATGCATCACTATTTTGTATCATAATTTATCCTTATTCATTGATATATTTCACATTACGATGATGTTCTCATGTTGTTTTGGCCTATTTTACACAGTTTGCAACTTTCAGGTGCCGAAGCAGCAGACGCAGGATTCAGCAGTAAAAAGTGGACGCTGAGTTGCTGAAGAAGAATACCTCCAAATTACCTGAAAATCGACGGAGGATATTTTCAGAACGAATCACGAAGACATGCGAAAGGGCAACCAGAGGGGGGCCATAGGGTGCCCAGGCGCCCTGGGGGCGCCCCCCATGGCCGCGCCGGGGGGGGGGGGCGCCTAGAGCCCCTGGCCCACCTCCGACTGCCCCCTTTTGCCTATATACTCTCCGTTATCCGAAAACCCTAAAAACGAGAGTTTTTACGGAGTTCCGCCGCTGCTCCGTGGCGGAAACCTACAGAGAAGAAAAAGCCATCTCCGGTGGGAAGATTCCGCCGGGGAGATCACCTCCCGGAAGGGGAGATCGTCGCCATCATCATCACCATCGTCACGGGCATCATCGAGATCATCATCAACATCATCCCCAACACCAGCACCATCTCCATCTTCATCCAAATCTCATCTCACAATTGCAACTTGTGTTGTAACTTGTACTACCTATCCTCTCTACTCCATCGGTGTTGATTACTACTTTGTGGTGAATGCTATTGAGTTTTGTTGGAAAAATATTATTATGTCCAGATTGTTTATCATCTATTTATCTCCACTGATCATGATCTCTTTTATGTCTCGTGAGTAGTTACCTTAGTTCTTGAGGACATGGGGAAAGTCTTGTTGTTAGTAGTCATATGCTGTTGAAGTAATATGTGTTGTTTGATACTTAAGTTGCGTTGTCATTCTACTAGTGGTGTTGTGTGAGTCGAACACTCAACACTTCGCCTTATTAAGGACCTAGGAGAATACATTGTGTACAAAGAATGCTTATGGTGGGTTGCCGGAGTGACAGAAACCTGAACCCCAGTTCGCACGCTTTTGCATAAGGGAGTAATGGATCCTCGATCGTATTGCTATGGTTAGGCTTTTGCCTTAAATTCTATCTTGTATTTGCGGATGCTTGCAAGGTGTTTAATCATAAGAGTGCACTCATCTTAGTCTAGAGAGTGTGCTAGCATAGATCCACCCACTCAACACTTATCAACACATAACATAGTATCGATACGGAATATGGCGAAAGCACATGACTACCTCTCCCGTGTGTCCTCACGAACGCTTTAGCCTTTATAAGTTCAGTTGCTAGGCCTCTCCTTTGCTAAGAAAGAATTGGGCCACTTGTTACTCTCAGTGCCTTTTACATCGTTTGCTTTTACTTTCCTGTTGCTTATATCGAGAAAACCCCCTAAAGAGTTATCTTTCAGTGCTTGCAGTAATTTCTTGCTCAGAATCGCTTATCAATACCTTCTGCTCCTCGTTGGGTTCGACACTCTTACTTATCGAAAACGTTGCAATAGATCCCTTATGGTTGTGGGTCATCAAGTACCGTTTCTGGCACCGTTGCCGGGGAGCGTAGCGCTATTGGTAAAGTGAAACTGGTAAGGAAGTTTTTATAATTGTTTTATTTTATTTTATTTTTGCTATTGCTGCTCTTTGCCCTTATGGACAACCCTGTTATTGGATCGTTGCTTGCGGGAAGACGCCCCACACCTGTGGTGGTTGCTCCTCCCCCTACTGAAATTGTGCCCTATAAAATACCAGCTGGTATTATCGATTATGTTTTGGCTAATCGTTATGCAGGAGACAGACATCCCGGTGAACACTTGCTATATTTGTCACAACTATGTTCATTATTTAAGCTTGCAGGTGTATCGAGGGAGTTTGTCATGAGGAAATTGTTTGTTGTATCACTTATAGATAAAGCTTCAGATTGGTATAGGCTTCTCGATAACTCACACTTGCTTGACTGGCAGGAGCTTATGTCTCTCTTTTATACTAAGTTTTATCCTCTTCATGAAATTCATCGAGACATGAACTATATCTATAACTTTAGGTCTCGTGACGGAGAAAGCATTGCTCAAGATTGGGGGAGATTGAAGTCCCTAATGCTCAAATGCCCTATTCATAAGCTTCCCAAGGAAATTATACTTACAAATTTTTATGCCAGGCTTTCTCATCAGGATAAGGAGATGCTCGATGCCTCCTCTAGTGGGGTATTTCAGAAGAAGAGTGTTGAAGAAAGGTGGGATCTCATTGAAAGGATCCAGAGGAATACCGAAGACTGGGAAATTGATAAAGGTATTGAAACCGCTATAAATTATGAACATGATTATATTGAGAGCTATGTGAAAACTGATTACTTTAATACTTTTTGCTCTAAGATTGGTCTTGATTCCCATCTAGTGATTGATTTCTGTAAGAATTTTGCCTCTCACGTTGATTCTTTTAAAAAGAAGAGAGACCAGCATCATGAACCTTTTCAAGAGCTACCTGTTGATATTCATGTTGTTGACCCTATTTTGCCTGCAGTTATATATGAACAGCCTCCTTTTCCCGCAAGGATAAGGGAGCACTCTCTTGTGACAGGCATAATAAATAAAAGTGAGAGAAGAGTTGATGAGCCTGAGGACCAGATCAGGGTCGATCCTCAAGTTGCGTTGATTAAAGACCTTGTTACTAATGATATTTTGGATTCCAATATAAATTTTTGTGCTGTTTCCACTAACCTTGTCACAGCCAAGAATAAAGGCCCAATTTCAGGTACCCCAGTGGTATCTGTTAAAATAGGAGATCACAATTATTATGGGCTATGCGATTTGGGATCGAGTGCAAGTGCTATCCCCTATTCACTTTATGAAGAGATCATCGGTGAGATATCCCCTTGTGAACTTGAAGAAGTTGATGTTACTATTCATCTTGCAAACAGAACAACTATCTCTCCTATCGGAATTGTGAGGGACGTTGAAGTCCTATGTGGAAAGGTAAAATACCCTACCGACTTTCTAGTACTTGGTTCAGAGAGGGACAATTTTTGTCCAATTATTTTTGGTAGACCTTTTCTTAGAACTTGTGGAGCTATAATAGATTGCAAGAAAGGTAAAGTTTCTGTTGAATTCGATGGTGAGCCATATGAATTTAATTTTTCTAAGTTCTCTAAGCAGCCTCGTGGTACTGATTTACCTAGTGATGATAAAATTATTGAAAGTATTGCCTCTATTGCTATTCCCCCTAATGATCCTTTGCAGCAATATATGGAGGACCACGAGAATGATTTGCATATGCAGGAAAGAAATGAACTAGATGAAATTTTCTTGAGGCAACCTGCTATCCTGAAGCACAACCTCCCGGTAACCCTTTGGGAATTTTATCAAAACCGGAAGAAGACCCGGTGTTCGATCTTAAACCTCTTCTCGATACGCTCAAGTATGCTTATTTAGATGAAAAGAAAGTATATCCTGTTATTATCAATTATAACCTTTCAGGATATGAAGAAGAGCGACTATTGGAAGTACTCCGTAAACACCGAGGCGCAATTGGCTATACCCTTGATGACCTTAAGGGGATTAGTCCATCTATCTGTCAACATACTATCAACCTTGAGCCTGATGCTAAACTAGTTGTTGATCATCAACGACGGTTGAACCCGAAGATGATGGATGTTGTAAGAACTGAGATTCTCAAGCTTCTAGCCGCAGGTATTATCTACCCTATAGCTGATAGTAAGTGGGTAAGCCGGGTACATTTTGTTCCTAAGAAAGGAGGTACAACTGTCGTTCCTAATGATAATAATGAACTAATACCTCAGAGAATTATTATTGGATATAGAATGTGTATTGATTACAGGAAGCTGAACAAGGAAACCAGGAAGGATCACTACCCGTTGTCGTTCATCGACCAAATGCTTGAAAGGTTATCCAAAAATACCCACTTTTGTTATCTCGATGGTTATTCTGGCTTCTCTCAAATTCATGTTAACACTGCTGATCAAGAGAGGACCACTTTTACTTGTCCCTTTGGTACTTATGCTTACAGGCGTATGCCTTTTGGTTTATGTAATGCCCCTGCTACTTTTCAAAGGTGTATGTCTGCTATCTTTCATGGTTTCTGTGGGGATATTATGGAAGTCTTCATGGACGATTTCTCCGTCTATGGAACCTCCTTTGACCACTGTCTTCACAATCTTAATAAAGTTTTGCAGAGATGCGAAGAGACAAATTTGGTACTCAACTGGGAGAAGTGCCACTTCATGGTTAACGAAGGAATTGTTCTTGGTCACAAGATTTCCGAAAGGGGAATTGAGGTGGACAAGGCCAAGATCGAAGCTATTGAGAGGATGCCCTATCCAAGGGACATCAAAGGTATTCGCAGTTTTCTTGGTCATGCTGGTTTCTATAGAAGATTTATTAAAGACTTTTCTAAGACCTCGAGGCCCCTCACTAATCTTCTCCAGAAAGACATTCCTTTTGTATTTAATGAGGATTGTAAGGAAGCTTTTGAAGTCCTTAAGAAATCTTTAATAACCGCTCCTATAGTACAACCACCTGACTGGAATTTACCTTTTGAGATTATGTGTGATGCAAGTGATTTTGCTGTTGGAGCTGTTTTAGGACAAAGAGTTGATAAGAAATTGAATGTTATACATTATGCCAGCAAAACCCTTGATAGTGCTCAAAAGAATTATGCTACTACTGAGAAGGAATTCTTAGCTGTAGTATTTGCTTGTGATAAATTTAGGCAGTATATTGTTGATTCCAAAGTTATTATTCATACTGATCATGCTGCCATTAAGTACCTTATGACAAAGAAGGATGCCAAGCCAAGGCTTATCAGATGGGTACTCCTTCTTCAAGAATTTGATTTGCAGATTGTTGATAGGAAAGGAGAAGACAATCCGGTGGCGGACAATCTTTCAAGGATGGAAGATATACCGCACGACCCTATTCCAGTCAACGATAGTTTTCCAGACGAGCAACTTGCCGTTGTAAAAGTACAATCTCTTTCTGATCCTTGGTATGCAGATTATGCTAATTTTGTTGTTGAAAAGTATTTGCCTCCAGGTTTAACATTTCAACAAAGGAAGAAGTTCTTTCATGATTTGAGGCACTACTTTTGGGATGACCCACATCTTTTCAAAGAAGGTCCCAACGGGATCGTGAGAAGATGCATACCGGAACATGAGCAGAAGGACATTCTCAGACGGTGTCATGATAGTCCCTATGGAGGACATCTTGCCGGTGAGAGGACTGCACATAAGGTTCTTCAATCAGGTTTTTATTGGCCTACTCTCTTTAAGGATGCTAGAAATTATGTTTTAGCCTGTGATAAATGTCAGAGAGTTGGTAACATTAGTAGAAGGAATGAGATGCCTATGAATTACTCACTAGTGATTGAACCTTTTGATTGTTGGGGTTTTGATTTTATGGGTCCTTTTCCTTCTTCGCACAAGTACACGCACATTTTAGTAGCTGTTGATTATGTGACCAAGTGGGTTGAAGCAATCCCCACTGAAAGTGCTGATCACAAGACATCTTTGAAAATGCTTAAAGATGTAATTTTTCCTAGGTTTGGTGTACCAAGGTATCTCATGACTGATGGAGGATCACACTTCACGCACGGAGCTTTTAGAAAAGCTTTAGCAAAATACGATGTCAACCATAGAATTGCTTCACCATATCACCCTCAAACTAGTGGGCAAGTTGAGCTCACCAATAGAGAGATTAAGTTGATCTTGCAGAAGACAGTAAACAGAAATAGAAAGGGCTGGTCAAACAAGTTAGGAGATGCTTTGTGGGCGTATAGAACTGCTTACAAAAACCCCATGGGCATGTCCCCCTATAAGATGGTGTATGGCAAGGCTTGCCATTTGCCATTAGAGTTAGAGCACAAAGCTTTCTGGGCTGTTAGAGAGCTTAATGCTGACCCAAAATTAACTGGTGAGAAGCGTCTCATGAACTTGACTTCTCTAGATGAATGGAGAAGTGAAGCTAACGAGAGCGCTAAAATGTTCAAGGAAAAGGTAAAGAAGTGGCATGATAGGAAGATTCTGAAACGTGAATTTAATGTTGGTGATAAAGTTTTGTTGTTTAGATCCCGTTTCAGGTTTTCTCCAGGCAAACTACTTTCCAGGTGGGAAGGGCCATTTCATATTGAAGAAGTCTATCGGTCTGGTGCAATTAAGATTAACAATTTTGAAGGCACCAAACCTCAAGTTGTGAATGGGCAAAGACTTAAACATTACATAGCAGGAGACCCTGTCAATGTTGATGTGAATATAATATACACAACATCTCACGAAGAACATGTTGCCGCCCTGTTTCAGACGCCAGCATAAGCAGAATAAAGAAAAGGTATGTAGTACGGTAAGGAAACATCGCGAACCGTCATAAAAGTTCTGTATTACGAGTTTTTGCAAAATTAGTAAAATTCTGAGCCTATGTGGAGCCGGAGACGAGCTCCAGGGGTCCAGGCGCCCCCCTGGCGCGCCCTACCTCCTGGCCGCGCCGCCAGGGCGCCTGGACACCTGGGAGTCCGTCTCCGACCCCGCTTTAGCCTGTTACCTTCCTTTCTGTGCATAAATTTTTGCTATATATTTGCCCGGATTGTTCCGGCAACGTATCTTGCGATTTCGTGTGTTTTCTTTTCGATCTATTTCTGCCAGGGAATCTTTCAGCTGAATCTAGGTGCCATGGCTTCTCCAAGTTCCCCCAAGGACAAGTTCGTCGTCAACGTCATCAACCCTTACCTCGCTAAGGTGAAGAAGCACCCTCAGGTTATTCGGATGGAGGACGGTGTCCTTCCTCAAGAAGATCTGAAGGGACCTATCAAGGAGGGGAGCATCCAGGCCAGGCTGGAAGAAGTGGAGCAAGAAGTCTTCGAGTACAAGAAGATGATTGAGCGTGGTGTTGAAGCTAACTTTGACATCATCAACGAGCTGAAGACCTACTTCCTGAAGGAGATGAAGGAGATGTGGAAAAGCATCACTGCGTCTGAAGAAAGAATTGAGGAGCTCCAAGGGCAAATTTATGATCTACATAACCAGAACTGTGAGTATGAACTAAGGTTTATGCGCATGGGTATGGGTGCTGAATGCAGGATTCAGGAGACAAACTTCTCATATGCGACTGGAGAACCCCTTCCATGGAAGCGTTTCGCCGGAGACTACGTGATCAACGCCAACAAGGATGAGGAGTGAAATCTCCTTGGGTAACGGCATTCCCTTGGCTTGTTCCAAGCTTGGGGAGTGCCCGGTATCTTTATCTTTACCTTTTTGTCTTTTAGAGTCAAGTAGAGTCATATCATGTTTAGGGAGGTTATTATATGAAATAGGTGTGTGCATTGAGGTCTATCACTCCTTCGGTGGAGAGATTGTATCCGTGAGTGTGGAGTCGTCTATGACGGAATATTAATGAGAAGTTTATTTGTTCCTATTGCTGCACTCGGTATTCCCTTCACGCAATCGACCTTATATGATGACTCTTATGGGGAGTATTGACCTTATATCAGGTATGGCTGTGAAAACTTTATTTAATCTTGGCAAACATAGCTTTGGTCATAACAACAAGCATGATTTTCTTAAAGTATCGACATAGCCAAAACCTTTATGTTAGTATGCTTGAAGTGTTATGCTGACAAGGAAGACAACTTGATGTGTTATGCTTATTTCAATGTTTATGCTTTATATTGTTTTGCATCTTAGTCATCATCAATTGTCTGTTTTCTCAAAACCTTTGCTAGCCTAACTCTGTACTAAGCGGAATTCTGCTTGTGCATCCATACCCTTAAACCAATACCTTCCATATGAGTCCACCATACCTTCCTACTCATGGTATTCCACTACCACCTCCTAAAGTACAGAATTTATGTGTTATCCTTAAATGTTCAAAATCTTTTATTTTTGTGCCCCTGCTTTAGCTCATGAGGAAGTAATAGTTAATTCATGGTCTTTTTGAGTTGGACAAGCTTCACCCCGGGATTGCATGTCTAATGTGCAAACCCATAACACGAGAAGGAACTGGCAAAGAGTGCTCCCGGCTCGAGTAATATAACAAACAAACCCTCCTTCACGCTTTGTTCATGAGAAATCAGAAAACTTTGGCAGTGATAAACAAAGGAGAATAAGAGGATGTGATCGTCCTCGTGCGGGAGCCGTTCCTCGAAACTTGTCCAGCTCAAGAAGCAATTGAGTTATCTATTAGCATTCGTTGACAAATCATGCACTTCTCAAAACTCGTTTTCATTCTGTTTGATTTAAGGATAGCACATGAGTTTTCCCTACTACCCTAGAGCAGGGCCTATCTTTTAATTTTAAATTGAGTCAGTTATTCCTACTTCCTTCTATTTCTTAAAGAGAGCAGACATTTGATGTTGACAATGATTCATTCATATAAAGTTTCATTAAGATTTGTCATATCATATCCTTGTTGACATTATCATTTGATAAGTAAGTTGTTTGTCAAGCCCAGCTAAGGCAAATATCTTCCTTTCTGTTAACACTTTCACTTCTTGCCTGATAACATGTTCTTTCAAAGCTTTAATTAATCTCATCAAAACATAAAGAAAGAGAAAAAGTAAAAGTTACTAGTTGTTCTTTGACCAAAGGACATGTTTGCCATGATTCAATGAGTTTCCTTAGCCCTACTTCTGAATATAAGTGTTACCACTCTTTTATAAGGGCCTTATGAGTTGAAGATTGCTGTTGAGGATATTTGAGTTGGTGAAGAAACTTTGATGCTTCTTGTCCGTATTCTATTTATCGACACTTCACTCTCTAAACTTGTGGACAGGTTTACCGAGCTCAGTATTCGCTTGGGGACAAGCGAGGTCTAAGCTTGGGGGTGTTGATACGTCCAAAATGCATCACTATTTTGTATCATAATTTATCCTTATTCATTGATATATTTCACATTACGATGATGTTCTCATGTTGTTTTGGCCTATTTTACACAGTTTGCAACTTTCCAGTGCCGAAGCAGCAGACGCATGATTCAGCGGTAAAAAGTGGACGCTGAGTTGCTGAAGAAGAATACCTCCAAATTACCTGAAAATCGACGGAGGATATTTTCCGAACGAATCACGAAGACATGCGAAAGGGCAACCAGAGGGGGGCCACAGGGTGCCCAGGCGCCCTGGGGGCGCGCCCCCTGGCCGCGCCGGGGGG
>LR738710.1:631726119-631771694 GCA_902687465.1 Secale cereale
CGGCAGAACAGCTCCGTCGGAGCCCTAGATTTGTTCCGCCAAGTTTCCGCCTCGAGACGGAGGCGCTTCGTCCCGAAAACCTCCTTCTGATTTTTTTCAGGTCAAAACACCTCATATAGCAGAAGATGGGCATCGGGGGGCTGCTAGGTGGCCCACGAGGCAGGGGGGCGCGCCCCCACCCTTGTGGATAGTGGGTGGCCCCCCTCTTGTACTTCTTTCGCCAAATATTTTTTATATTTTCCAAAACGGACTTTCATGAAGTTTCAGGGCTTTTTGAGTTGTGCAGAATAGGTCTCCAATGTTTGCTCCTTTTCCAGCCTAGAATTCCAGCTGCCGGCATTCTCCCTCTTCATGTAAACCTTGTAAAATAAGAGAGAAAAGGCATAAGTATTGTGACATAACTTGTAATAACAGCCCATAATGCAATAAACATCAATATAAAAGCATGATGCAAAATGGACGTATCAGGATACACTTCATATATTCATATCATTTGCCAACACCACGAATACTTTCGGAGACACCTGTAGAGCATCTTTATGATCACCCAGTTACGTTGTGACGTTTGATAGCACACAAGGTGTTCCTACGGTATTCGGGAGTTGCATAATCTCATAGTCATAGGAACATGTATAAGTCATGAAGAAAGCAATAGCAGAAAAACTAAACGATCATAGTGTTATGCTAACGGATGGGTCTTGTCCATCACATCATTCTCCTAATGATGTGATCCCATTGATCAAATGACAACTCATGTCTATGGCTAGGAAACATAACCATCTTTGATCAATGAGCTAGTCTAGTAGAGGCATACTAGGGACATACTGTTTTGTCTATGTATTCACACATGTATCAAGTTTCCGGTTAATACAATTCTAGCATGAATAAAAGACATTTATCATGATATAAGGAAATACAAATAACATCTTTATTATTGCCTCTAGGGCATATTTCCTTCAATAACTTGATGTGTTATGCTTATTTCAATGTTTATGCTTTATATCGTTCTGCATCTTAGTCATCATGAATTGTCTGTTCTCTCAAAACCTTTGCTAGCCTAACTTTGTACCAAGCGGAATTCTGCTTGTGCATCCATACCCTTAAACCAATACCTTCCATATGAGTCCACCATACCTTCCTACTCGTGGTATTCCACTACCACCTCCTAAGTACAGAATTTATGTGTTATCCTTAAATGTTCAAAATCTTTTATTTTTGTGCCTCTGCTTTAGCTCATGAGGAAGTAATAGTTAATTCATGGTCTTTTTGAGTTGGACGAGCTTTGCCCCGGGATTGCATGTCTAATGTGCAAACCCATAATACGAGAAGGAACTGGCAAAGAGTGCGCCCGGCTCAAAAATAATATAACAAACAAACCCTCCTTCACGCTTTGTTCATGAGAAATCAGAAAACTTTGGCAGTGATAAACAAAGGAAATTAAGAGGATGTGATCGTCCTCATTCGGGAGCCGTTCCTCGAAACTTGTCCAGCTCAAGAAGTAATTGAGTTATCTATTAGCATTCGTTGACAAATCATGCACCTCTCAAAACTTGTTTTCATTCTGTTTGATTTAAGGATAGCACATGAGTTTTCCCTACTACCCTAGAGCAGGGCCTATCTTTTAACTTTAGATTGAGTCAGTTATTCCTACTTCCTTCTATTTCTCAAAGAGAGCAGACATTTGATGTTGATAAGGATTCATTCACATAAAGTTGCATTAAGATTTGTCATATCATATCCTTGTTGACATTATCATTTGATAAGTAAGTTGTTTGTCAAGCCCAGCTAAGGCAAATATCTTCCTTTGTGTTAACACTTTCACTTCTTGCCTAATAACATGTTCTTTCAAAAGCTTCAGTTAATCTCATCAAAACATAAAGAAAGAGCAAAAGTAAAAGCTATTAGTTGTTCTTTGACCAAAGGATATGTTTGCCATGATTCAATGAGTTTCCTTAGCCCTACTTCCGAATATAAGTGTTACCACTCTTTTATAAGGGCCTTATGAGTTGAAGATTGCTGTTGAGGATATTTGAGTTGGTGAAGAAACTGTGATGCTTCTTGTCCGTATTCTATTTATCGACACTTCACTCTCTAAAACTTGTGGACAGGTTTACCGAGCTCAGTATTCGCTTGGGGACAAGCGAGGTCTAAGCTTGGGGGTGTTGATACGTCCAAAATGCATCACTATTTTGTATCATAATTTATCCTTATTCATTGATATATTTCACATTACGATGATGTTCTTATGTTGTTTTGGCCTATTTTACACAGTTTGCAACTTTCCGGTGCCGAAGCAGCAGACGCAGGATTCAGCGGTAAAAACTGGACGCTGAGTTGCTGAAGAAGAATACCTCCAAATTACCTGAAAATCGACGGAGGATATTTTCCGGAAGAATCGCGAAGACATGCGAAAGGGCAACCAGAGGGGGGCCACAGGGCGTCCAGGCGCCCTGGGGGTGCCCCCCCTGGCCGCGTCGGGGGGGCGCCTGGAGCCCCTGGCCCACCTCCGGCTGCCCCCTTTTGCCTATATACTCTCCGTTATCCGAAAACCCTAAAAACGAGAGTTTTTACGGAGTTCCGCCGCCGCTCCGTGGCGGAAACCTACAGAGAAGAAAAAGCCATCTCCGGTGGGCAGATTCCGCCGGGGAGATCACCTCCCGGAAGGGGAGATCGTCGCCATCGTCATCACCATCGTCACGACCATCATCGAGATCATCATCAACATCATCCCCAACACCAGCACCATCCCCATCTTCATCCAAATCTCATCTCACAATTGCAACTTGTGTTGTAACTCGTACTACCTATCCTCTCTACTCCATCGGTGTTGATTACTACTTTGTGGTGAATGCTATTGAGTTTTGTTGGAGAAATATTATTATGTCCAGATTTTTTATCATCTATTTATCTCCACTGATCATGATCTCTTTTATGTCTCGTGAGTAGTTACCTTAGTTCTTGAGGACATGGGGAAAGTCTTGTTGTTAGTAGTCATATGCTGTTGAAGTAATATGTGTTGTTTGATACTTAAGTTGCGTTGTCATTCTACTAGTGGTGTTGTGTGAGTCGAACACTCAACACTTCGCCTTATTAAGGACATAGGAGAATACATTGTGTACAAAGAATGCTTATGGTGGGTTGCCGGAGTGACAGAAACCTGAACCCCAGTTCGCACGCTTTTGCATAAGGGAGTAATGGATCCTCGATCGTATTGCTATGGTTAGGCTTTTGCCTTAAATTCTATCTTGTATTTGCGGATGCTTGCAAGGTGTTTAATCATAAGAGTGCACTCATCTTAGTCTAGAGAGTGTGCTAGCATAGATCCACCCACTCAACACTTATCAACACATAACATAGTATCGATACGGAATATGGCGAAAGCACATGACTACCTCTCCCGTGTGTCCTCACGAACGCTTTAGCCTTTATAAGTTCAGTTGCTAGGCCTCTCCTTTGCTAAGAAAGGACTGGGCCACTTGTTACTCTCAGTGCCTTTTACATCGTTTGCTTTTACTTTCCTGTTGCTTATATCGAGAAAACCCCTAAAGAGTTATCTTTCAGTGCTTGCAGTAATTTCTTTCTCAGAATCGCTTATCAATACCTTCTGCTCCTCGTTGGGTTCGACACTCTTACTTATCGAAAATGCTGCAATAGATCCCTTACGGTTGTGGGTCATCACTTGCACACTTTATTAGCACCTTTAGGATCGACAAAACTTTCTGGTTGCATCATATACAACTCTTCTTTCAGAAATCCATTAAGGAATGTAGTTTTGATATCATTTGCCAAATTTCATAAAATTCAACAATTTCCAACATGATTCGAACAGACTTAAGCATCGGTACGGGTGAGAAAGTCTCATCGTAGCCAACTCCTTGAACTTGTTGAAAATCTTTCGCAACAATCAAGCTTTGTAGACAGTGACATTACCATCGGCATCATTCTTCTTTTTGAAGATCCATTTATTTTCAATGGCTTGCCGATCATCGGGCAAGTCCACCAAAGCCCACACTTTGTTCTCATACATGGATCCTATCTCAGATTCATGGTCTCAAGCCATTTATTGGAATCTAGGCTCATCATAGCTTCTTCATAGTTTGTAGGTTCGCCTTGGTCTAGTAACATGACTTCCAGAATAGGACTACCATACCACTCTGGTGCAAAACGTACTCTGGTTAACCTATGAGGTTCGATAGTAACTTGATCTGAAGTTTCATGATCATCATCATTAGCTTCCTCACTAATTGGTGTAGGCATCTGCTACCTCTCGAGCATGTGTTGTTTTTTCCTTGAAAAGGAAAGGGTGATGCAGCAAAGTAGCATAAGTATTTCCCTCAGTTTTTGAGAACCAAGGTATCAATCCAGTAGGAGACTACATGCAAGTTCGTCGTACCTGCACAAACTAATAAGAACCTTGCAATCAACGCGATAAAGGGGTTGTCAATTCCTTCTCGGCCACTTGCAAAAGTGAGATCTGATAGAGATAATAGGATAAATATTTTGGTATTTTTGTTGTATAGATTGAAAGTAAAGATTGCAAAATAAAAGAGCAGTAAAGATAACTAGTTGATGGAAGATAGACCCGGGGGCCATAGGTTTCACTAGTGGCTTCTCTCAAGATAGCAGATTCTACGATGGGTGAACAAATTATTGTCGAGCAATTGATAGAAAATCGCATAATTATGAGAATATCTAGGCATGATCATTGTATATAGGCATCACGTCCGTGACAAGTAGACCGAAACGATTCTACATCTACTACTATTACTCCATACATCGACCGCTATCCATCATGCATCTAGAGTATTAAGTTCATAAGAACAGAGTAATGCCTTAAGCAAGATGACATGATGCAGAGGGATAAACTCATGCAATATGATATAAACCCCATCTTTTTATACTCGATGGCAAGAATACAATACGTGCCTTGCTCCCCCTGTTGTCACTGGGAAAGGACACTACAAGATTGAACCCAAAGCTAAGCACTTCTCCCATTGCAAGAAAGATCAATCTAGTAGGCCAAACCAAACTGATAATTCTAAGAGACTTGCAAAGATATTTAAATCATGCATAAAAGAATTCAGAGAAGAATCAAATATTGTTCATAGATAATCTTGATCATAAACCCACAATTCATCGGATCTCAACAAACACACCGCAAAAAGAATTACATCGAATAGATCTCCAAGAAGATCGAGGAGAATTTTGTATTGAGATCCAAAGAGAGAGAAGAAGTCATCTATCTAATAACTATGCACCCGAAGGTCTGTGGTAAACTACTCACAACTCATCGGAGAGGCTATGGTGTTGTTGTAGAAGCCCTCCGTGATCGATGCCCCCTCCGGTGGAGCTCCAGAACAGGCCCCAAGATGGGATCTCACGGGTACAGAAGGTTGCGGCGGTGGAATTAGGGTTTCGTGGTGCTCTCCGATATTTTCAGGGTATATGAGTATATATAGGACGAAGAAGTATGTCGGTGGAGCTACGAGGGCCCACAAGGGTGGGGGCGCGCCCCCTGCCTCGTGGCCACCTCGTGGCTTCACTGGCGTGTACTCCAAGTCCTCTGGGTTTCTTTTGTTCCAAAAATGATCCCCCCGAAGGTTTCATTCCATTTTGGACTCCGTTTGATATTCCTTTTCTGCGAAACACTGAAATAGGCAAAAAACAACAATTTGCACTAGGCCTTGGGTTAGTAGGTTAGTCCCAAAAATAATATAAAAGTGTATAATAAATCCCATTAAACATCCAAAACAAATAATATAATAGCATGGAACAATAAAAAATTATAGATACGTTCGAGACGTATCAAGCATCCCCAAGCTTAATTCCTGCTCGTCCTCGAGTAGGTAAATGATAAAAATAGAATTTTTGATGTGGAATGCTAGCTACATAATTCTCAATGTAATTTTCTTTATTGTGGCATGAATGTTCAGATCTGAAAGATTCAAGACCAAAGTTTGATATTAACATAAGAATAATAATACTTTACGCATACTAACAAAGCAATTATGTCTTCTCAAAGTAACATGACCAAAGAAAACTCATCCCTACAAAATCATATAGTCTGGCTATGCTCTATCTTCATCACACAAAATATTTAAATCATGCACAACCCCAGTTTCAGCCAAGCAACTATTTTATACTTCAATTTTTTTCTAACTTTTTCAACTTTCACGCAATACATGAGCGTGAGCCATGGATATAACACTATAGGTGGAATAGAGTGGTGGTTGTTGAGAAGAAAAAAAGGAGGAAGATAGTCTCACATCAATGGGCTATGGAGATGCCCATCAATAGATATCAATGTGAGTGAGTAGGGATTGCCATGTAACGGATGCACTAGAGCTATAAGTGTATGAAAGCTCAACAAAAGAAACTAAGTGGGTGTGCATCCAACTTGCTTGCTCACGAAGACCTAGGGCATTTTGAGGAAGCCCATCATTGGAATATACAAGCCAAGTTCTATAATGAAAATTCCCACTAGTATATGAAAGTGACAAAACAAGAGACTCTCTATCATGAAGATCATGGTGCTACTTTGAAGCACAAGTGTGGAAAAAGGATAGTAGCATTGCCCCTTCTTTCTTTTTCTCTCATTTTTTCTTTTTTATTTATTTGGGCCTTTTCTCTTCTCTTTTTTTCTTTCGTCCGGGGTCTTATCCCGACTTGTGGGGGAATCATAGTCTCCATCATCCTTTCCTCTCTGGGACAATGCTCTAATAATGAAGATCATCACACCTTTATTTATTTACAACTCGAAGCTAGAACAAAATATGACTATGTGAATGCCTCCGACGGTGTACCGGGATGTGCAATGAATCAAGAGTGACATGTATGGAAAATTATGCATGGTGGCCTTGCCACGAATACGATGTCAACTACATGATCATGCATGGCAATATGACAATGATGAAGTGTGTCATAATAAAAGGAATGGTGGAAAGTTGCATGGCAATATATCACAGAATGGCTATGGAAATGCCATGATAGGTAGGTATGGTGGCTGTTTTGAGGAAGGTAAATGGTGGAAGGGTGAGAGTGCGTATAATCCATGGACTCAACATTAGTCATAAAGAACTCACATACTTATTGCAAAAATCTACAAGTCATCAAAACAAAGTACTAAACGCATGCTCCTAGGGGAAGGGTTGGTAGGAGTTAACCATCGCGCGATCCTGACCTCCACACAAAGGATGACAATCAATAAATAAATCATGCTCCAATTTCATCACATAACGGTTCACCATACGTGCATGCTACGGGAATCATAAACTTTAACACAAGTGTTTCTCAAATTCACAATTACTCCACTAGCATGACTCTAATATCACCATCCTCATATCTCAAAACAATCATCAAGTATCAAACTTCTCATAATATTCAATGCACTTCATATGAAAGTTTTTATTGTACCCATCTTGGATGCCTATCATATTAGGACTATTTTTTTAACCAAAGCAAATTATCATGCTGTTCTAAAGGACTCTCAAAATAATACTCCCTCCGTCCCAAAATAAGTGACTCAAAAGTGACTCAACTTTGTACTAACTTTAGTACAAAGTTGAGTCACTTTTGAGTCACTTATTTTGGGACGGAGGGAGTATAAGTGAAGCATGAGAGATCAATAATTTCAACAAAATAAAACCACCGCCGTGCTCTAAAAAGATATAAGTGAAGCACTAGAGCAAAACTATCTAGCTCAAAAGATATAAGTGAAGCACATAGAGTATTCTAATAAATTCCGATTCATGTGTGTCTCTCTCAAAAGGTGTGTACATCAAGGACGATTGTGGTAAACTAAAAAGCAAAGACACAAATCATGCAAGATGCTCCAAGCAAAACACATATCATATGGTGAATAAAAATATAGTCTCAAGTAAAGTTACCGATAGACGAAGATGAAAGAGGGGATGCCTTCCCGGGGCATCCCCAAGATTAGGCTTTTGGTTGTCCTTGAATTTTACCTTGGGGTGCCTTGGGCATCCCCAAGCTTAGGCTCTTGCCACTCTTTGTTCCATAGTCCATCAAATCCTTACCCAAATACTTGAAAACTTCACAACACAAAACTTAACAGAAAATCTCGTGAGCTCTGTTAGTATAAGAAAACAAACCACCACTTTAAGGTACTGTATTGAATTCATTCTTTATTTATATTGGTGTTAAACCTACTGTATTCCAACTTCTCTATGATTCATACCCCCCGATACTACACATAGATTCATCAAAATAAGCAAACAACACACGAACAACATAATATGTCAAAAACAGAACAATCTGTAGCAATCTGTAACTTTGGAATACTTCTCTAACTCTAAAAATTCCGAAATAAATTGGTGGACGTGAGGAATTTGTGTATTAATCATCTTCCAAAAGAATCAACTTAAAAGCAATGTTCCGTAAAAAAATGGCAGCAAATGTCGTGAGCGCAAAAGTTTCTGTTTTTTACAGCAAGATCGCAAAGACGTCACCCAAGTCTTCCCAAAGGTTGGCACAAAAACTAACTAAAACACGAAACCACATCTAACCAGATACTAGATGAATTATTTATTACTAAACAGAACTACATAACTAAAATCAAATAAAATAAAATTGGGTTGCCTCCCAACAAGCGCTATCGTTTAACGCCCCTAGCTAGGCATGATAAAAGAATAGATCTAGGTATTGCCATCTTTGGTAGGCAATCCATAAGTGGCTCTCATAATAGATTCATAAGGTAATTTGATTTTAATTCTAGGAAAGTGTTCCATGCCTTTCCTTAACGGAAATTGGAATCTAATATTTCCTTCTTTCATATCAATAATTGCACCAATCGTTCTAAGGAAAGGTCTACCAAGAATAATAGGACATGTAGGATTGCAAGCTATATCAAGAACGATGAAATCTGCGGGCACATAATTCCTGTTTGAAACAATAAGAACATCATTAATCCTTCCCATAGGTTTCTTAATGGTAGAATCCGCAAGATGCAAATTTAAAGAACAATCATCAAGTTCATGGAAACCTAACATATCACACAAAGTTTTTGGAATTGTGGAAACACTAGCACCCAAATCACACAAAGCATAGCATTCATGATCTTTAATCTTAATTTTAATAGTAGGTTCCCACTCATCATAAAGTTTTCTAGGGATAAAAACTTTTAATTTAAGTTTTTCTTCATTGGATTGCATTAAAGAATCAACGATGTGTTTGGTAAAAGCTTTATTTTGACTATAACCATGAGGACAATTTAGCACGGATTGCAACAAGGAAATACAATCTATCAAAGAGAAATTATCATAATTAAATCCCTTGAAATCCAAAATAGTGGGTTCATTGCTATGTAAAGTTTTGACCTCTTCAATCCCACTTTTAAGAATTTTGCATCAAGATCTAAAAACTCTGAATCATTGGGACGCCCTTTAACTAAAGTTGACTCATCTCCAGTCCCATCTTTATCAAGATTAATATTAGAAAACAAGTATTTAATAGGAGACACATCAATTACTTTTAGATCTTCATCTTTATTATCATGAAAACTTGAAGAACACGCTTTCATAATGTAATCTCTTTTAGCATTCATCCTAGCGGTTCTTTCTTTGCACTCATCAATGGAAATTCTCATGGCTTTTAGAGACTTATTGATATCATGCTTAGGTGGGATAGATCTAAGTTTCAAAGAATCAACATCAAGAGAAATTCTATCCACGTTCCTAGCCAACTCATCAATCTTAAGCAATTTTTCCTCAACCAAAGCATTGAAATTCTTTTGCGAATTCATAAATTCTTTAACACTAGTCTCAAAATCAGAGGGAATCTTATTAAAATTTCCATAAGAGTTGTTGTAGGAATTACCATAATTATTAGAAGAATTACTAGGGAAAGGCCTAGAATTAAAGTTTCCTCTATAAGCGTTGTTACCAAAATTGTTCCTACGAACAAAATTCACATCCATAGATTCATTATTATTCTCAATCAACGTGGACAAAGGCATATCATTAGGATCAGAAGAAACACTCTTATTAGCAAATAATTTCATAAGTTCATCCATCTTTCCACTCAAAACACTAATCTCTTCAATCGCATGAACCTTTTTACTAGTATATCTTTCGGTGCGCCATTGCGAGTAATTAACCATAATATTATCTAGGAGTTTAGTAGCTTCTCCTAAGGTGATTTCCATGAAAGTGCCTCCCGTGGCCGAATCTAAAAGATTTCTAGAAGCAAAATTTGATCCAGCATAATTTTTTGTATAATCATCCATAAGTTTAAACGATGTGTAGGGCAATTACGTATCATTGATTTCATCCTCTCCCAAGCTTGTGCAACTTGCTCATGATCAAGTTGCTTAAAATTCATAATATCGTTTCTAAGAGAGATAATCTTAGCGGGAGGAAAATACTTAGAGATAAAGGCATCTTTGCACTTATTCCATGAATCAATACTATTTCTAGGCAAAGAAGAGAACCAAGTTTTAGCACGATCTCTAAGCGAAAACGGAAATAGCTTCCATTTAACAATATCATTATCCACATCTCTCTTCTTTTGCATATCACACAAATCAACAAAGTTGTTTAGATGGGTAGCAGCATCTTCACTAGGAAGGCCAGAAAATTGATCTGTCATAACAAGGTTTAACAGAGCAGCATTGATTTCACAAGATTCAGCATTGGTAATAGGAGCAATCGGAGTGCTAATAAAATCATTATTGTTGGTATTGGAAAAGTCACACAATTTAGTATTGTCTTGGGCCATAGTGACCAACAAGCAATCAAACACACAGGCAAACAAGAAGCAAACGAAAAGAGGCGAACGGAAAAAGGGCTAATAAAATGGCAAAGGTGAAGTGGGGGAGAGGAAAATGAGAGGCAAATGGCAAATAATGTAATGCGAGGGATAAGAATTTCTGATGGGTACTTGGTATATAACTTGTGCGTAGATCTCCCCGGCAACTGCGCCAGAAATTCTTCTTGCTACCTCTCGAGCATGCATTGTTTTTCCCTTGAAGAGGAAAGGGTGATGCATCAAAGTAGCGTAAGTATTTCCCTCAGTTTTTGAGAACCAATGTATCAATCCAGTAGGAGACTACACGCAAGTTCCTCGTACCTGCACAAACTAATAAGAACCTTGCAACCAACGCGATAAAGGGGTTGTCAATCCCTTCTCGGCCACTTGCAAAGCTGAGATCTGATAGAGATAATAGGATAAATATTTTTGGTATTTTTGTTGTATAGATTGAAAGTAAAGATTACAAAATAAAAGAAATGTAAAGATAACTAGTTGATGGAAGATTAATATGATGGAAGATAGACCCGGGGGCCATAGGTTTCACTAGTGGCTTCTCTCAAGATAGCAGATTCTACGGTAGGTGAACAAATTACTGTCAAGCAATTGATAGAAAAGCGCATAGTTATGAGAATATCTAGGCATGATCATTGTATATAGGCATCATGTCCGTGACAAGTAGACCGAAACGATTCTGCATCTAGTACTATTACTCCACACATCGACCGCTATCCAGCATGCATCTAGAGTATTAAGTTCATAAGAACAGAGTAACACCTTAAGCAATATGACATGACGCAGAGTGATAAACTCATGCAATATGATATAAACCCCATCTTTTTTATCCTCGATGGCAAGAATACAATATGTGCCTTGCTGCCCCTGCTGTCACTGGGAAAGGACATCGCAAGATTGAACCCAAAACTAAGGACTTCTCCCATTGGAAGAAAGATCAATCTAGTAGGCCAAACCAAACTGATAATTCTAAGAGACTTGCAAAGATATTTAAATCATGCATAAAATAATTGAGAGAAGAATCAAATATTGTTCATAGATAATCTTGATCATAAACCCACAATTCACCGGATCTCGACAAACACACCACAAAAAGAATTACATCAAATAGATCTCTAAGAAGATCAAGGAGAACTTCGTATTGAGATCCAAAGAGAGAGAAGAAGCCATCTAGCTAATAACTATGGACCCGAAGGTATGTGGTAAACTACTCACAACTCATGGGAGAGGCTATGGTGTTGATGTAGAAGCCCTCCGTGATCGACGCCCCCTCCGGTGGAGCTCCGGAACAGGCCCCAAGATGGGATCTCACGGGTCCAGAAGGTTGCGGCGTTGGAATTAGGGTTTCGTGGAGCTCTCTGATATTTTCAGGGTATATGAGTATATATAGGACAAAAAAGTATGTCGGTGGAGCTACGAGGGGCCCACGAGGTTGGGGCGCGCGCCTACCCCCTGGGCGCGCTCCCCTGCCTCGTGGCTTCCCTGGTGTGTACCCCAAGTCTTCTGGGTTGCGTTTGTTCCAAAAAGAATCCCCCCAAAGGTTTCATTCCATTTGGACTCCGTTTGATATTCCTTTTCTGCGAAACACTGAAATAGGCAAAAAACAACAATTTGCACTGGGCCTTGGGTTAGTAGGTTAGTCCCAAAAATAATATAAAAGGGTATAATAAAGCCCATTAAACATTCAAAACAAATAATATAATAGCATGGAACAATAAAAAATTATAGATACGTTGGAGACGTATCAGCATCACGGGAATGATTTTCTGTGATGAGCTATTTTCTAATTCGAGAGAAGGTACAATTACCTCGTCAAGTTTTACTTTCCTCCCACTCACTTCTTTCGAGAGAAACTCCTTCTCTAAAAAGGATCCATTCTTAGCAACAAAAGTCTTGCCTTCAGATATGTGATAGAAGGTGTACCCAACAATTTCTCTTGGGTATCCTATGAAGACACACTTCTCCGATTTGGGTTCGAGCTTATCAGGCTGAAGCTTTTTCACATAAGCATCACAACCCCAAACTTTAAGAAACGACAGCTTAGGTTTCTTGCCAAACCATAGTTCATATGGTGTTGTCCCAACGGATTTAGATGGTGCCCTATTTAACATGAATGCAGCTGTCTCTAATGCATAACCCCAGAACGATAGTGGTAAATCGGTAAGACACATCATAGATCGCACCATATTTAATAAAGTACGGTTACGACGTTCGGACACACCATTACGCTGTGGTGTTCCAGGTGGCGTGAGTTGCGAAACTATTCCGCATTGTTTTAAATGAAGACCAAACTTGTAACTCAAATATTCGCCTCCGCGATCAGATCGTAGAAACTTTATTTTCTTGTTACGATGATTCTCTACTTCACTCTGAAATTCTTTGAACTTTTCAAATGTTTTAGACTTGTGTTTCCTCAAGTAGATATACCCATATCTGCTCAAATCATCTGTAAAGGTCAGAAAATAACGATACCCGCCACGAGCCTCAACACTCATCGGACCGCATACATCGGTATGTATTATTTCCAATAAGTCAGTTGCTCGCTCCATTGTTCCGGAGAACGGAGTTTTAGTCATCTTGCCCATGAGGCACGGTTCGCAAGTATCAAGTGATTCCAAAAGTCCATGTGCATGGAGTTTCTTCATGCGCTTTACACCAATATGACCTAAATGGCAGTGCCACAAATATGTTGCACTATCATTATCAACTTTGCATCTTTTGGCATCAATACTTTGAATATGTGTATCACTACGGTCGAGATTTAACAAAAATATACCACTCATCAAGGGTGCATGACCATAAAAGATATTACTCATATAAATAGAACAACCATTATTCTCTAATTTAAATGAATAACCGTCTCGCAACAAACAAGATTCGGATATAATGTTCATGCTCAACGCTGGCACCAAATAACAATTATTTAGGTCTAAAACTAATCCTGAAGGTAGATGTAGAGGTAGCGTGCCGACGGCGATCACATCGACTTTGGAACCATTTCCCATGCGCATCGTCACCTCGTCCTTAGCCAATCTTCGTTTAATCCGTAGCCCCTGTTTCGAGTTACAAATATGAGCAACCAAACCAGTATCAAATACCCATGCGCTACTATGAGCATTAGTAAGGTACACATCAATAACATGTATATCAAATATACCTTTGTTCACTTTGCCATCCTTCTTATCCCCTAAATACTTGGGGCAGTTCCGCTTCTAGTGACTAGTTCCTTTAAAGTAGAAGCACTCAGTTTTAGGCTTGGCTCCAGACTTGGGTTTCTTCCCGGGAGTAGCAACTAGCCTGCTATTCTTCTTAAAGTTCCCCTTCTTTCCCTTGCCCCTTTTCTTGAAACTAGTGGTCTTGTTAACCATCAACACTTGATGCTCCTTTTTGATTTCTACCTCCGCAGCTTTGAACATTGCGAAGAGCTCGGGAATTGTCTTCTCCATCCCTTGCATATTATAGTTCATCATGAAGCCTTTATAGCTTGGTGGCAGTGATTGAAGAACTCTGTCAATAACACTATCATCTGGAATATTAACTCCCAGTTGAGTCATGTGGTTATGGTACCCAGACATTCTGAGTATGTGTTCACTGACAGAACTATTCTCCTCCATCTTGCAGCTATAGAACTTGTTGGAGACTTCATATCTCTCAACTCGGGCATTTGCTTGAACTATTAACTTCAACTCTTGGAACATCTCATATGCTCCATGATGTTCAAAACGTCTTTGAAGTGTCGATTCTAAACCGTAAAGCATGGCACACTGAACTATCGAGTAGTCATCAGATCGAGCTTGCCAGAAGTTCGTAACATTAGCAGTTGCTCCTACAGCAGGCCTTTCACCTAACGACGCTTCAAGGATATAATTCTTCTGTGCAGCAATGAGGATAATCCTCAAGTTATAGACCCAGTCCGTGTATTTGCTACCATTATCTTTCAACTTAGCTTTCTCTAGGAACACATTAAAATTCAAGGGAACGGTAGCACGGGCCATTGATCTACAACATAGATATGCAAAAAACAATCAGGACTAAGTTCATGATAAATTAAGTTCAGTTAATCATACTACTAAAGAACTCACACATAGATAGACATCCCTCAAGTCATCTAAATGATCTCGTGGTCCAAATCAACTAAACTATGTCCGATCATCACGTGATATGGAGTAGCTTTCAATGGTGAACATCTTATGTTGATCATATCTACTATATGATTCACGTTCGACCTTTCGGTCTCCAGTGTTCCGAGGCCATGTATGTACGTGTTAGGCTCATCAAGTTTAACCCGAGTATTATGCACGTGCAAAACTGTCTTACACCCGTTGTATGTGAACGTAGAGCTTATCACACCCAATCATCACGTGGTGTCTCGGCACGATGAACTGTCACAACGGTGCATACTCAGGGAGAACACTTGTACCTTGAAATTTTACTAAGGGATCATCTTATAATGCAACCGTCGTTCTAATAAAAATAAGATGCATACAAAGATAAACATCACATGCAATCAAAATATGTGACATGATATGGCCATCATCATCTTGTGCTTTTGATCTCCATCTCCAAAGCATCGTCATTATCTCCATCGTCACCGGCTTGACACCATGATCTTCATCGTAGCATCATGGTCGTCTCGCCAACTATTGCATCTACTACTATCGCTAACTCATAGTGATAAAGTAAAGCAATTACATGGCATTCGCAATTCATACAATAAAGAGACAACCATAAGGCTACTACCGGTTGTCGATAATTTACAATACATGATCATCTCATACAATAACGTATAACTCACCACGTCTTAACCATATCACATCACAACATGCCCTGCAAAAACAAGTTAGACATCCTCTACTTTGTTGTTGCAAGTTTTACGTGGCTGCTACGGGCTTCTAGCGAGAACCGTTCTTACCTACGGCACAAAAATCACAATCGTGATTTATCAAGTTTGTTGTTTTAACCTTCAACAAGGACCAGCCGCGGTCGAATTCGATTCAAGTAAAGTAAGAGAGACAGACACCCGCCAGCCACCTTTATGAAAACAAGTTGCACGTAACGGTGGAACCGGTCTCATGAACGTGGTCATGTAATGTTGGTTCGGGCCGCTTCATCTTACAATATCGCCGAATCAAGATAAGACGTTGGTGGTAAGCAGTATGAACATCACCGCCCACAACTCCTTTGTGTTCTACTCGTGCATATCATCTATGCACAGACCTGGCTCATGATGCCACTGTTGGGACGTAGCATGCAATTTCAAAAAATTCCTACGCTCACGCAAGATCTATCTAGGAGATACATAACAACGAGACGGGAAGAGTGTGTCCACGTACCCTCATAGATCGAAAGCGGAAGTATTAGATTAACACGATTGATGTAGTAGAACGTCTTCGCGAACGTACGTCAGTTCCGAGTTCTGCACACGTTCAGGTCGATGACGTCCCTCGAACTCTTGATACAGCAGAGGGTCGAGGGAGAGTTCTAGCAGCACGACCGCGTGTTGACGGTGATGGTGAAGTAGATTGCGCAGGGCTTCGCCTAAGCACAACGACAATATGACTTGAGGTGTAAACTATGGAGGGGGCGCCGCACACGGCTAAGAGAATTACTGATGTGCCTTGGGGTGCCCCCTGCCCGTGTATATAAAGGAGGAGGGGAGGAGTGATACGTCTCCAACGTATCTATAATTTTTTATTGTTCCATGCTATTATATTATCCTTCTAGGATGTTTCATGGGCTTTATTATACACTTTTATATTATTTTTGGGACTAACCTATTAACCCAGAGCCCAGTGCCAGTTTCTGTTTTTTCTCCTGTTTTAGGGTTTTATAGAAAAGGAACTTCAAACGGAGCCTAATTGACCTGAAAATCAACAAAGGCTGTTTTTGGACCTAAAGAAGCCCAGGAAGAGCCGGAGGGGGACGAGAGGACCCACGGGCTGCCCACGAGGGTGGGGGCGCGTGCCCCCCCTCGTGGACAGCCCTTAGCCCCCCTTTGCTTGGCCCCGACTCCAACACCTCCTATATATATTGAAACCTCCGAAAAATAACCTAGATCGGGAGTTCCGCCGCCGAAAGCCTCTGTAGTCACCGAAAACCAATCTAGACCATGTTCCGGCACCCTGCTGGAGGGGGGAATCTCTCTCCGGTGGCCATCTTCATCATCCCGGCGCTCTCCATGACGAGGAGGGAGTAGTCCACCCTCGGGGCTGAGGGTATGTATCAGTAGCTATGTGTTTGGTCTCTCTCTCTCGTGTTCTTGAGATGGCACGATCTTGATGTATCGCGAGCTTTGCTATTATAGGTGGATCTTATGATGCTTCTCTCCATCTACTCTCTTGTAATGGATTGAGTTTTCCCTTTGAAGTTATCTTATCGGATTGAGTCTTTAAGGATTTGAGAGCACTTGATGTATGTCTTGCATGTGCTTATCTGTGGTAACAATGGGATATTACGTGATTCACTTGATGTATGTTTTGGTGATCAACTTGCGGGTTCCGTGACCTTCGGAATCCATGCATAGGGGTTGGCACACGTTTTCGTCTTGACTTTCCGGTAGAAACTTTGGGGCACTCTTTGAAGTTCGATGTGTTGGTTGAATAGATTTTTCTAAGATTGTGTGATGCATATCGTATAATCATGCCCACGGATACTTGAGGTGACAATGGAGTATCTAGGTGACATTAGGGTTTTGATTGGTTTGTGTATTAAGGTGTTATTCTAGTACGAACTCTATGATAGATTGAACGTTACTACGGACTCTTGAATAGATCAATCAGAAAGAATAACTTTGAGGTGGTTTCGTACCCTACCATAATCTCTTCGTTTGTTCTCCGCTATTAGTTACTTTGGAGTGACTCTTTGTTGCATGTTGCGGGCTAGTAATATGATCCAATTATGTTATCCTTGTTGAGAGAACTTGCACTAGTGAAAGTATGAACCCTATGCCTTGCCTACTATCATTCCAACACCGTTTATGCTCACGTTTACCTTTAGTTACCTTGCTGTTTATATTTTTAGTTTACAAAAACCTATATCTACCATCCATATTGCACTTGTATCACCATCTCTTCGCCGAACTAATGCACCTATACAATTTACCATTGTATTGGGTGTGTTGGGGACACAAGAGACTCTTTGTTATTTGGTTGCAGGGTTGTTTGAGAGAGACCATCTTCATCCTACGCCTCCTGCAAATTGATGAACCTTAGGTCATCCACTTGAGGGAAATTTGCTACTGTCCTACAAACCTCTGCACTTGGAGGCCCAACAACGTCTACAAGAAGAAGGTTGTGTAGTAGACATCAAGCTCTTTTTTGGCGCCGTTGCCGGGGAGGTTAGTGCTTGAAGGTATTTCTTTAGATCTTGCAATCGAATCTTTTAGATTCTTGTTTTAGCACAAGTTTAGTTTATAAAAGAAAACTACAAAAAAATTGAATTAAGGTTACCTCATATGCTTCATCTTTTTAATATCTTTCGTGAAAATGATGGGAAGGAAAATTGTGCTCAAGTACTGGAAGAAGAATTACATAGAATGCTTGGCATAAAATATGTGCATGATGAGCATGATTGCAATGTTGTTAGTGTGAATCCCTTGAATATACATGATGCTAATGATATGCAAAGCCACAAGCTTGGGGATGATATGTTTGATGAAGATGATATGTTTAGTCCCCCAAGTTTTGATGAGAAAATTTATTATGATGAAAGCATGCCTCCTATTTATGATGATTATATTGATGAAAGTGGATTTGGAGAGGTCATGACTGTATTTAGTGATGAATGCACTATTTCGGAAGAGGTTCCAATTGATTATGAGAACAAAGTTGCTATCTATGATGATTATTGTGATGACTTGTATGCTATTAAGAATAATGATAACCATGAAACTTGTCATCATGATTATAGTTTACAATTGGATTATGCCTCACATGATAATTATTTTGTTGAGTTTGCTCCCACTACTATTAATGAGAAGAAATTTGCTTATGTGGAGAGTAATAAAATTTATATGCCTGGGGATCATGAAAATAATGCTTTATGTGCTGGTTATATTGTTGAATTCATTCATGATGCCCCTGAAAATTATTATGAGAGAGGATCATATGCTTCTACATATTGCAATAGTATCAAGTATCCTCTCTATGTGCTTAAAGTTTTGAAGCTATGCTTGTTTTGCTTTCCTATGCTAGTTGATTATTGTTCCCATAAGTTGTTTTCTCACAAAATCCCTATGCATAGGAAGTGGTTTAGACTTAAATGTGCTATTCATATGCATCATGATGCTCCCGTTATGTTTCAATTCTTATCTTTTATGTGAGCATCATTATGCCTAACTAGGGGCGTAAAATGATAGCGCTTGTTGGGAGGCAACCCAATTTTATATTTTTTGTTTTTGCTTCTGTTTAGGAATAAATAATGCATCTAGCTTCTGTTTAGATGTGGTTTTATGTTTTAATTAGTGTCTGTGCCAAGTAGAACCTTTGGGAAGACTTGTGTGAAGTTTATATGATCTTGCTGTGAAAAACAGAATCGTTAGCGCTCGCTAGAATGGTCATCAGATTTTACTGGAGCGTGCTATTTAGTTGATTCTTTTTGCAGATGATTAATAGAAACATTCCTCACGTTTACCAATTTAGTTTGATATTTTGGAGTTACAAAAGTATGCGAAAACTGCAGATTACTACAGGTTGTTCTGTTTTTGACAGATTCTGTTTTTCGTGTGTTGTTTGCTTATTTCAATGCATCTATGAGTAGTATTGGAAATATGAACCATAGAGAAGTTGGAATACAGTAGGTTTAACACCAATATAAACAAAGAATGAATTCATTGCAGTACCTTTGAGTAGTGGTTTGCTTTCTTATACTAACGGAGCTCACGAGATTTTTGTCTAAGTTTTGTGTTGTGAAGTTTTCAAGTTCTGAGTATTGCTTTGATGGACTATGGAACAAAGGATGACAAGAGCCTAAGCTTGGGGATGCCAAAGGCACCCCAAGGTAAAATTGAAGGACAACCAAAATCCTAAGCTTGGGGATGTGTGACGCCCGAAGACCGACGCTCCAGAAGATTCCAGATGTTCCGTGTTTTCCCGCGTGTTTCAGTTGTGCTTGCTCTATTTATTTTTGCATTGCATCATGTCATCATGCCATCATGTCATAATTCTTTTGCATTTCTAAATAAAGCGTATGGATCCTTGATCCATTTAATTGAGGGATACTCACTATGGTGACTTCTCTTTATAACATATAAAGACCTCTCAATATTATTAGGGAGCTATATTAAATTATTCCAATTGTTTGGAATTCACCAAAACACACTTGCAATTATTCTTCAGGCCTCTTTTGCTTCAAGTTTCACCATCGAAACCTTCTCTATATTTCTTTTCCGTTTATCGAGGTTCCTCCAAAAACATCAACATTTTTGGACACTTCAAAAATCAAGTCTTAGATCAAACCCATTTGAAGTAAATTCAAATATGTTTGAATTATATCTCGATCGGGCCACTTCTATTTTTCTTGGATTACGCTCATTTTTATGAGCCCGAGAAAAATAACCTCTTGTGCAATTCCTTCCTAGACCTCACTTTCTTTTCTTTCTCTTTTCTGTTTTTTTAGTTAAGAGAGAGGAGTGAGGATCTAAGGCCATCCCTCACGCACCTCTGGGCCCAGCCGCAGCCAGGCCCCTGGCCGTTTTCCTCTCCGCCGGACTGGCCCATCAGGCCCAGCCGCGCCCTACTCCTTAACCCTAGCCCACTGCTGCTCGCCCCTCTCCCCAAACCCTCGATCCCATCTCTCCCTCCCAGTGCCGCACCTCCTCTCGTTCCCTTGCCCGACCCACTTCTCTTCCTCGTCCCTCCGTCCCTCCCGAGCAGCCGCCGTCTCCCTCCGTCGTCTTGCGCCTCGCACCCCGTCGGCCGCAGCTCCCCGCCGAGCCCCGCAGCGCCCGCCGTCGTCCCTTGTTCCTCCGCCTCGCCATTCTCGTCAGCGCCGGCCTCAAGCCAGTCGCCGCCGCGCCATGGCGCCAGGCGCACTGCACCACCACCTCGCGCCGTCCCTCAAGCGCCGCCTCGAGCGCCTTCATGTCCCCGTGACAGCGCCTCCTCCCCGCAACGGAGTCCGCTCGCCTCGTCAGCGCCGCGCCTCCGGCCTCGGCGCCTCCTCCCCCAATTCGGCACGCCGTTGCAGGCTGCTGCCTTGCATCATCGCCTCGAGACCACGCCGTCCTCCGCCTCCATCGCGCAAGGCCCCTGCCTCTCAAGTGCGCCCCAAGCTCCGGCGGACCTTGCCTCGCCTCCCCCACCGCCGTCGTCCCAGAACCAGGCCGCCGCCGTGTTGATTCACCTGCAGTCGTCGCCTTCCTCCAACGCTGTCACACCCTGCATTTTGTAACATGTTATTTGCATCATTGGAGCATGAAAATTTGGACCAGCAAATTTGTTTGGCATCATTTGGCTTTTATTTGGAATTGAGTTTTTCTTCATGTGCTTTTTCATGTGCTCATTAAAGTCAACTATTACCTCTTGTAGAATTCATCTCCATACCCAAAACTTCTGCCCAATGATCATGCCAAGTGTTATATAACAGTATAGAATTTTCTTACAAAATTAATTTGGCCAAAATGTATTTTATAAATTTAGTTTTCCAAAAACCCCTGAATTGAGATTTGCACTGCAAGTGCTTGATTTAGGGTGAGAAAATTATTTCAAAAAGTATATTTGAGACCTAGTAGTCATAGGACTCCCAGAAACCACAAGAATATAATTTTAAAAGTTATTTTCCTATTTTATTTAAAAGCTTTTTCTTAAGGCCAGAACTGGTCTTTAATATGGAAAAAGTATTTAACTATTTAAAAAATATTTGCCAAAATTCAGGGAGACTCATAGGACATATATTGTCCATATATAAGAGTTTCAACACTTGGTCATGTTCAAAATAATGGGCTAATCCTTCTAAAACCCTTTCTGGATATTTCAAGCTTTTGAAATATTTACAAAGGAAATATTCTCCAAAAATTCCAAGGAAATTCTATCATGTCACATATGACATATTTGATGATCTTGCCAAGTCCCATGCCTTGGGAAGCAAGAAAACATCATCAAAACCCTTCATAACCATTTTGTCCATATTTGAAGTTTGAGCAACTCTACATTGCCAAACTTGTCCAAATGATCTCAAACTTGGTGCACATGCTATAAATGCCTAATAAGGCATCTAGACCAAATGCCACAAGATTTGGAATAGAGAAACTTGATCAGATCACCCCAAAACCCTTTCTGTTCAAATGCAAATTTGAACAACCTTACATTACCAACTTTTTACCTGGAGCTTCAAACTTTGTGGGCATGATCATAACCCCAAATGATGATGCTACACCAAGTGGTGCATCAAGGGGAGATGATTAGCTTGACTCAAACAAGATGAAGCCATTTCTGTTGATTTCTAGGGTTCACCAAAGTTACATTGGCTAGTTTCTTCAAATGAGCCCAAAATTGGTGAAGCACCCTATTTTCACATGTAATTCAATCCTGTTAAGTGTCATGGCAAGTGGAGATCATTTGCTTGACCAAACACTGATCAAACACCTTCTGCAGAATTACCAAAACCCTCTTCTTGATCACTTTTACCTTTTACCTTGGCCTCAGCTTTCTACCACATGTTCATCCAGTTACTAGCTACCTCCAGTAACTTCCCCAGGTTCCCAGCTCCATGATTGAGGGGTAAAAACCCTGGTTCACCTTGCTGGACAGCGATTTCTTACCAAGTCACCAGCTTCCTCTCTCTCTCCTTGACTCTCCAGAGCATCCAAAGCTTCAGCCGTAGTACATGCATCACCCTGGACCCCCCAGACACGGTGGACGCGACCAAGAGGCCAATGGCATGCCGTGGCATGCGATAAGGGCGCTCCAGAGCGCGCTACAGTGCGCCCACGCACTGTAGCCTCGGCCAATCGTCGGCCCCCGACAGCCTCGGGCTCCCCCCTCGCGCCAGTCGATGCCCCTCGACGTCCGCAACCACCCCGGCGCTGTGCCCCCTCCTCCTGCGCCCTCCAGTGGCCGTCGTCGCACGCGCACCGGCCGCCTGCAGCACCCACTCCTCGGCCTCACACGCGCGCACGGCCTGGAAGCTTCCCCGCTCCTCCTCTCTCCTCTAATGGACGTAGGGATCGTCCAGCAACTCCGCAGACTCACTCCCGTCGCCCCCCCGTGCATTGTAGCGTCGAACAGCAGCTCGCCGGCGCACTGGTCCACGGGGCTCCGCCGTTCCCCTATAAATAGGACCCCCCTCGAGCCTCTCCAACAGCACCAGCAGCTTCTCCTCATCCCCAGCATCACTCCAGCACCACCAGTTCATCCCCGAAGAGCTCCAGTGCTCGGGATCGACCGGAGCTCCGCCGCGTCGGGCCGCCGGTGATCTCGCAGTACGGGCCTCCTCCGCCCCTCCTTTTGCCCGATCTAGAACCGCCGTGCACCACTGATTCTTTCCCCCCGCTTTCCCCTCGCTGTTGCAGTCGGAATCGGCCGGAGCGGCGACCTCCCGAAGCTCCTCCGTCGTCCCACCTCGCCGCCGGCGAACCCGACCTCCCCGGCGTGCCGCACCACCCCCACTACATCCGCCACTCGACGCTGGGTCCGTTCCTGCCCTCCGTTGCCGTCGCCGTGGCTGGAATCGCCGCCGGTGAGCTCGCCGTGGCCGTGGCCGTGAGGTTGGAGATGACAGGCGGGCCCCGCCTGTCATCCTCACCCCTCTCTCCCCCTCCTCTCAGCCACTGACCGCCGGGCCCCGCCCGTCAGGTTTGAAAACCTGACGTGCGCGCGCTGGCACCCGTTCGGCTGGGCTGGTTTGCCCTAGGCCGTGCACTGTGGCCCCTCTGGCCCAGTAGCACAGGGGCATTTCTTTTTATTCTTTCTGTAATTATTTCAAACATTTTTACAGAAATGAATATTGGTCCAAATGAAATAATTCCAACTCCTAAATTCTTGTAATATTCCAACCTATTTAATGGTGTCACTTTCACACACATCCATGCAACTTTTCTGTACTGTTCAAATTTAAATTCAAATCTGAACAATAAAACTCCTGTTCTAAAATCAATAGATACCATTCTGTTACTCCAAAACTCCAACTAAGAATTTTCCCCATCTTAGAAATCCCTCTAGTATTTAACAAAAATAAGTTGACATTTTTCTGAGCACTTTGATTTTTCTGTTTTATTTGTGGTCTTATTTTTCCGTTGTTACTATGCGACGTATAGATACCGTATTTGACGAAGTTGCTGAAGAAGGAGAAGGAGAAGGATTTGAAGACTTTGAAGACCAAGCCAATCCAGGCAAGCAGCCCTTTGACCATGATACACTTGTTCTTCGGAACCCGTTTTGTTTCCGATGCATGATGATAGGGTTACGGTGGTGACCTAGTTGAAACCACCACATGATGCATGCCATGATCTTGATCTTGCTATGTGCTAGATGACATGCAAATAGTTAGTGATGATGCTTAGTGATGCATGTGTGATATGAACCTTCGTGGTTGGAATCTTTGCATGAACCCATCGGGTGCCCCTAATGCCCGAGGGTGATGTTGAGTTAGGTCATCACTTGAGGAAGAAGTGATGTGTCGGTAAATCGTGTGCATGGGTGAAATAATGGATAAGATTTATGTGTGACTACCGTCCCAACCAAACATGTGCAACCACACTACCCCTTATGGGACGGGGCTTTATTGATTACTTAGGTCGATACTAGCATGGTGCCCGCATTACTAGTGACGGGAAGACTTGAGGTCTTTCCCGGGACGGGGTCGTGCTTGGATAGACGGCCATGACTGTTTTTACAGGGCACCGGACACACCGTTGGTCCCTTCGGGTACGTGTGACATTGAAATTTGGGCAAGTCCCGTGATCTATTGTTTGTACTCGAGGGCCGTGTACCAACGAGTGGACTCTATGTTAGTGTCGTCTAAGGAAAGGTAATGACCGGGTGCTTACCCCGGGTACTTGAGGTACCGCGGGTCGTGGATGACACGGAAGTTCCCCGGATCTTGTGGGTAAAGTGCGCAACCTCTGCAGAGTGTAAAACTATTCGAATAGCCGTGTCCACGGTCATGGACAGTTGGGTGGTGCTACTTAAACTCTGTCCAGAATTTTACTTCATCGGTGAAAGTATGTATGTGATGAGTCAAGGTGGTGACTTGACTCGATGAGTTGAATCATATTCATGTTGATATCGGTAACCTGTCTTCGAGGTTACGCAAGTTTATTGATGCATAAGCTTGATGGTAGAATATTTATTCTAGCCCTTTGCTAGATTGTTCATTATTGTTCAATTGCATTGTTACTTTGAACCACATCATGGGTTGCTTGCGAGTACATTCAAAGTACTCATTGGCTTGCCACTGGTTATTTAATAGGCCAGGCATGGAGGAACAGGAATATGATGAAGAGTTCTTTGGAGACGAACATGCGAACTAGGACGCTATCCCAGTCAGAATACCTGTAGGGTTAAGGCAGATGGCATGGGTTCTACCTACTATCGAAGACTTCCGCTATTTGAGTTATTTGCTATTCAGCCCGTGAGGCTTTATCTATGTAAGACTTGGCCATAATGGCCATAATTTGTGTAAGACGATATGGATGGATGTAAGACTCTTGTTATTCAGCTTCTGTGTGTTCAGTGAGCATTGATCTCTGGGATCACTGTACACATGCATTCGGTGATCTCGACTTCTAAGTCGGGGTCCCCACAGAGCTGGTATCAGAGCCATCCTGACTGTAGGAAGCCTTAGTTAGCATGGGCGTTAGTTAGATGAGACCCCTTTTTCAAAAACCTTCTGAACCTCTCTTCTTTTCTAAACCTGAGATTTCATCAGCTTATTAACCCCTCCTATTCCACCTTTGTAGATGGCCGCTGTACCCGAAGAGCACCTGACCACTGGGTTTCCCTTGCTTCTCGAGGATAGCCTCCAGGAGTGCCAGTTCCACCGAGCGCCCATCCTCACCTACCTTGAGCATTGGGTTAGCGACACTTAGGTGGAGTACCATGTGGAAGTGATCGTGAAGGCAAACGATCCTCCCACAAGTTGGTTCTTCGAGGGACCCCAGATGGCAACACTACCTCTCTCTGTCGAGGCTGCTGCACTCAAGGCACTAACCCGTCTCCGTGAGCTTCTTCCGGAGATGGCAGCCAAGATGACAACTCGCTTCTTACCTTACCGGAAGGAAGGTGAAGAAGAAAGCAGCGCACTAGCCCCTCCACTGAAGGAAGGACTCTCGCTTCGGTTCCAGACCTACTTTAGTCTATGCGCCGACAACTTGGCACAAGACTTGGCCTCGGAATCGATGAAGCTTCGAGAAGAACTTCACAAGACCAAGGCACTTCTTCGTCGAGCTCAAGAGAAGACAAATAGGATCAAGAAGGAAGGAGCACCTTCTGGACAGTCCGCTATCGCATATCGAGGTGGAAGGCCCTCCGAGGATATATCTTCCAAGAATGAAGAACCACCTCGGCGACGCCGGATGACGGCAATGGAATATCGCAAGCTTTTCCCTGCACCACCGACGAAGCACCATCGTATCCAACTCCTCCACTCCCCCACACCCTCAAGTGACAAAGGGGCCCAGACAGATGAAGACAAGGAGGAAGACCCAGAAGAGCCGGAATACGCGACCGAGCATTCCGCCGCTTAGGCATTATTCGCTACTCGGATATGCCAGTTGTGACCCCTACGGTAGGATAGGTCGTGTAACCCCTATGCGCAGTCGAGTCCTTGTATGGTTCATATGAAACCATCTAGTGTTTGCTTTTGTTGTGTCTGGATGTATGTCGTATTCTTCCTTCGGGAATGTGTAAACGACTACATCACCCATTTGGATTTTAATGAATGTGTTTTCGCCTTTCGGCCCTTGCATGATTTGATTAGTGTCATACCCACCCCCTTACTAGGCACCCATCTATCTTGCTTTCCCTCTTCCAAGTCATGAGACCTTTTACCGCTCCAACAGGATGCCTGTTGTAACTCATACTGGTACCTCTACCCAGCAGTCTGAAGCCGGAGCATCCGCTCAGTCAGAGGCATGCCACGACCAAACCAACGACCAAGCTCCACCACCACCTCCTCCGAACATGGCCATGGCTCAGCTTCTCCAAGCCTTCCGAGAGGAACGCCAAGCCAACACTGCAGCCCTTCAGCTGATTGCTCAAGCTGTCATCAACAACCGCCAGCCGGCGGGGAATGGCAATGGACGTTCCACGTTGGCAGAGTTCAAGAAGCATGCACCGCCAACCTTTATCGAGACTGCTGAACCCCTGGATGCAGACGACTGGATCCGCTCCATTGAGGAAATACTGGAACTAGTCGGATGCACCGAAGACCGCGAGAAGGTTTCTTATGCAGCCCACTGCCTCGGGGGGACTGCTAGAGCTTGGTGGGATGGATTCAAGGCCATGCATGCTGAACAAGACATCACTTGGGTTAACTTCAAGGCAGAATTCCGCAAGGCCCACATTCCTACCGGAATCATGGCTATCAAAAAGCGTGAGTTCCGAGCCCTGAAGCAAGGAAGTGGCACTGTCAAGGAGTACATGCAGAAGTTCAGTGTTCTGTCAAGGTATGCCCCTGAAGATGTCAGCACTGATGCTGCAAAAAGGGAGCGCTTCATGGAAGGCCTCAATCACACTCTGCAATACTCGCTTGTCATGTGCGACTGCCCAGCCTTCCCTGACCTGGTGAACAAAGCACTTATGCTTGAAGACAAGCGGCGTGCTTTGGAAGACACTCGCAAGCGCAAGATGGTCAGCAAGGGAAGTTCCAGCAACCAGAAGCCTCGTCCGTGGCAGTCAGCCCCGACCAAGCCAACCTATCAGCAACCAAGAGCTCCTGCACCTCGCACCAACCCTCAGCCTCAGCAGTATGCCAACCCAAGGCCAGCTTTCAACACCAATACCAGTGGTGGCAACAAGATCAATCCAAACCAAGTCACTTGCTTTGGATGTGGTCAGCCCGGACACATCTCAAGGGTGTGCCCCAACAAGAAGCCTGATGCCCCGCGCCCCAATGCGCAGAACCAGGGACAAGGCCGCGGGATGCCACCAAGGAAGCCAGCTCCTCGCAATCCACCTAACCATGGGAAGGGGCGTGTGAATCACGTCACTGCTGAAGAAGCCCAGGAAGACCCGGACGTCGTGCTGGGTACGTTCCTTGTCAACTCAGCACCTGCAACTGTCTTGTTTGATTCTGGAGCAACGCATTCATTTGTCACTCAAAGATTTGCATTAAAAAGTGGCATGACCCCTACACCCCTGAATAACCCTATGGTGGTACAAACCCCCGGAGCAGAGATGAGAGCCAAGATAGGCTGTAAGGGAGTCAGTATTACCATTAACGGTGTAGATTTCCTAGCAGACCTCATCGTCCTGAGATCACAAGGCTTGGATGTGATCCTAGGCATGAATTGGCTCAGCAAGCACCAAGGCTTGTTAGACTGTGCCAATCGGACAGTCACTGTGACCAACGACCAAGGAGTCGAAGTCAAGTTTGCTTCCAACTCCTCTTCCGCTCAAGCCATTCAAGTCAACTGTCTGTCTGAAGTTGGGCTAGAGCAAGTACCGGTGGTATGTGAGTATCCTGATGTCTTTCCGGATGAACTACCGGGAATGCCCCCTGACCGTGACATTGAGTTCATCATCGAGCTCGTGCCCGGAGCAGGACCCATCTATAAGATGCCTTATAGAATGGGTACGGAAGAATTAGCCGAGTTGAAAGAGCAGCTAAGGAAGGGATTTATCCGCCCAAGTGCCTCCCCTTGGGGATCTCCTATTCTGTTTGTGGCAAAGAGGGACGGTACCATCCGCTTATGCAGTGACTATCGTTCCCTCAATGAAGTTACAATCAAGAACAAATATCCACTTCCCAAGATCGAAGATCTGTTTGATCAGCTCAACGGAGCCAAGGTGTTCTCCAAGATCGACCTCAGATCTGGGTACTACCAGTTGAAGATCAGACCCCAAGATATTCCGAAGACAGCATTCGTAACCAGATATGGCCTGTACGAGTGCACGGTCATGTCCTTTGGGTTAACCAATGCCCCAGCCTACTTCATGTATCTCATGAATAAAGTCTTCATGGAATATTTGGACAAGTTCGTTGTCGTCTTTATTGATGACATTCTTGTCTTCTCGAAGTCGGAGGAAGAGCACGAGCAGCATCTGAGGATGGTCCTAGACAAGCTTCGGGAGCACCAACTGTATGCCAAATTCAGCAAGTGTGAGTTCTGGCTGCATAAAGTTGGATTCTTAGGTCATGTCTTGACCGAGGAAGGATTATCAGTTGATCCCGCTAAGATCGAAGCTGTGACCCAATGGCAATCTCCAATGACCATCAAGGAAGTCAGAAGCTTCCTCGGGCTTGCGGGCTATTACCGCAAATTAGTGGAAGGATTCTCTAGCATTGCACGGCCAATGACTCAGCTCTTCAAGAAGGACAAGAAGTTCGAGTGGACGCCAAAATGCGAAGAGAGCTTCCAAGAGCTCAAGAAGAGATTGACCACCGCCCCAGTTCTGGCAACACCTAATATTCACAAGGAGTTCGTGATATATTGTGATGCCTCTCGAACCGGATTGGGAAGCGTTCTGATGCAAGAAGGCCGAGTCATAGCATACCTCTCCAGGCAGCTACGACCCCATGAGGAGAACTACGCTACTCACGATCTTGAGTTAGCGGCAGTAGTTCATGCCTTGAAGACATGGCGGCATTACCTCCTAGGGAAACGGTGTGAGATCTACACAGACCACAAAAGTCTAAAGTACATTTTCACCCAAAAGGAATTGAACATGAGGCAGCGGAGATGGTTGGAACTCATCAAAGACTATGACCTCAGTGTTCAATATCACCCCGGGAAGGCTAACGTGGTGGCCGATGCCTTAAGCAGGAAGGCTTGCTCTTTGAATGCCATTATTCAAGAAAGGCAGCCAGCCTTGTTTAAGGAACTCGAACAATTCAGTTTGGATTTGGTCACCCCTGGATTTCTGGATCATTTGGAAGTCAGACCAACCCTGATGGACGAAGTCAAGAAGGCACAAGATGGACACGCAAGCATTGAAGGCATCAAGAAGAAGATGAAGCTAGGCAAGGCCCCAGGATTCTCTGAAGACGAGCACGGGATTGTTTGGTACAAAGGCCGCATCTGCGTACCAAACAACACGGAACTAAAGAACCTGATTCTGCAAGAAGCCCACGACACTCCGTATTCCATCCACCCCGGAGGAACCAAGATGTACCAAGACTTGAAGGCACGATTCTGGTGGCACGGGATGAAAAGAGAGATTGCAACCTATGTTGCAAAGTGTGATGTGTGCCAAAAGGTCAAGGCTGAATATCAGCGACCTGCTGGATTGCTTCAACCACTCAAAGTTCCTGAGTGGAAGTGGGACAAAGTCGGAATGGACTTCATCACTGGATTACCGAGGTCGAATAGAGGACATGACTCTATCTGGGTCATAGTCGATCATTTGACCAAGGTGGCCCATTTCATTCCAGTCAAGACCACTTATGATGGCAACCGGCCGGCATCTCTCTACATCGACAGAATCGTAAGTCTTCACGGCGTTCCCAAGGAGATTGTGTCAGATCGAGGAACCCAGTTCACCTCAAGGTTCTGGAAGAAGTTCCAAGAAGCCTTGGGAACCAAGTTATCTTTCAGCACGGCTTTCCACCCACAGACCAGAGGTCAGACAGAGTGAGTCAATCAGATTCTCGAAGATATGCTCCGAGCATGTGTCTTGGCATATGGAGCCAAGTGGGAAGATTGTCTCCCTTTTGCCGAGTTCTCATATAACAACAGTTACCAGTCGAGCCTTCAGATGGCACCATTTGAGGTGTTGTACGGACGCAGATGCCGCACACCCCTCAACTGGTCAGAGACTGGAGAAGGACTAGTCTTTGGACCGGATATTCTCCGTGCAGCAGAAGAGCAAGTCCAACTAGTCAGAGAGCGATTGAAGGCAGCCAAGTCAAGGCAAAAGAGCTATGCTGACACTCACCGTCGGAACATGAGTTTCCATGTCGGGGACCATGTGTACCTGCGAGTAACTCCTCTGAAGGGAACCAAGCGTTTCCACGTCAAGGGGAAGCTCACACCAAGGTTCATCGGACCGTTTGAGATCACTGCACGACGAGGAGAAGTGGCTTACCAGTTGGAACTACCACCTGAGCTATCCGATGTGCACAATGTATTCCATGTGTCACAACTCCGGAAATGTCTCCAAGTTCCAGACAAGCCCAATCTCTACAAGGATGTTGATCACCAAGCCATTGATCTGCATCCTGATTTGACCTACCACGAGAAGCCCATCCGCATTCTGGACAAAGCAGAACGACGGACGCGAAGCCGTACCATCAAGTACTTCAAGGTCCAGTGGAGCAACCACACCGAAGCAGAAGCAACCTGGGAACGTGAAGACTATCTTAGATCCGAGTTTCCCGATCTCTTTTAAGATCTAGTTTAGGAATCTCGGGGACGAGATTCTTGTAAGGGGGGTAGGTCTGTCACACCCTGCATTTTGTAACATGTTATTTGCATCATTGGAGCATGAAAATTTGGACCAGCAATTTTTTTTGGCATCATTTGGCTTTTATTTGGAATTGAGTTTTTCTTCATGTGCTTTTTCATGTGCTCATTAAAGTCAACTATTACCTCTTGTAGAATTCATCTCCATACCCAAAACTTTTGCCCAATGATCATGCCAAGTGTTATATAACAGTATAGAATTTTCTTACAAAATTAATTTGGCCAAAATGTATTTTATAAATTTAGTTTTCCAAAAACCCCTGAATTGAGATTTGCATTGCAAGTGCTTGATTTAGGGTGAGAAAATTATTTCAAAAAGTATATTTGAGACCTAGTAGTCATAGGACTCCCAGAAACCACAAGAGTATAATTTTAAAAGTTATTTTCCTATTTTATTTAAAAGCTTTTTCTTAAGGCCAGAAATGGTCTTTAATAGGGAAAAATTATTTAACTATTTCAAAAATATTTGCCAAAATTCAGGGAGACTCATAGGACATATATTGTCCATATATAAGAGTTTCAACACTTGGTCATGTTCAAAATAATGAGCTAATCCCTCTAAAACCCTTTCTGGATATTTCAAGCTTTTGAAATATTTACAAAGGAAATATTCTCCAAAAATTCCAAGGAATTTCTATCATGTCACATATGACATATTTGATGATCTTGCCAAGTCCCATGCCTTGGGAAGCAACAAAACATCATCAAAACCCTTCATAACCATTCTGTCCATATTTGAAGTTTGAGCAACTCTACATTGCCAAACTTGTCCAAATGCTCTCAAACTTGGTGCACATGCTAGAAATGCCTAATAAGGCATATAGACCAAATGCCACATGATTTGGAATAGAGAAACTTGATCAGATCACCCCAAAACCCTTTCTGTTCAAATGCAAATTTGAACAACCTTACATTACCAACTTTTTACCTGGAGCTTCAAACTTTGTGGGCATGATCATAACCCCAAATGATGATGCTACACCAAGTGGTGCATCAAGGGGAGATGATTAGCTTGACTCAAACAAGATGAAGCCATTTCTGTTGATTTCTAGGGTTCACCAAAGTTACATTGGCTAGTTTCTTCAAATGAGCCCAAAATTGGTGAAGCACCCTATTTTCACATGTAATTCAATCCTGTTAAGTGTCATGGCAAGTGGAGATCATTTGCTTGACCAAACACTGATCAAACACCTTCTGCAGAATTACCAAAACCCTCTTCTTGATCACTTTTACCTTTTACCTTGGCCTCAGCTTTCTACCACATGTTCATCCAGTTACTAGCTACCTCCAGTAACTTCCCCAGGTTCCCAGCTCCATGATTGAGGGGTAAAAACCCTGGTTCACCTTGCTGGACAACCATTTCTTACCAAGTCACCAGCTTCCTCTCTCTCTCCTTAACTCTCCAGAGCATCCAAAGCTTCAGCCGTAGTACATGCATCACCCTGGACCCCCCAGACACGGTGGACGCGACCAGGAGGCCAATGGCATGCCGTGGCATGCGATAAGGGCGCTCCAGAGCGCGCTACAGTGCGCCCACGCACTGTAGCCTCGGCCAATCGTCGGCCCCCGACAGCCTCGGGCTCCCCCCTCGCGCCAGTCGATACCCCTCGACGTCCGCAACCACCCCGGCGCTGTCCCCCCTCCTCCTGCGCCCTCCAGTGGCCGTCGTCGCACGCGCACCGGCCGCCCGCAGCACCCACTCCTCGGCCTCACACGCGCGCACGGCCTGGAAGCTTCCCCGCTCCTCCTCTCTCCTCTAATGGACGTAGGGATCGTCCAGCAACTCCACAGATTCACTCCCGTCGCCCCCCCCCTCCCGTGCGCTGTAGCGTCGAACAGCAGCTCGCCGGCGCACTGGTCCACGGGGCTCCGCCGTTCCCCTATAAATAGGACCCCCCCGAGCCTCTCCAACAGCACCAGCAGCTTCTCCTCATCCCCAGCATCACTCCAGCACCACCAGTTCATCCCCGAAGAGCTCCAGTGCTCGGGATCGACCGGAGCTCCGCCGCGTCGGGCCGCCGGTGATCTCGCAGTACGGGCCTCCTCCGCCCCTCCTTTTGCCCGATCTAGAACTGCCGTGCACCACTGATTCTTTCCCCCCGCTTTCCCCTCTCTGTTACAGTCGGAATCGGCCGGAGCGGCGACCTCCCGAAGCTCCTCCGCCGTCCCACCTCGCCGCCGGCGAACCCGACCTCCCCGGCGTGCCGCACCACCTCCACTACATCCGCCACTCGACGCTGGGTCCGTTCCTGCCCTCCGTTGCCGTCGCCGTGACCGGAATCGCCGCCGGTGAGCTCGCCGTGGCCGTGGCCGTGAGGTTGGAGATGACAGGCGGGCCCCGCCAGTCATCCTCACCCCTCTCTCCCCCTCCTCTCAGCCACTGACCGTCGGGCCCCGCCTGTCAGGTTTGAAAACCTGACGTGCGCGCGCTGGCACCCGTGCGGCTGGGCTTGTTTGCCCTGGGCCGTGCACTGTGGCCCCTCTGGCCCAGTAGCACAGGGGCATTTCTTTTTATTCTTTCTGTAATTATTTCAAACATTTTTACAGAAATGAATATTGGTCCAAATGAAATAATTCCAACTCCTAAATTCTTGTAATAGTCCAACCTATTTAATGGTGTCACTTTCACACACATCCATGAAACTTTTCTGTACTGTTCAAATTTAAATTCAAATTTGAACAATAAAACTCCTGTTCTAAAATCAATAGATTCCATTCTGTTACTCCAAAACTCCAACTAAGAATTTTCGCCATCTTAGAAATCCCTCTAGTATTTAACAAAAATAAGTTGACATTTTTCTGAGCACTTTGATTTTTCTGTTTTATTTGTGGTCTTATTTTTCCGTTGTTACTATGCGACGTATAGATACCGTATTTGACGAAGTTGCTGAAGAAGGAGAAGGAGAAGGATTTGAAGACTTTGAAGACCAAGCCAATCCAGGCAAGCAGCCCTTTGACCATGATACACTTGTTCTTCGGAACCCGTTTGTTTCCGATGCATGATGATAGGGTTACGGTGGTGACCTAGTTGAAACCACCACATGATGCATGCCATGATCTTGATCTTGCTATGTGCTAGATGACATGCAAATAGTTAGTGATGATGCTTAGTGATGCATGTGTGATATGAACCTTCGTGGTTGGAATCTTTGCATGAACCCATCGGGTGCCCCTAATGCCCGAGGGTGATGTTGAGTTAGGTCATCACTTGAGGAAGAAGTGATGTGTCGGTAAATCGCGTGCATGGGTGAAATAATGGATTAGATTTATGTGTGACTACCGTCCCAACCAAACATGTGCAACCACACTACCCCTTATGGGATGGGGCTTTATTGATTACTTAGGTCGATACTAGCATGGTGCCCGCATTACTAGTGACGGGAAGACTTGAGGTCTTTCCCGGGATGGGGTCGTGCTTGGATAGACGGCCATGACTGTTTTTACAGGGCACCGGACACACCGTTGGTCCCTTCGGGTACGTGTGACATTGAAATTTGGGCAAGTCCCGTGATCTATTGTTTGTACTCGAGGGCCGTGTACCAACGAGTGGACTCTATGTTAGTGTCGTCTAAGGAAAGGTAATGACCGGGTGCTTACCCCGGGTACTTGAGGTACCGTGGGTCGTGGATGACACGGAAGTTCCCCGGATCTTGTGGGTAAAGTGCGCAACCTCTGCAGAGTGTAAAACTATTCGAATAGCCGTGTCCACGGTCATGGACAGTTGGGTGGTGCTATTTAAACTATGTCCAGAATTTTACTTCATCGGTGAAAGTATGTATGTGTTGAGTCAAGGTGGTGACTTGACTCGATGAGTTGAATCATATTCATGTTTATATCGGTAACCTGTCTTCGAGGTTACGCAAGTTTATTGATGCATAAGCTTGATGGTAGAATATTTATTCTAGCCCTTTGCTAGATTGTTCATTATTGTTCAATTGCACTGTTACTTTGAACCACATCATGGGTTGCTTGCGAGTACATTCAAAGTACTCATTGGCTTGCCACTGGTTATTTAATTGGCCAGGCATGGAGGAACATGAATATGATGAAGAGTTCTTTGGAGACGAACATGCGAACTAGGACGCTATCCCAGTCAGAATGCCTGTAGGGTTAAGGCAGATGGCATGGGTTCTACCTACTATCGAAGACTTCCGCTATTTGAGTTATTTGCTATTCAGCCCGTGAGGCTTTATCTATGTAAGACTTGGCCATAATGGCCATAATTTGTGTAAGACGATATGGATGGATGTAAGACTCTTGTTATTCAGCTTCTGTGTGTTCAGTGAGCATTGATCTCTGGGATCACTGTACACGTGCATTCGGTGTCTCAACTTCTAAGTCGGGGTCCCCACAAACGCCCTCGTCCCCGCCTCTCCTTCGAGCAGACGAACGGGAGGCGTCGGCCTCGTGCCCCTGCCTCGTGTGCCATCTTGCTGCTGCACTGGAACCTGCCAAGTACCTCGATGCCAAAGACCAAGACCGCAAGTACCACGACGCACGCTCGGAGCCCTCAGTTCCATCAAGTACGACTACACGATGTGACGCTAAGTACATCTACAAAACGAGTGCCACTACCGTCGCCTAAGACCGCGTGTACCTCTCCAGACGAGAACGACCACACGAGACACCGACCATCACTCGCCAAGTTCGACTACCGTCGCCAAGACCCGAGACCGGCAAGTCCAAAGACCCAAGTAACGCGACCGAACGACTACAAACGTTGCCCCAAGTTCCTCTTCAGAAATGTACGACTACCCTCGAAGACCCGTGGTTGCGCCAAGTACCCCTTTCGTCCGGAACGCGGCAAGTACCACGACATGATAACGTGAACGGCTACGAAACATGTACCACGACCCGCGAGTACCACTACTTCCTCTACGACCTCGAACCGCCCCGAAACGAACGCTTCGAAGGTATAACCCCGAGACGATGACCCGAGAACGTTTGCATGTGGTTGTATGAGATGTTTTCCCTTGTTGCACCTTGTCCGTTGTGCCCGTCTTTTGTCGCCGACCCGTGGGAACCCGGTGACGGGATCACCCCACCTTTCATCTTGTTCGACTCGCTCACGCCACCTTTCTTTTGCACCAGTCTCTCGGCGAGTTACCGGTACCGATATGTTGCGTGGCATCATTTTCGGATTCGTCGCTGTGGCCCCTTTCATTACACCACGGTGACTAATACTTCATATCTCTTTATGTTAGCTTTTAATAAAATTGCATAAAACTTGATCATGCCATCCGCATCATGATAACAACCTTTAAATGTTAATTGTTGTTGCTTAATAATTGCTAAACATGCACATGGGGATTTTCCGGAATTGTTGTTGTTATTTCCGGCCTCATTTAAAATGCCTAGATAGCTAGTTTACACTTGCTTCACCTCTTGCCATGTTAACAAACATTTAATCTTGTCTTGTAAATAAACGAGAGTCAACTAAATAAATAAAATGTGGTGTGTCGTCAATATGCAACTCGTTGCATATTGAGCTCCACTTAACTTGTAGTGTTGTTTGTGCACTTTGCCATGCCATGCATATTTAAACCGGACATGCATCATACTTGGATGTGCATCGTATGCCATGTTTATGCTTGTGTGTTTACCGTGTTGTTTGCTTCTTTCCGGGTGGCTTCTATCTTTAGCTTCGGTTTTGCTCCGGAGTTGTGAGGTTTGTTCGACTACGTCATGGACTTGTTCTTCTTCCCCGCGGAATCCTAGGCAAGATGACCATAACCTTGGATACCTTTACAACCATTGCCATGCTTAGTTGTCTCGATGCTATCGTTATATGTCGCGCTACCCATCATTATTGTCAGCCCATCTCCTTGTTGCCATGAAACCTCTAACCTTTTGACACCTTCCCAGCAAACCGTTGTTTGGCTAGGTACCCGCTTGCTCATCCCCTCTTATAGTGTTGTTAGTTGCAGGTGAAGATTAAGATCGTTCCATGTTGGAACTTGTTGTTGGAATATCACAATATCTATTATTATTTATTAACACACCTATATATTGGGCATGGGTGGAAGGCTTGGCCTTTTGCTCGGTGTTTTGTTCCACTCATGCCACCTTAGGCGCCGATAAACCGGCATTATGTTCCTTGATTTTGCGTTCCTTACACGGTTGGGTATATGGGGACCCCTTGACAGTTCGTCTTTGAATAAAACTCCTCCAACAAGGCCCAACATTGGTTTTAATTTGCCTCATAATAACAACTTAATTAATTAATTAAATTTGCATAGGGGGTCGCGCCCTCGGGATTCTTTTCTACATAGCATGGGGGCCAGTGCTGATGGTGTTGGTCCCAAACAGGCAACCTGCGGGGCCACCTTGGGGAAACCCGAGGGCTGGTTTTACTCGTAGCTTGTCCCATCCGGACGTGGCCTGAGACGAGATACGCGCGGCTACTATCAGTGTGTCGACACGCCGGGAGGTCTTGCTGGACTTGTTTTACCATTGTCAAAATGTCTTGTGCACCGGGATACCGAGCCTGATCGGATTGTCCCTAAGATAAGGGGTAATAATTATTATTACTTCAGCTGATCGTGAGAGCTTGTGATGGGCTAAGTTGGGACACCCCTGCAGGGTTATGATCTTTCGAAAGCCGTGCCCGCGATTATGTGGCAGATTGGAATTTGTTAATGTCCGGTTGTAGAAAACATGACAGAGGATCCGAAGTAAAACACACATCTATGTGAGTAACCGTGACTGTCTCTTTTCACTTTGAGAAGAGAACATGGCGGGGTTATGTTTGACTCGTAGGTAGTTCAAGATCTTTAGCGATGACTACTAGTTTGCGACCATTTGCGTAGATGCTCATCTTATTCTTGTACTCGTAAGCTAGCCACCATATTATGCTTATCCGCTGCTGCAACCTCACCACTACCCTTCTCCATACCCATAAAGCTTTGCTAGTCTTGATACCCATGGTTATGCGATTGCTGAGTCCTCGTGGCTCACAGATACTACAACACCAGATACAGGTTCAACCGAGAATGATGCAGGAGCTGGTTCAAGTACTTCACTGGGAGCTCGATGAAGAGAGTGGCCGTATGTATGTGACGTGTTTCGACGATCAGTAGTGGTTTCTACTAGGGGCGATTCGGACCTGTGGCTTTATGTTTTTGGTATCTTTCTTTTGGATCTTCACCCGTAGTCGGGTTGTGATGTTATTTGGATGATGTTTTGCTTATGTAATGTATTGTGTGACGTGGCGAGTGTAAGCCAACTATCCTTTTGCAATTTCCTCTCTATTTTTACATGAGTCGTGCAAAGATACCAAACTTGAGATCATTCTAGAATGGGCTTATACCTTTAAGTCGTGCCTCGACATGTAGGAGGTATAGTCCCATCCTGGGCATTACAAGTTGGTAATCAGAGCCTTCTCCGACCTAGAAGCCCCCACTGATTGATCGAATCATTGACGGTTGAGTCTAGGCACACACTTAAAAATTGTTTTGAGTCCTATATATATATCGGAGAGTAGGATTTCTTTTTGCTCCTCATCCCTTTTCACTCTGGTGAGGACTCCTGACGATTACTTGTCTCTTCTACTCTCAAAAATTCACCAAATTTCTTTTAGGATCACGCGAGTATTGTTTGGATTGTTCCGATGTCTTTGTGATGAGAATATTGTTCTCGATGCCTCCTGTCATTTAGGGGTTGTGGCAGTGTCCCGGGGAGTTGAGCTCCGAGGTGTTGTCGTCACAAATATATCGCAGCAGTTCTGGAATACTTAAGACGGCCGACATCGAAAACTGTCCTATGCGGTTAGTGACAAGATAACCCCGACATCACCCAGTACTAGGGAGGTAGTTCGGTAGTATTGCCATAGCTTGTATAGCAGATGCGTTTCGAAGGTCCGAGGTAAACGGTTTCCGAAAATAACTGGTTATGTGTTGATGGATGGATACAGCTGGATGTAGGATTAGAGTTGAGTGCGTGATGCTTCCCCTGTATCGCCAACACCTGATTGCATAACTGGAAACTTTCGGAAATTAAAAGGTGGGTTCATCTAGTAGTTCGTAGGCATTCTTCCAACGAATGCATGATATGGAGTTCGGGGTTCAACATTGAGTGAAGTTGTTTTATGGGCGTTGTTCCGATTGGGAGTTGCATCTTAAAGGGTCCTTGGGTATGCTGATCCGGGGATTGCAAAACCCTTTTGTAACACGTTCCATGAGCTTTCAACACGAATATGTGGGACGAAGCTTCTATCTTGTATTTGTTCGATCTGCTCCTTGTTGTTTTTTATTTACCTTTTGTTCTCCAAGTGACTTCTCGACAAGTGTTGTACCATTAAACTATGGAATTCATTCGTTCAATTCTCCGTTTGAATGATATTGTGAAGATTATGTTGCAACATATCTATCCTTTGTTCTTGTTTTGATTCTGGTATTCGAGTTGCTTCGATGTCAAATGTTGATTCCATACCTTTCCTAATCGATGTTCTCATATTTCTATGGGACTGCTAATTCTTCTTGACCATCGAGATTTTCATGTTAATCCTTTTCAACCGGTGTGCCTTCTCTTCAAGTTATTCCATACGGACGCTGTTGAGAAATCTGACGATTTGTCTGTTTCATTCATCCCAAGTTGTCTTTGTTTCCCCACCCTCCCACCCTTCTTCTTCTCGGAGCAAGAAATCTCAAATCAAGTATCCATTTTATTCATGTGAGGTTTCTTCATTATTTTCCTTCAATGTTCTTATCCGGGGATTTATCATGAAGATGCTCAAGAGCTTCAAGTTCATCATTCTCCGTTCTCGTTTCTTCTCCGGTGCAATAAATTCAAGCTTCGGTGTTGATTATATCTCTTCCTTTTGTTTCACATGTTTTCACATGTTGTAATTTCTTATCCGAAGTCTCTCTTGCCTATTCAACTCTCTAATTCTTATCCGGAGTGTTCAAGATAGCTCAGAAGATTCGTGTTTCAATTCTTAATCCGTTCAACTATTTTGAGGGTGTCATCTTATCCAAGCCATGTAATTCAACCGGCGCAATATCTCTTACGCAATCTTTTTCAACGGTGATTTCTTTTGAGTGGGCCCTAACCCACAGGTCTTTTCCAGGATCTTACCTGACTCTTCTTTTTCCGGAGAATTCTTTTCAAAGTGTGACGTAAGAATGATTTCCACCAGTCACACGTCTTCTCCAAGCTTGTTTCAATTATTTCCATCTTTAGCTCTACCTTCCTCTTGTCATTCGTCCAGAGTATCTTGAAATTCTTCATGGCATTTCTCGTCTTCAGTCTCAACATTTGAAGACCGGAGAAGTGTTTCTCTTAAATCTTGGCCGTTCTCTTGAAGATTCATGATTCTAGCTTCATGCCATCCTCATTATTATTTCGATTGTGAGGAATTCTTTTATACCATCCGAAGCATTTCATGAATTCTTTCCATTGTGATCCTCCAAAGGCCATCATTTCAGAGTATTTCTTCGTTCTCAGTCTTTCAACTTGTCCTCCAAATATTCCTCATTGATGCCTCTTCGTTCGTCTCCAGATTCTACCGGTGCTTTATTCAAGTATTCTTTAATCGTTTCGCGATCTCTTCGTTCTCTTGTATCTAAATTTCCTCAAGTGCTTATTCTTCTCCGTGATATTTCTCTTTCATCACCCGGTTTCAATTCTTACGGTGGTTCATTCAAGATTACTCTTCTGTTGTTATCGTATTAATTCATTTGTTCTTTTCATAATCCTACCGGTGCTTTGTTGAATATTTATCCAAGGTTGGCTAGATCTCTCTTTAATTCTTTGCAACGGGATTAAGTAGTATGCCAAATCTGTTGCTTGTCATCAATTTAATTTGATGAAGGGTAAGCATACAGTAAATCTTAGTCTTATTTCCTCAAATGATTAATCTCTTTTCCGGAGCTTGTTCATCATATCATATTCTCGGTTCTAAGTTCTTCATCTTGTTTTCCGGAGCTCCAAGTTATTTCAATTATATCATTTCAAATCTCCATCAAATTCATCGCAGGCCTTGAATCTTATTCTTTTCATCTTTCACTTCTCATGCTTTCATTACCGGAGTTCTCATGGTGGTTCATCAAGATTTAATTCATCCTCGAAGTCTTCATCAAGATTCTTGTTGGAGCTCCAGCATTCTTCATCACGCTTTCCAAGTGCAATTCTTTCTACCTTATTGTTTGAGATGGTGGTATGTCATTCTTGACAATTTTCCCTTCATGCTTCATGATTCACAAGTTGTCAGGAATGAGATATTTAAACCCATCATTTTCTTTGTTCAGGAGATCTTTCCAACCATTCAATTTATTCGTTGGAGTAATCTTGGGTTGTATTTCACCTAAAAGCTTTCCCTAAGGATTGTTGCTAATTATGGTGCTTATAAATGACCCAAGTTCTTCATTATCATTCCGGTGAAATAAGTTTTTCGTCTCCTTGTTGATCTCAATCCAAACCATCATCTTGTTTATCGAGATCATGTTCTTTCCTTTGCTTGTCCATTTAACCAGAGTGTTGTGTCCTCCATTCAAGTTCCGTCATCTTATCTAGTTTATCCTCTGTTTTCAATCGGAGTGTTGTCTGAATCCTTCTTACCCCTTGTGCCATTCTTTCAATTGTTTCAGAGGCAGTGTGTTGTTGATTTCATCAAGTATCATTCCATATCCTCAAGTTCATGTTAATTTCTTCCATTTTCAGACGGAATGCTGTCCAAATTATTTCGTTCTATTCCTTCTCCATCTTGTTTTAACCAGTGGTTTTGAAATTCTTTCGTCATCCGTGAGCTCTTGTTTCATGTCTTTCAACCTACAAGGTTCTTGTAATGTTCCTTGTTCCTCATTTTACCGGAGTGCTCTTAACTTCGTTCATCTCCGTTGCATTCTTTCTTTCAAGATTGTTCAACCTCTCAAGGTTCGTGGTTTCACTCGTTTGTCGAAGAAGAAACTTTGTTTTACCTCTTCCTCTTCTGTTTTTTTTACCCGGTGCCATCTCTAGGATCTCGGGTCGAGATCCTTTGTTAGTGTGGGAGAGTTGTGACGCCCGAAGACTGACGCTCCAGAAGATTCTAGATGTTCCGGGTTTTCCCGCGTGTTTCAGTTGTGCTTGCTCTATTTATTTTTGCACTGCATCATATCATCATGCCATCATGTCATAATTCTTTTGCATTTCTAAATAAACCGTATGGATCCTCGATCCATTTAAATTAAGGGATACTCACTATGGTGACTTCTCTTTATAACATATAAAGACCTCTCAATATTATTAGGGAGCTATATTAAATTATTCCAATTGTTTGGAATTCACCAAAACACACTTGCAATTATTCTTCAGGCCTCTTTTGCTTCAAGTTTCACCGTCGAAACCTTCTCTATATTTCTTTTCCCCGTTTATCGAGGTTCCTCCAAAAACCTCAACATTTTTGGACACTTGAAAAATCAAGTCTTAGTTCAAACCCATTTGAAGTAAATTCAAATATGTTTGAATTATATCTCGATTGGGCCACTTCTATTTTTCTTGGATTACGCTCATTTTTATGAGGCCGAGAAAAATAACCTCTTGTGCAATTCCTTCCTAGACCTCACTTTCTTTTCTTTCTCTTTTCTGTTTTTTTAGTTAAGAGAGAGGAGTGAGGATCTAAGGCCATCCCTCCCGCGCCTCTGGGACCAGCCGCAGCCAGGCCCCTGGCCGTTTTCCTCGCCGCCGGACTGGCCCATCAGGCCCAGCCGCACCCTACTCCTTAACCCTAGCCCACTACTGCTCGTCCCTCTCCCCGAACCCTCGATCCCATCTCTCCCTCCCAGCGCCGCACCTCCTCTCGTTCCCTTGCCCGACCCACTTCTCTTCCTCGTCCCTCCCGAGCCGCCGCCGTCTCCCTCCATCGTCGTGCGCCTCGCACCCCGTCGGCAGCAGCTCCCCGCCGAGCCCCGCAGCGCCCGCCGTCGTCCCTCGTTCCTCCGCCTCGCCATTCTCATCAGCGCCGGCCTCAAGCCAGTCGCCGCCGCGCCATGGCGCCAAGCGCACTGCACCACCACCTCACGTCGTCCCTAAAGCGCCGCCCCAAGCGCCTCCATGTCCCCGCGACAGCGCCTCCTCCCCGCAACGGAGTCCGCTCGCCTCGTCAGCGCTGCACCTCCGGCCTCGTCAGCGCCTCCTCCCCCCGTTCGGCACACCGTCGCAGGCCACTGCCTTGCATCGTCGCCTCGAGACCCCGCCGTCCTCCGCCTCCATCGCGCGAGGGCCCTGCCTCTCCAGCGTGCCCCAATCTCCGGCGGACCTTGCCTCGCCTCCCCCACCGCCAGCATCCCAGAACCAGGCCGCCGCCGTGTTGCTTCGCCTGGAGTCGTCGCCTTCCTCCAACGCCCTTGTCCTCGCCTCTCCTTCGAGCAGACGAACGGGAGGCGTCGGACTCGTGCCCCTGCCTCGTGTGCCATCTTGCTGCTGCACTGGAACCTGCCAAGTACCTCGACGCCAAAGACCAAGACCGCAAGTACCACGACGCACGCTCGGAGCCCTCGGTTCCATCAAGTACGACTACACGATGTGACGCTAAGTACATCTACAAAACGAGTGCCACTACCGTCGCCGAAGACCGCGTGTACCTCTCCGGACGAGAACGACCACACGAGACACCGACCATCACTCGCCAAGTTCGACTACCATCGCCAAGACCCGAGACCGGCAAGTCCGAAGACCCAAGTACCGCGACCGAATGAGTACAAGCATTGCCCAAGTTCCTCTTCGGAAATGTAAGACTACCCTCGAAGACCCGTGGTTGCGCCAAGTACCCCTTCGGTCCGAAACGCGGCAAGTACCTCGACATGATAGCGTGAATGGCTACGAAACGTGTACCACGACCCGCGAGTACCAGTACTTCCTCTACGACCTCGAACCGCCCCAAAACGAATGCTTCAAAGGTATAACCCCGAGACGATGACCCGAGAATGTTTGCATGTGGTTGTATGAGATGTTTTCCCTTGTTGCACCGTGTCCGTTGTGCCCGTCTTTTATCGCCGACTCGTTGGAACCCGGTGACGGGATCACCCCACCTTTCATCTTGTTCGACTCGCTCACGCCACCTTTCTTTTGCACCGGTCTCTCGGCGAGTTACCGGTACCGATATGTTGCGTGGCATCATTTTCGGATTCGTCGCTGTGGCCCGTTTCATTACACCACGGTGACTAATACTTCATATCTCTTTATGTTAACTTTTAATAAAATTGCATAAAACTTGATCATGCCATCCGCATCATGATAACAACCTTTAAATGTTAATTGTTGTTGCTTAATAATTGCTAAACATGCACATGGGGATTTTCCGGAATTGTTGTTGTTATTTCCGGCCTCATTTAAAATGCCTAGATAGCTAGTTTACACTTGCTTCACCTCTTGCCATGTTAACAAACATTTAATCTTGTCTTGTAAATAAACGAGAGTCAACTAAATAAATAAAATGTGGTGTGTCGTCAATATGCAACTCGTGGCATATTGAGCTCCACTTAACTTGTAGTATTGTTTGTGCACTTTGCCATGCCATGCATATTTAAACCGGACATGCATCATACTTGGATGTGCATCGTATGCCATGTTTATGCTTGTGTGATTACCGTGTTGTTTGCTTCTTTTCGGGTGGCTTCTATCTTTAGCTTCGGTTTTGCTCCGGAGTTGTGAGGTTTGTGCGACTACGTCATGGACTTGTTCTTCTTCCCCGCGGAATCCCAGGCAAGATGACCATAACCTTGGATACCTTTACAACCATTGCCATGCTTAGTTGTCTCGATGCTATCGTTATATGTTGCGCTACCCATCATTATTGTCAACCCATCTCCTTGTTTCCATGTAACCTCTAACATTTTGACACCTTCCCAGCAAACCGTTATTTGGCTAGGTACCCGCTTGCTCATCCCCTCTTATAGCGTTGTTAGTTGCAGGTGAAGATGAAGATCGTTCCATGTTGGAACTTGTTGTTGGAATATCACAATATCTATTATTATTTATTAACACACCTATATATTGGGCATGGGTGGAAGGCTTGGCCTTTTGCTCGGTGTTTTGTTCCACTCATGCCACCTTAGGCGCCGATAAACCAGCATTATGTTCCTTGATTTTGCGTTCCTTGCACGGTTGGGTATATGGGGACCCCTTGATAGTTCGTCTTTGAATAAAACTCCTCCAGCAAGGCCCAACATTGGTTTTAATTTGCCTCATAATAACAACTTAATTAATTAATTAAATTTGCATAGGGGGTCGCGCCCTCGAGATTCTTTTCTACATAGCG
>LR738710.1:631771794-631804156 GCA_902687465.1 Secale cereale
GGGGCAGTGCTGATGGTGTTGGTCCCAAACGGGCAACCTGCGGGGCCACCTTGGGGAAACCCGAGGGCTTGTTTTACTCATAGCTTGTCCCATCCGGACGTGGCCTGAGACGAGATACGCGCGGCTACTATCAGGGTGTCAGCACGCCGGGAGGTCTTGCTGGACTTGTTTTACCATTGTCGAAAAGTCTTGTGCATCGGGATACCGAGCCTGATCGGATTGTCCCTAAGATAAGGGGTAATAATTATTATTACTTCAGCTGATCGTGAGAGCTTGTGATGGGCTAAGTTAGGACACCCCTGCAGGGTTATGATCTTTCGAAAGCCGTGCCCGCAGTTATGTGGCAGATTGGAATTTGTTAATGTCCGGATGTAGAAAACATGACAGAGGATCCGAAGTAAAACACACAACTGTGTGAGTAACCGTGACTGTCTCTTTTCACTTTGAGAAGAGAACACGGTGGGGTTATGTTTGACTCGTAGGTAGTTCAGGATCTTTAGCGATCACTACTAGTTTGCGACCATTTGCGTAGATGCTCATCTTATTCTTGTACTCGTAAGCTAGCCACCATATTATGCTTACCCGCTGCTGCAACCTCACCACTACCCTTCTCCATACCCATAAAGCTTTGCTAGTCTTGATACCCATGGTTATGGGATTGCTGAGTCCTCGTGCCTCACAGATACTACAACACTAGATGCAGGTTCAGCCGAGAATGATGTTGGAGCTGGTTCAAGTACTTCACTGGGAGCTCGATGAAGAGAGTGGCCGTATGTATGTGACGTGTTTCGACGATCAGTAGTGGTTTCTACTAGGGGCGATTCGGACCTATGGCTTTATGTTTTTGGTATCTTTCTTTTGGATCTTCACCCGTAGTCAAGTTATGATGTTATTTGGATGATGTTTTGCTTATGTAATGTATTGTGTGATGTGGCGAGTGTAAGCCAACTATCCTTTTGCAATTTCATCCCTATTTTTACATGAGTCGTGCAAAGATACCAAACTTGAGATCATTCCAGAATGGGCTTATATCTTTAAGTCATGCCTCGACACGTAGGAGGTATAGTCCCATCCTGGGCATTACAGGATGCCCCGGGAAGGCATCCCCTCTTTCGCCTTGATCCATCGGTAACTATACTCGGAGCTATATTTTTATTCACCACATGATATGTGTTTTGCTTGGAGCGTCAATTTAGTTTATTTTGTTTTGCTTGCTGTTTGAATAATATCCCAAGATCTGAAGTTCTTGAATGTTAGAGAGTCTTCTCATAGTTACATAATTATTCAACTACTTATTGATCTTCACTTATATCGTTTGGAGTAGTTTGTCTTTTGCTCTAGTGCTTCACTTATATCTTTTAGAGCACGGCGGTGGTTTTATTTTGAAGAAATTGTTGAACTCTCATGCTTCACTTATATTTATTTGAGAGTCTATTAAAACAGCATGGTAATGTGCTTAGGCTATAAAACTAGCCTTCACATGATAGGCATCCAAGATCAATGTAGTAAAAACTTCCACACTAAGTGCATTGAATATGATGAGAAGTTGGATGCTTGATAATTGTTTTGAGATATGAGGATAGTGATATTAGAGTCATGCTAGTGGAGTTATTATGAAATTGAGAAATGCTTGTGTTAAGGTTAGTGATTCCCGTAGCATGCACGTATGGTGAACCGCTATGTGACGAAGTTAGAGCATGAGGTATTTGTAAAGTGTCAACCTTTGTGTGGAGGTCGGGGGCGTGCGATGGTTAACTCCTACCAACCTCCCCCCTAGGAGCATGCGTTGATTGCTTTGTTTTGATGACTCGTAGATTTTTGCAATAAGTATATGAGTTCTTCATGACTAATGTTGAGTCCATGGATTATACGCACTCTCACCCTTCCACCATTGCTAGCCTCTCTTGTACCACGCAACTTTTACCGGTACCATACAGCCACTATATATCCTTCCTCAAAACAAACACCATATATATTCCTCAAAACAGCCACCATACCTACCTATCATGGCATTTCCATAGCCATTCCGAGATATATTGCCATGCAACTTTCCACCGTTCCGTTCATATGACACGCTTCATATTGTCATATTGCCATGCCTGATCATGTAGTTGACATCGTATTTGTGGCAAAGCCACCATGCATAATTTTTTCATACATGTCACTCTTGACTCATTGCACATCCAGGTACACCGTCAGAGGCATTCATATAGAGTCATACTTTGTTCTAGTATCGAGTTGTAATATCGAGTTGTAAATCAATAAAAGTGTGATGATCATCATTATTGAGCATTGTCCCGTGTGAGGAAACAAAAATAAATAAAATAAAAAGATAAAGGCCAAATAAAAAAAGATGGCCCAAAAAAATAGAGAGATCCTAAAAAGAGAGGAAAACCCCTACAAAAAAATGAGAGAAAAGAGAGAAGGGACAATGCTACTATCTTTTTCCACACTTCTGCTTCAAAGTAGCACCATGTTCTTCATGATAGAGAGTCTCATGTTTAGTCACTTTCATATACTAGTGGGAATTTTCATTATAGAACTTGGCTTGTATATTCCAACGATGGGCTTCCTCAAATGCCCTAGGTCTTCGTGAGCAAGCAAGTTGGATGCACACTCACTTAGTTTCTTTTGTTGAGCTTTCATACATTTTTAGCTCTAGTGCATCCGTTGCATGGCAATCCCTACTCACTCACATTGATATCTATTGATGGGCACCTCCATAGCCCGTTGATATGCCTAGTCGATGTGAGACTATCTTCCTCTTTTTGTCTTCTCCACAACCACCTATCTTCCACATAGTGCTATGTCCATGGCTCATGCTCATGTATTGTGTGAAAGTTGAAAGGTTTGAAAGAATAGAGTATGAAAACAAGTGCTTGGCTGAAACCAGGGTTGTGCATGATATGAATATTTTGTGTGATGAAGAGGGAGCATAGCTAGACTATATGATTTTGTAGGGATAACTTTCTTTAGCCATAGTATTTTGAGAAGACATGATTGCTTTGTTAGTATGCTTGAAGTATTATTATTTCTTATGTCAATATAGACTTTTGTCTTGAATCTTTCAAATCTGAACATTCATGCCACAATTGAGAGAATTACATTGAAAAACTATGTTGGTTAGCATTCCACATCAAAAATTATGTTTTTATCATTTACCTACTCGTGGATGAGCAGGACTTAAGCCTGGGGATGCTGATACGTCTCCAACATATCTATAATTTTTGATTGTTCTATGCTATTATATTATCCTTCTAGGATGTTTCATGGGTTTTATTATACACTTTAATATTATTTTTGGGACTAACCTATGAACCCAGAGCCCAGTGCCAGTTTCTGTTTTTTCTCCTGTTTTAGGGTTTTACAGAAAAGGAATTTCAAACGGAGCCCAATTGACCTGAAAATCAACAGAGGCTGTTTTTGGACCTAAAGAAGCCCAAGAAGTGTCGGAGGGGGATGAGAGGACCCACGGGCTGTCCACGAGGGTGTGGGGCATGTGCCCCCCTCGTGGACAGCCCGTAGTACCCCTTTGCTTGGCCCCGACTCCAACACCTCCTACATATACTGAAACCTCCGGAAAATAACCTAGATCGGGAGTTCCGCTGCCGAAAGCCTCTGTAGTCACTGAAAAACAATCTAGACCCTGTTCCGGCACCCTGCCGGAGGGGGGAATCCCTCTCCGATGGCCATCTTCATCATCCCGGCGCTCTCCATGACGAGGAGGGAGTAGTCCACCCTCGGGGCTGAGGGTAGGTATCAGTAGCTATGTGTTTGATCTCTCTCTCTCTCTCTCTCTCTCGTGTTCTTGTGATGGCACGATCTTGATGTATTGTGAGCTTTGCTATTATAGTTGGATCTTATGATGCTTCTCCCCCTCTACTCTCTTGTAATGGATTGAGTTTTCCCTTTGAAGTTATCTTATCAGAATGAGTCTTTAAGGATTTGAGAACACTTGATGTATGTCTTGCATGTGCTTATCTGTGGTGACAATGGGATATCACGTGATTCACTTGATGTATGTTTTGGTGATGAACTTGCGGGTTCCGTGACCTTGGGAATCTATGCATAGGGGTTGGCACACATTTTCGTCTTGACTTTCCGGTAGAAACTTTGGGGCACTCTTTGAAGTTCTATGTGTTGGTTGAATAGATGTTTCTGAGATTGTGTGATGCATATCGTATAATCATGCCCATGGATACTTGAGGTGACAATGGAGTATCTAGGTGACATTAGGGTTTTGATTGATTTGTGTCTTAAGGTGTTATTCTAGTACGAACTCTATGATAGATTGAACGTTACTACGGACTCTTGAATAGATCAATCAGAAAGAATAACTTTGAGGTGGTTTCGTACCATACCATAATCTCTTCATTTGTTCTCCGCTATTAGTTACTTTGGAGTGACTCTTTGTTGCATGTTGAGGGCTAGTAATATGATCCAATTATGTTATCCTTGTTGAGAGAACTTGCACTAGTGAAAGTATGAACCCTAGGCCTTGCCTACTATCATTGCAGCACCGTTTATGCTCACGTTTACCTTTAGTTACCTTGCTGTTTTTATATTTTCAGTTTACAAAAACCTATATCTACCATCCATATTGCACTTGTATCACCATCTCTTCGCCGGACTAGTGCACCTATACAATTTACCATTGTATTGGGTGTGTTGGGGACACAAGAGACTCTTTGTTATTTGGTTGCAGGGTTGTTTGAGAGAGACCATCTTCATCCTGTGCCTCCCGCGGATTGATAAACCTTAGGTCATCCACTTGAGGGAAATTTGCTACTGTCCTACAAACCTCTGCACTTGGAGGCCCAACAACGTGTACAAGAAGAAGGTTGTGTAGTAGACATCAAGGAGGCGGCCGACCTAAGGGGGCATGCCATGGGGGGGGGGTCCTACTAGGACTCCACTCCTAGTAGGATTCACCCCCCTTTTTTCCTTTCTTTGGGAGTTGGAAAGAGGGAAGGAGAGGGAGAAGGAAAGGGGGCCGCGCCCCCTTCCCCTTGTCCAAGTCGGACAACCCATGGGGGGGCGCCACCCCTTATGGGCTCCCCTCTCTCCCCTATGGCCCATGTAGGCCCAATACTTCTTCGACGGGGAGGGGGGGTTCCGGTAGCCCCTCAATACTCTGATAAATATCTGAAATGTCCCGAAACCATTATGGTGTCCGAATACCATCATCAAATATATCGATATTTACCTCTCGACCATTTCAAGACCCCTCATCATGCACGTGATCTCATCTGGGACTCCGAACAATCTTCGGTCACCAAAAACACATAACTCTTAATACAAATCATCATCGAACGTTAAGCATGCGGACCCTATGGGTTCGAGAACTATCTAGACGTGACCGAGACACTTCTCCAGTCAATAACCAATAGCGGAACCTGGATGCTCATATCGGTTCCCACATATTCTACAAATATCTTTATTGGTCAAACTGTAATGACAACATACATTATTCCCTTTGTCATTGGTATGTTACTTGCTCGAGATTCGATCGTCGGTATCTTCATACCTAGTTCAATCTCGTTACCGGCAAGTCTCTTTACTCATTCCGTAATACATCATCCCGTAACTAACTCATTAGTCACATTGCTTACAAGGCTTCTTATGATGTGCATTACCTAGAGGGCCCAGAGATACCTCTCCGATACTCGGAGTGACAAATCCTAATCTCGACCTATGCCAACACAACAAACATCTTAAGACACACATCAACCAAAACTGTAATGTCACCTAGATACTACATTGTCTCCACAAGTATCCGCGGGTTTGATTATACGATATGCATCACACAATCACAAATTCATCTATTCAAACCAACACAAAGAACTTCAAAGAGTGCCCAAAGTTTCTACCGAAGAGTCAAGACGAAAACGTGTGCCAACCCCTATGCATTAGTTCACAAGGTCACTGAACCCGCAAGTTGATCACCAAAACATACATCAAGTGGATCACGTGAATATCTCATTGTCACCACAGATAAGCACATGCAAGGCATGCATCAAGTGTTCTCAAATCCTTATAGACTCAATCCAATAGGATAACTTCAAAGGGAAAACTCAATCCATTACAAGAAGGTAGAGGGGGAGAAACATCATGAGATCCAACTATAATAGAAAAGCTGATGGTACATCAAAATCGTGCCAAATTAAGAACACGAGAGAGAGAGAGAGAGAGAGAGAGAGAGATAGAGAGAGAGAGAGATCAAACACATAGCTACTGGTACATACCCACAGCCCCGAGGGTGAACTACTACCTCCTCGTCATGGAGACCACCGAGATGATGAAGATGGCCACCGGTGATGGTTTCCCCCTCCGGCAGGGTGCCGAAATGGGCTCCCGATTGGTTTTTCATGGCTACAGAGGCTTGCGGCTGCGGAATTCCTGGTTTAGGTTTATTTATAGGTTTTTTGTGTTTATAAAAAATTTTGGCGCCGGGGACAAGTCAGGGGACCCACGAGGCGCCAATAAGGGCGGGAGGCGCGCCCTAGCGGGGTGCCCTCCACCCTTGTGGTGGCCTCGTGGCTCTTCTGGTCCATCTCCGGCATTCCGTGAGCTTCTTTTGGTCCATAAAAATTCACCGTAAATTTTCATGTCAATTGGACACCATTTGGTATTCCTTCTCTGCGAAACTAAAAAACAAGGAAAAACAGAAACTGGCACTGGGCTCTAGGTTAATAGGTTAGTCCCAAAAGTAATATAAAATAGCATATTAATGCATATAAAACATCTAAAATAGATAATATTATAGCATGGAACAAGCAAAAATTATAGATACGTTGGAGACGTATCACCAACCGGCTTCATTTTCTACTTGGTGGTCTGCACGCCTTGCTAGAGGCCGCTACCAGCCGAGCAAGTCAGAGGTGATCCGACCTATGACCAAGCCGATTTAACATAAGGCGTCACGCGCTTAAGGGAAGGAACCTGCGAGGCTGGATCCGACTCCATGAGTCAAATGTGATCCTACTCGGACTCGGATCTAGGCCAAACAGAATTTGGGCATTAGGATTCGTTCGAGACCCAAGTGTTGAGCTCGCTATGGATGCCTCTATATAGTGGTGGTGCAGCACACTCGTTTGGTTGATCGCTTCGGTGTTGTCACGGGGGCTTTGCATGTGTTGCTATTTGGGAACGTTGCATGGAAAACAAAAAAATCTATGCACATGCAAGATCTATCCATGGAGATGCATAGCAACGAGAGGAAGCGGAAGTGTTTATTAACACAGTTGATGTAGTCAAACTTCTTCATGATCCAACCGATCAAGCACTACTACAGGATGCTGCTAACGCGACACTACGATCAGAGACCTTCGAGAAACTATGTGCAATGCAATCATCGCAAACGGTGGTGTATGAAAACCGTCAAAAATGGTTAAAACATTTGCGAAGACGGATGCATCAAACACGGTTCAAATTTTAGTTGCGTGTGCGATGCAGGGCATATGGTTCATCTCAATTAACTATTTGCGATGAGGAGGAGCAAAAGAAACGGGCAGTCAGATGAAGGTATGTGCGATGTACAATATACGGTTCACTCGGATGAACTGTTTGTGATTAGGTAACACAAAAGAAACGGTCATCCCGATCAAGGTGTGTGCGATGTACAGCATACGGTTCACTCAGATGAACTGTTTGTGATTAGGCAAGAGAATAGAAATGGTTCAATATCACAAGATGTGTGTGATACGCGACAAACAGGTCTCAAATCATAAATGTGTGCGAAGATTGATAATAACACGGACAATTGCTTCTAATAAGATGCATGTGATATGCTCTGTCTAAACAACATCTGTTGGCCATTGTGGGGCGGACGGTCATCCGGATACGCAATAAGGATGCGAAGAGGCATTCCTATCAACAAGGACTAGTTGTTCCACCAGCAGCTCATGTAAGAAAACTATCAAGTTAAGTGTGCTCAGGCTGGAGCAGCCATCAGATGGGTGACTGGATGGGAAGTTGTGTTGATGTTAAATTAACTGATAGGTGGGTCATTTCGGTCAAATGACCAAAATGCCCCATTCCCTCAGCTAATTTAACCTCGAGGTCCTTGTTATTTATTTATTTATTTATTTATTTATTTATTAACACATGTTAAAGAAGGTCTACCGCATTACTTTTTGACAATGTGCGATACATGGCATACAGTTGATCCATCCGACCTGTTTGTGTTGGAATATGCCGTGTGTGTTGTGCAAAAATGCTTGCTAGTATTGAACCATTTTGGATTGATGAATTCATCACCGACGGGTTCCCTAGTGTCGTTCGTGTTCATCTGATCATCATCTACTTCTTGTGCTAGCTCGATGTTCCTTCTATGTTAAGTTTCCATTACTTGATGGCGATTTATGAACACGCCACCGTTTCCCACCATTTCCTCACCTGTTTCCCGCCACCCTGCTATATTGCGCTTAGGCAGCGCGTGACGCACGGAGGCGACAAGCACAGCCTGTAGCACATCCACCTTTTCCAAGCATGCCAACCCACCAAAGCACTGCCTCTGCCATCAACCTCGTCGACGAGGAAAACGAGCAAGCACCATGGCCCGTCGAGGCCGAGGCGCTCCCCGGAAACGCGATGGACGACGGCGTGATGCGCGTCATCACCAGGGTTCATCAGACCTTTGGCGCATGGCGCTTGAGCGCCGCGGATCAAGATAGACATGTCAGCGCCGACAGGCTGCAACTCTCCGCAAAACATGATCGATGGTGCACTGCAGAGCAAGCTAGGCGCGTCCGCGCTGATATGTTGTGGCTCGCCGCACGGCAAGACCGTTGGAGCGCCGCAGAGCGAGAGGCGCGGCGTGTTGCACAGCAAGAGTGGATCCATCGGTGCTTGCCTGTTGTCGACATGACGTCGCAGCTGGGTACACGTCCCGTCAATACCTCCATTCCTCAGCAGGAGTGGGCAGAGGCCCTCAGCGCCGTACTTGTACCAGAGGTCGGCTGCGCCGTACTTGCACCAGACGCCCGCCGCGCCATTCGTATGGGTGCCGCCGTTCGCCTTGTCCGCGGCCCGCTGGATGCCAACACGCTGGTCCGTAGGCTCGACCGCCTCCTTGGCCCAGGTGTCCACCTGGGCGCAGTAGAGGAACATGGCTGTCGCATCCTCGAGCTGGTGATCTCTGATGAAATAGCCAACTTGGAGCTCGAGATCACGCTCCAGATGTACCGCGAGCGTGTCGACTGCTTGGACGAACGCCTGCACGAGTTCAGGCAGAGCCAAGAGCTACTCTAGGCAAGGGCTGCTGGTCATGGTCTCATGGACGCGTTTCATTTTGTTGAGCCGTTTCGACGTGGGTAGCTATGTATTCACAACAACCATAGTATTGCTCTGTTTATTCCTCTGTTTCAATGTGTGTACTCTGTTTTCCGTTCTTATATGTTCTGTTTCAATTTGTGTATATACGCTTTCCATTCTGTATATGTGGATGATAACAGCTAGATTCAAACTAGTATACAAAAATAGATAGAAAATGGAATTCATAATATATATATATTTATTAATTGTTCATTAGTTCACCATAGAATATATATAATATCATCACATATACGTGATGATACTTAACTACTAGGTACAATGCATAAAACTGAAAACGAACAATACTAAAACTAATAATCGCTCCTGATGCACGGCGTCATCCGAGCGCGGAGGCAGTACTTCGCCTCCTCCGCCTCGCAGCGCTTGACGTACCGATCTGCCTCTTGCCGGCGGACGAGCGCGAACGATCTTGCCATTTCGTTAGGCACCCACAGAGCTCCCCGTCGGTGGCACGCTGGAGCTTATCGGCCCACCTCCATGCAGCGATGAGGCGCCTAGCGCCTTTGGCCTTCCTAGCGAAGTACCCGTCTTCGTACACCTCCTCCGCACGACGACGCGCCCGCCCCCAAAGCTCCACCTTCTCTTTTTTCTAGGCAGTATCACGGTCTTCACAGGCCGCTTGGTACCCGGCTTTCTACTCTACCATATCCTTCTTGAATGCCACTTGCCTGGCTTTCTCAGCCGGCGACAGTGACTTCCACAGACAAAGATTGTACTGGCCCCAAAACCAATCCAAAGTTAGGGGGTCCGACGCAACCTTGTCCGGCAACGCGTAGGGGTTCTCCTCGTCGCTGCTCATCAAATGACCGCCCTCGGGGGCGGGGACTCCTCATCGGCGCGTGGGCAGATCGGCGGCGCCATGACAGAGCTTTGAGAGAGAGGAGGGGGGTGAGCGAGGGGAGGATGTAGATGAGAATGCAGGCGGGGCGACGTGAGCAAGGTAGTATTTATTGGCGGCCGAAATCTAGATCAACGGGAACAGTGCACATGCTGGTCGTCGGAATTTACGCGTACTGTGGTTTGAATTACACACGATTGCCGCATTAGAATCCGTGTGTGAACATAATAGCTGATGGTTTCCAATACAGAACCGTGTCTGATTAATAACCCCCGCCATTCACCTTCCAAACCTCGAGGCGCGAAATAGAATGCTAATCGTGTGGGGGCTGGTTGTCTTGCCAGATCTTTACATTTTCTTTTTTGAACACCAGATATTTGCATGGTCTGAAGATTTTTTAACTCGCACACAAGTACACAAAAATATGATTTTTCAAACCGTTATGGTTAGACGTTGCATGTAGATGTAGTTCAAATTTGAATTACGATCATTAAATGGCTAGAAAATCACTTACATGCCTTTATAAGGTCAAATGAAGTCAGAAAGGGTTGAAAATTGATGATGTGGCTTTGAATTGTGCATTTTGAACACACATAAAGTCTGGAGTTCAAATAAGTTCAAATAAATGAAATCCCTTTGTAACAGATGAGTTTTCGTCCGAAACCCTGATATTTTGAAAGAGATTGTCCATTTTGTACACAAAGTGCGTCCAGTTTTTGCTGTAACCCTCTCAACTTTTTAGCATATGCTACGTGGGTGAAATGATGATACCATGCCAACTTTCAACCTTTTCAAAATTCATTTGTAGTGCTTTTCAGTTTTAGGGTCATTTTGCTTAAAAAATTCAGTAAATGCATGAAAAATACCAAATGAAGTAAGAAAGGGTTGCAATTTGATAATGTGGTTCCGAATGGTGCATTTTGAACACACACAAAATCTGGAGTTCAAATAAGTTCAAAAAAAATGAAATATCTTTGTAACAGATGAGTTTTCGTACGAAACCCTCATACTTCGAAAGAGATTGTCCATTTTGTACACGAAGTGCATCCAGTTTTTGCTGTAACCCTGTCATATTTTTAGCACATGCTATGTGGGTGAACTGATGATACCATGCCAACTTTCAACATTTTCAGAGTTCATTTGTAGTGCTTTTAATTTTAGGGTCATTTAGCTTTAAGAAAATCAGTAAATGCATGACAAATACCAATTGAAGTCAGAAAGGGTTGGAAATTGATGATGTGGCTCTGAATGGTGCATTTTGAACACACCAAAAGTCTGGAGTTCAAATAAGTTCCAAAAAATGAAATACCTTTCTAAAAGATGAGTTTTCATATGAGACCCTGATACTTCGAAAGAAATTGTCCATTTTGTACACGAAGTGCGTATCCAGTTTATGCCGTAACCCTCTCATCTTTTTAGCACATGCTATGTGGGTCAAATGATGATACCATGCCAACTTTCAACCTTTTCAGAGTTCATTTGTAATGCTTTTCAATTTCAGGATCATTAAGCTTAAAAAATCAATAAATGCATGAAAAATACCAAATGAAGTCAGAAAGGGTTGCAATTTGATGGTGTGGCTTTGAATGGTGCATTTTGAACACACAAAAAGTCTAGAGTTCAAATAAGTTCAAATAAATGAAATCTCTTTGTAACAGATGAGTTTTCGTCCGAAACCCTCATACTTCGAAAGAGATTGTCCATTTTGTACACAAAGTCCATCCAGTTTTTCCCGTAACCCTCTCAAATTTTCAGCACATGCTATGTGTGTGAAATGATGATACCATGCGAACTTTCAACCTTTTGAGGGTTCATTTGTCATGCTTTTCAATTTCAGGGTGATTTAGCTGAAAAAAAACAGTAAATGCATGAAAAATACCAAATGAAGTCAGAGAGGGTTGAAAATTGATGATGTGGCTTTGAATGGTGCATTTTGAACACACAAAAAGTCTGGAGTTCAAATAAGTTCAAAAAAATGTAATCCCTTTGTAACAGATGAGTTTCGTCTGAAACCCTCATACTTCGAAAGAGATTGTCCATTTTATACACGAAGTGCATCTAGTTTTTGTCTTAACCCTCTCAACTTTTTAGCACATGCTATGTGGGTTAAATGATGATACATGCCAACTTTCAACCTTTTTAGAGTTCATTTGTAGTGCTTTTCAATTTCAGGGTCATTTAGCTTTAAAAAATTAGTAAATGCATGAAAAATACCAAATGAAGTCAGAAAGGGTTGAAAATTGGTGACGTGGCTTTGAATGGTGCATTTTGAACACACAAAAAGTATGGAGTTCAATAAGTTCAAAAAACATGATATACCTTTGTAACAGATGAGTTTTCGTTTGAAACCCTAATACTTCAAAAAAGATTGTCCATTTTGTACACGAAGTGCGCACACTACGATCAGAGACCCTTCGACGAAACTGTGTGCGATGCCATAATCGCAAACGGTGGTGTAAAAGAACCGTCAAAAAGGTGCAAAACGTTTGTGATGACAGATGCATCAAAAAAGGTTAGATTTTAATAAAAAATATCTACAACATCACACACAATTGTTTTCTAGGAACCGTTTGCGATGAAAATATCTGGGTCTATTTAAGTCTCCCTCCTTAAGCTTCGCCGGCTGGTCTGATCTCGTTCCGGCAACCCCCGAATCCTTGAATCCTGATCCCCATTCCCGCACCCCCTTCTTGCAAAGATGATGCCGTGGAAATGCTTCGTGAAGGCCCGTACGATGGTCTCGTCCCCCCGAGCACTGCCGCCTGCGTCGAGAGCGCGGTCACCTACGCCGAGAGTGCCGCCGCATCCGCATTGAGCGCAGCCGCTTCCGCTGAGAGGGCGTCTGCGGTATATGACAGGGCAGCTGCAGCAGTCGAGACAGCTGCAGCTGCTGCTGTGACGGCGGATGCAAACGCCGAGAGCGCTCGAGCCGCCGTCCGTGCCGCTGATGTCGCCCTAGCCCGGGTCGAGACCATCCATGCCAAGATTGAGGATGCACACGCCAAGATATTCCAGGCCACCTCAGACTCCAGCATGCAACCCATGTGTGAAAAGGCGACAGTGGCCATGGAGCACCTGCTTCCTCATGAGGTCGCCGAGCGGGAGCTGGAGATGCAGGAGGCGGCGGAGATCGAGGAGCCCCGAGAGGAGGAGTTGCGCGTGGCCGAGGTCGAGGTAGAGAAGAGTCTGTCCATCGAGAAATCGGTGGTGGAGTACCAACACGAGCTCTGGCAGAGCCACTACTACGAGTACTACAACCTTGAGGGCGGCGCCGAGGACGAGGGTGGCGCCGAGGATGAGGACGAGGACGAGGACGTGGTTGACTTCAGCAGGGGGACGCGGAGTCCACCAATGGCGGCATGTCACCAGGACAAGTCCTCGACGTCTCATCTCACACCGGCGATTCATAGGCCGGCGCGGCGACAGATTTGTTAAAAGTATGCATACTTAGGCTTTGCTTTTAATGCTGGTATATTGTTAGAGCAATGTTTAGGTCAACTGGCTCTGTTTAATTACTAAAATTGCTCGATTCAGTAAGTGTGGTCTGTCTGCTGTACGCTCTTTTGTGTGCCCAAATTAGCAAGCGATGTTAAATTATGCAATGATGTACCCGAGGAAATTACCACCAAAATTTGAATTGTCAAACTCATATCTGCACGTAAAGCAGAAGAATCATTTGCGATGCACACAATCGTTCAAAGTGAAAGGTCCGGCGGCACCGCGTGCAAAGTTTCCCTCAACATTTCCAAAATTTTGGCCTACCGCCAAAATATCTACCCCCGCCCCCTTCCCCCCTTCCCCACCCCCTTTTCTCCCCGACCACAAGTCGCATTTCCCCTGTTTCCTCCTTCCTTCCTTCCTTGCTAGTAAGCTATAGCCGCTTCCTTGCTCTCACCATCTCGCATCCCACCGCCGGGGTCGCCATGGTCTTCTTCAAAGACCTCTCCTGCGGTTCCTCTCCGGCGACTACTCCTTCACCACCCTAGGACCATCAGTGGCAATGAATGGAGCGGGGTGGCTGAAGATCTATCTGCTCGTTGTCACCATCAATCTCCATGCGTGAAGCTAGTTGTGTTTGATTCTATGGACAACGGGAGGAACCTTTTGGCATGCGCAGAGAAGGTTAGACCCTCTTTCGTTGTTACAAATCATTTGTTAGATGTGATTCAGACACTATCATGGTCCCAACCCATTCATACCACACCTTCAACCAAACTCATCCTAAGACAGTGTCACAGTTTGTACCTAGTATCTTAAATTGTTGCCCTTGTGCTTCAAATGATAGTCTCCACAACACTCAACTCGCTCTCATAGGTTTGGCTATGGTGGAAAGATTATTTGAGTGGAAAGCAACTTGGGGAAGGCTAGATATCAAGATTCTTGTGGTTGGATTGGAATGTCTTGGCCTCAACACATGAGTAGATGGTTCTCTCTCAGAAAATGAGTAGTGGAAGTGTAGGCACGTTCTGATGGCTCTCTCACAAATGGATATGGGGGTGGAGGGGTATATATAGCCTCCACACAAAATCCAACCGTTACACACATTTGACCCAACTCGGTCAAACCGACTAGAAGAACTCGGTGAGACCGAAGAAGTTTAAAATGTGAACGTTAGGAATCTCGGTGGGACCGACATGATCAACTCGGTGGGACCGATTTAATAGGGCTAGGTCAAAACCTCATCTCAGTGAGACCGATTACATGAACTCGGTGAGACCGATTTCAGCAATGAGCAAACCAAAAATTGGTTAGGCAAACTCGGTGGGACCGATTGCACCTTTCGGTGAGACCGAAATAATTACAACAGGCAACAAAGAGTTTGCAAGGCCATCACGGTGGGACCAAATTGTCTAGGGTTTCTGGAAGTGGCTATGTCAAATGAACTCGGTGGCGCCGGATATATCAAATCGGTGGGGCCGAGTTTGACTTCGGGTTTTGGACATATTTGTAAATGAGAAAGTGGCTGAGGGTTTTGGAGCAATATTACTAAGCACTTGAGCAAGTAATCCATTAAGCAACACCTCACCCCTTTTAATATTATTGGGTTTCCTATGGAGTCAATGTGATCTTGGATCACTAAAATGAAACTGAAGAGTTTTGAGCTTTTTCCAAACTTGTCCTTAGTATTTTTTAAGGAGTTCCACATCCTCTTGTCCTTGCCACGCCATTGTTGAACTCATCTAATATATACTAGGTAAAGATATCAGTCCAACAAGAGATATGTTGACATTAATTACCAAAATCACCTGGGAGCACTTGTGATTTCACTTCAAAATTTTATCAAGGTATGTGCTTCGTGAAATTCCTATTAAGCGTCTTGATCTATCCCTATAGATCTTGATCCACAATATAAAAGTAGCTTCACCAAGGTCTTTTATTGAAAAAAATCTTATTCAAGTATCCTTTTATGTTATCCAGAAATTCTATATCATTTCCAATCAACAATATGTCATCCACATATAATATCAGAAATGCTACACAGCTCCCACTCACTTTCTTGTAAATACAAGCTTCACGGTAAGTCTATATAAAACCATATGCTTTGATAACCTCATCAAAGCGTATATTCCAACTCCGAGATGCTTGCACCAGTTCATAGATGGATCGCTGGAGCTTGTACACTTTATTAGCACATTTAGGATCGACAAAATCTTTTGGTGGCATCATATACAACTCTTATTTAAGAAATCCATTACATAATGCATTTTTGACGTCCATTTGCCAGATTTCTTAATCATAAAATGCGGCAATTGCTAACATGATTCAGATAGACTTAAGCATTGCTACGGGTGAGGAAGTCTCATCATAGCTAACCCCTTGAACTTGTCAAAAACCTATCCCAACAAGTTGAGCTTTGTAGACAGTGATATTATCATCAGCGTCCGTCTTCCTCTTGAAGATCCATTTATTCTCAATGGCTTGCCAATCATCGGGCAATTCCACGAAAGTCCACACTTTGTTCTCATACATGGAACCTATCTCAGATTTCATGGCCTCAACCTATTTGTCGGAATCTGGGCTCATCATAGATTCTTCACAGTTCGTATTTTTTCCTTGGTCTAATAACATGACTTCCAGGACAACATTACCATACCACTCTGGTGCGCAACGTGTTCTGGTTGACCTACAAAGTTTAGTAGTAACTTGATCTGAAGTTTCATGATCATCATCATTAGCTTCCTCTCAAGTTGGTGTAGGCATCACAGGAACGATTTTCTCTGACGTGCTACTTTCCAATTCAAGATAAGGTACAATTACCTCATTGAGTTCTACTTTCCTCCCACTCACTTCTTTTGAGAGAAACTCCTTCTCTAGAAAGGATCCATTCTTAACAACAAAGATTTTGCCTTCGGATCTGTGGTAGAAGGTATACCCAATAGTTTCTTTCGAGTATTGCTACCTCTTGAGCTTGTGTTGGTTTTTCCCTTGAGCAGGAAAGGGTGATGCAGCAAAGTAGAGTAAGCATTTCCCTCAGTTTGACAACGAAGGTATCAATCCAGTAGAATACAATGCGCAAGTCGCCAAATACCTGCACAAACAAATAACAACTTGCACCCAACGCGATAAAGTGGTTGTCAATCCCTTCACAATTACTTGCAAAAGTGACATCTGATAGAGATAGATAAATGGTAAAGTAAATATTTTTGGTATATAGATTGGAAAGTAAAAGATTACAAAAAGAGTAAATAGGAAACTAATATTGTAGATCGGAAACTTATATGATGGAAAATACACCCGGGGGCCATAGGTTTCACTAGAGGCTTCTCTCAAGATAGATAATATTACGGTGGGTGAAAAATTTACTGCCAAGCAATTGATAGAAGAGCGCATAATTATGATGATATCTAAGACAATGATCATGAATAAAGGCATCACGTGTGTGTCAAGTAGACCGACTCCTGCCCGCATCTACTACTATTACTCCACACATCGACCGACTCCTGCATGCATCTAGAGTATTAAGTTCATGAAGAAGAGAGTAACGCTTTATGTAAGATGACATGATGTAGCGGAATTAACTCAAGCAATATGACGAAAACCCCATCTTGTTATCCTCGATGGCAACAATACAATACGTGTCTCGTCCCCTTCTATCACCGGGTGAAAGCACCGCAAGATTGAACCCAAAGCAGCACTTCTCCCATTGCAAGAAAAAACAATCTAGTTGGCCAAACCAAACCGATAGTTCGAAGAGAATTACTAAGATATCAAATCATGCATATAAGAATTCAGAGAAGATTCAAATAATATTCATAGATAAGCTGATCATAAATCCACAATTCATTGGATCTTGGTAAACACACCGCAAAAGAAGATTACATTGGATAGATCTCCAAGAACATCGAGGAGAACATGGTATTGAGAATCAAAGCTATGGACCCACAGGTCTGTGGTAAACTACTCACGCTTCATCCGAAGGGCAATGGTGTTGATGTAGATGCGCTCCGTGGTCGAATCCCCTTTTGGCAGAGTACCGAAAAAGGACTCTAGATGGGATCTCACTAATACAGAAGGTTACATCAGTGGAAAAGTGGTTTCGATGCCCCCCTAGGGTTTCTGGAATATATGTGAATTTATAGGCGGAAGAAATAAGTCGGTGGAGTCATGAGGGGCCCACAAGGGTGGGGGCGTGCCCTACCCCCTGGGCGCGCCCTCCCCCTTGTCGCCGCCTCGTGGCTCTTCTGACTTGGTTCTCAAGTCTCCGGGGTGTCTTCTGGTCCAAGAAAAATAATCCTAAAGTTTCATTATGTTTGGACTCTGTTTGATATTCCTTTTCCGCGAAAATCAAAAACAAGGAAAAAACAAGGAAAAAACAGAAACTGGCACTAGGCTCTAGGTTAATAGGTTATTCCCCAAAATAATATAAAATAGCATAATAATGCATATAAAACATCCAAAACAGATAATATAATAGCATGAAAAAAAATTATAGATACGTTGTAGACGTATCTGAAGGAAATATGCCCTAGAGGCAATAATTAAGTTTTTATTCAAATTTCCTTATATATCATGATAAATCTCTTTTATTCATGCTAGAATTGTATTAACCGGAAACTTGATACGTGTGTGAATACATAGACAAAACAGAGTGTCCCTAGTATGCCTCTACTAGACTAGCTCGTTAATCAAAGATGGTTAAGTTTCCTAACCATAGACATGTGTTGTCATTTGATGAATGGGATCACATCATTAGGAGAATGATGTTATGGACATGACCCATCCGTTAGCTTAGCATAATGATCGTTTAGTTGTATTGCTATTGCTTTCTTCATGACTTATACATGTTCCTCTGACTATGAGATTATGCAACTCCCGAATACCGAAGGAACACCTTGTGTGCTATCAAACGTGACAACATAACTGGGTGATTATAAAGATGCTCTACAAGTGTCTCCGAAGGTGTTTGTGGTGTTGGCATAGATCAAGAATAGGATTTGTCACTCTGGGTGTCGGAGAGGTATCTCTGGGCCCTCTCGGTAATTCACATCAGAATAAGCCTTGCAAGCAAATGACTAATGACTTAGTCACGAGACGATGTATTACGGAACGAGTAAAGAGACTTGCTGGTAACGAGATTGAACTAGGTATGATGATACCGACGATCGAATCTCGGGCAAGTAACATACCGATGGCAAAGGGAACAACGTATGTTGTTATGCGGTTTGACCAATAATGATCTTCGTAGAATATGTAGGAGCCAATATGAGCATCCAGGTTCTGCTATTGGTTATTGACCGTAGATGTGTCTCGGTCATGTCTACATATTCTCGAACCCGTAGGGTCCGCACGCTTAACGTTCGATGGCGATTTGTATTACGAGTTATGTGATTTGATGACCGAAGTTTGTTCGGAGTTCCGGATGAGATCACGGACATGACGAGGAGTCTCAAAATGGTCGAGAGGTAAAGATTCATATATTGGAAGGCTATATTCAGACATCGGAAAGTTTCGGAGTGATTCAGGTATTTTTCGGAGTACCGGGGAGTTACGGGAATTCACCGGGAGAAGTAATGGGCCTTTTTGGGCCATGCGGGAAAGGGAGGAGACATGCCAAGGGGAGGTGGCGCACGCCCCCCCCCATGGGTCTGAATTGGACTAGGGAAAGGGGTGGCACCCCCGTTGCCTTTCCCTACTCCCTCTCTCTTTCCATCTTCCCTTCTCTCTTACTCCGAATAGGAAAGGGTTTCCTACTAGGACTTGGAAGTCCTAGTAGGACTCCCTACTCTTGGAACACCCTAGGAGGTTGGCCTCTGTCCCTCCCTCCTTTTTATACGTGGGCAGGGGCACCCCAAAGAAACAACAGACAATCTCTTAGCCGTGTGCGGTGCCCCCCTCCACAGTTACAAACCTTAGTCATATCGTTGCAGTGCTTAGGCGAAGCCCTGCGCAGATAACATCATCATCACCGTTGCCATGACATCATGCTGACAAAACTCTCCCTCGTCCTCAACTGGATCAAGAGCTCGAGGGACGTCATCATGCTGAATGTGTGCTGAATACGGAGGTGCCGTACGTTTGGTACTTGGATCGGTTGGATCGTGAAGACGTTTGACTACATCAACCGCGTTACTAAACACTTCCGCTTTCGGTCTACGAGGGTACGTGGACACACTCTACCGCTTGTTGTTATGCTTCTCCTAGATAGATCTTGTGTGATCGTAGGAAAATTTTGAAATACTACGTTCCCCAACAGTGGCATCAGAGCCAGGTCTTTGCGTAGATAATATGCACGTGTAGAACACAAAGAGTTGTGGGCGATAATAGTCATATTGCTTACCAGCATGTCATACTTTGATTTGGCGGTATTGTTGGATGAAGCGGCCTGGACCGACATTACATCGCCGCATTCATGAGACCGGTTCTACTGTTGTGCTTTGCACATAGGTGGCTGGAGGGTGTCAGTTTCTCCAACTTTAATTGAATCGAGTGTGACAACACCCGGTCCTTGTTGAAGGTTAAAATAGCACACTTGACGAAAAATCGTTGTGGTTTTGATGCATAGGTAAGAACGGTTCTTGCTAAGCCGGTAGCAGCCACGTAAAAATTGCAACAACAAAGTAGAGGACGTCTAATTTGTTTTTGCAGGGCATGTTGTGATGTGATATGGTCAAGACGTGATGAGTTATACGTTATTGTCTGAGATGATCATGTTTTGTAAATTATCGGCAACCAACAGGAGCCGTATGGTAGTCTCTTTATTATATGAATTGTGAAAGCCATGTAATTGCTTTACTTTATCACTATGAGTTAGCGATAGTAGTAGTAGCAATAGTTGGCGAGACGACCACGACGCTACGATGAAGATCGTGGTGTCAAGCCGGTGACGATGGAGATCATGATGATGCTTTGGAGATGGAGAGCAAAAGCACAAGATGATGATGGCCATATCATGTCACATATTTTGATTGCATGTGATGTTTATATTATTATGCATCTTATTTTTGTTAGTACGGCGGTAGCATTATAAGATGATCCCTTACAAAATTTCAAGGTACAAGTGTTCTCCCTGAGTATGCACCGTTGCGACAGTTCGTCGTGCCGAGACACCACATGATGATCGGGTGTGATAAGCTCTACGTTCAAATACAACGGGTGTAAGACAATTTTGCACATGCAGAATACTTGGGTTAAACTTGATGAGCCTAGCATGTACAGACATGGCCTCGGAACACTGGAGACCGAAAGGTCGAGCATGAATCATATAGTATATATGATCAACATAAGATGTTCACCGTTGAAAACTACTCCATCTCACGTGATGATCGGACATGGTTTAGTTGATATGGATCATGTGATCATTTAGTGTAATGCCCAGGATGGAATTATACCTCCTACGTGTCGAGGCACGACTTAAAGGCATAAGTCCATCCTAGAATGATCTCAAGTTTGGTAATCTTTGCACAACTCATGTAAAAGAGGGATAGTAAACTGAAAATAGTTGGCTTACAATCGCCACGTCACAGAATAACAGTACAAGTCTCAAACATCATACATTAAGAGCACTACAACCCTCTAAGGGCAAAACCAAATGTCAAAGTACCAAACTCAGATAAATAAAGCAACCACAGGCGGATCGAATCCTAGTAAGAGTCTCCACTACTGATCGTCCGGGTAGCGCACGTAGTACCGACTACGCTCCTCGTCGTACTCCCAATCCAGCTCGGTGCCATCACCTGGATAGCTCACAGCTGGACCTGCATCTGGTGTGTGAAGTAATTGTGAGCCACAGAGGACTCAGCAATCCCGTTCCCGGGTAACAGAACTACCAAAGCCTTTAGGTGAGGGAAAGGCTGAAGAAAGAACAAGTCTGCAGCAGCAACTAGCCTCTAGCTTACGCAAGTGAGAGCGAGAAGAGAAGGCATCGGCGAGAAGTGATCACGAAGTGATCCTAGCTACAAGCTCACAAACATAACCCCTCCGTGTTCAACTCCCGAATCCCGATTCGGAAATTTACAGTCACGGAACACACGCTGGTAGTGTATTAGTATCATTGTGTCAAGTTTTCTACAACCGGAATTAACAAGCTCCCATCTGCCACATAACCGCGGGCACGGCTTTCGAAAGTTCAAACCCTGCAGGGGTGTTCCAACTTGACCCATTACAAGCCCACGATCCGCGGAGTCGCAACTCCAAAGTGGGAAGACCCGAGTATCCTCGGAATCCCGTGCTCAAGATATACCGAGCTAAGGTAAGGCTAATCCAGCAAATCCTCCCGGCGTGTCGACATCCTGATAGTAGCCGCGCGTATCTAGGTCTCAGGACACGTCCGGATGAGCAGTACGTACAGATACCGAAGATCCCAGCGAACCGGGTGGTATCCGCAAGTGGCTCTAGTTTGGACCAACACTCAAGTCGAGCACTGGCCCAGGGGGTTGAATTAATTAAGCCTCGGGTTAATTACTCCCTCGGAAAGGTTTTAGTTGTTTAGGAAAATAGTACCAAGGTTGGGACTTGCTGGAAAATACTTAGCTCTTAGCGGTTTATCGAGGGGGTCCCATACACCCCAACCGTGTTAGGAACGCATAATCAAGGAACATAAAACCGGCTTATACGGATCCTAACGGCATGAGTGGAACAAAACACCAAGCAAAAGGCTTAGCCTTCCACCCTTGCCAATATATAGATGATTTCAGTTAAAGCATTTATATAGTGTGATATAACCCAACCAAACTTCAACATGGAGCAAGCATCTTCACTTCACCTGCAACTAGCAACGCTATAAGAAGGGCTGAGCGAAGCGTACTTAGCCAAGCAACGGTTTGCATAGGTAGGGTGGTTAAACATGGCAATTGGTTACAAGTAGGAGGCTGACAAGAAGAACATGGGCATCGAGGCAAAACTATAGATCGAGACTACTAGCAAAAGACAAAGATAGTAATGTTATCGGGGTTCGGTCATCTTGCCTGAAGAGAAGACGTTCGGATCGAAAGAAGGGTCCTCGTGCTCAAACTCGTTGGAAACCTCGTGCTCAACCTCGTTGGAAAACTCGTGCTCAACTTCCGGCTCTAAACAAGACAAACACACCAAGCACCAATCAACACGATGCAATGCGCACTCGAAAAACATGAATGCATGATGGATGCACTAGGGATGCACATGGAGCACGTAAAACATCACTCAAGCAAAACACCTCAAAACAAGATAACAAGCTGATATTATTAATCTACACAGAAAATCACCCAAGTTTGATATAAGATTCGCTGAAATCGGAGTTACGGGCTAAAAGTTATGCCCGAAACAAGATTTGAGCGAAAACTGAAAATTACAGCAACATAGCATCTTTGGAGCTCAAAATAATTAATCTACAGCACCCAAAAAGCATGGCAAAGGACTTGAACACAAACTAGATATATAGTACAGCAACTAGGTCCAAAGTGCACCCCCAACGGAGTCACGGATCAATAGCAATGATCTTGGACATATTGAACTTTGAAATAAAATTCTGGCAGCAGAATTTTATTGAAACTTTAGAGCAAAAGATAAACATGCTACAGCCACTCAAATGGACATGTGAGGACATGGATGGAAAGACAACAATATATACTTCAAGGAACAATCAAAATCCACCCCAAAACTATCATGCTTTGTCCTACAACATCACACGAACATGGCATCGGAACGTTACAGATTTCAGACTTAGTGAAATTTCACTAAGTCCTAAAACAGCAACATCATCTTAGCACACAAAAGAGCATGTTTAAAACACCTCGAAACTAAACATGGCAAAGGGTAAGCACCTCATCAAAATACATATGACGGTGATCCCGAAACACACTAACATGCATCATTGTGGTGAACACAACGATTGCAACGAGCTCAACAAGATGGCATTTCATAACAAGTGAAACACAACATGTGAACATGGCATCTTGCAACGATGATAACAAGGAAACAATAAATCTACCATGCAACCTATCACACACAACACGTAGTTCGTGACGAGACGAACACGTGGACATGTCATTTGCATCGTTTGGACAAACGAGCTAAAAGATATCACATGTCAAAGGTGGCATGAAAATAACACATAACAGCAGTTTATATCATGATGCCCTCTTGCAACAGCAAAACAAGTGTCAAGATGACATCTAACATGCATGACTACAACAGGTAAAACGTAGAGGGCATCTCCACGATCATCTGGACATATTACACGCGCAAAACGGAGCAGCAGGTAAAAAGTTAGGGCAGGTCAAGGTATGCATCAGAGATTAAAACACTGGGTCTTAGGAAAAAAAACAACCTCTCCAGATCTGAGATTCGGAGGAACAGTAGCGGGCTGAACAGTACGGCGGCGGCCCAGATCTGGCTTGCGGAGGGAGCCCGCTCGGGCGATGGAGGCGGCCTGCTAGGCGGAGCGCCCGGCGAGGCCCGCGGGAGGCGAGAGGCCCGACGAGGCGGGCCCGGTCGGCGCGGGGGCGCGGCCCGGCGCGGAGAGGCCTTGGCTGCGGAGGGCTGCAGAGGCTGGCGGCCCGGGGATCCGGCTGGTCCGGTTGGCGAAGGGCGGCGGCGGCCTCGGCCCAGGCGTGCGGGAGGGAAGGACGGGGCGTCGGTGAAGGAAGCGGGCCTCCCGCGGCCCACGCGGCCGGCGGGGAAGTGGTCCTCGCGTGCTGGCGTACGGGCCGATCGGCCGATCTGGTCCCCCAGATCGGGATCCAGCTGGATCGAAGCCCGGCTCGGCGCGGACCGATGCGAGCGGCTCGGTCGACCTGGCGAAGGCGCTGAGGCGTTGCGGTGTTGACCGCTCGCTGGCGAGGGAATCCCGGCGCGCTGCCGCGACTTGCTGCTGCTGCGGTCGGTTGAACTGATGGATCCCCTCGGGATCCGAGAAGACAAGGTAGATCTGAAGTAGAAAAGAAAAAAAAAGAAGGGGAGAGAGGAGGAAGAAGGAGGGGTTGCTCCAAATGGACTAGGGGGCCTATATGTAGCAGTTTAGACTAGGGTTTGGAGACTAGGGGGTGTTTAGGAGCCCTCCGATCGCGATCCGACGGATCCGATCGCGGGGATGATTTTAAAAGGACTAGACGGAGATAAAAGAAAGCAGTGGGGGTATTTCCGGGACACGAAGTAAGGGCACTTCGGACCCACACGGACAACGGAGGGAAAAGTCAACGGAGTCCAAACGAGACGAGATTTGAGAGGCGGGTTGCACACAACAAAACAACAACACACAACACAACCTCACGGCACACCTGTAACGAAAAATGCCCGAACAACAAAGTAGGCCTACGGGACGTCACGGACACGTGAGGGAGCTCCGGAACACGAAACGGACAACGGGAAGAAACGCCACGAACCGGAAACAACCCACAACACAAAAGCAATGCAATGCACATGTCTACATGATATGAATGAATGCCACACACTCACACAACAAAACGACGAAAGCCCGAAAGACAAAGAACCCGAAATGGAAATAGATGAAGCCGGAGATATATTATTAGCCCAAAAGGGAAAGTATTACATCCGGGGCATTACAAACTCTCCTCTACTACAAAAAGATCTCGTCCCGAGATCTAGGACTGGAAAAAGGAAGGGTACTCGGAACGAAGATGATCTTCTCGTTCCCAGGTAGCTTCTCGGTCTGTGTGATGTGACCACTTGACTTTCAGAAACTTGATGGACTTGTTACGAGTCTTGCGTTCAGTTTCTTCGAGAATTGCAACTGGATGCTCTCGGTAGGAAAGGTCTTGTTGAAGATCAATCTCCTCAAACGGAATCATGCGCTCAGGTGCCTTGAAGCATTTGCGAAGCTGAGACACATGGAAGACATCATGAACATTTGCAAAGTTGGAAGGGAGCTCGAGCTGATAGGCTAGATCGCCTCTTTTGCCAAGAATTTTGAAAGGCCCGACGTATCTAGGAGCAAGTTTTCCTTTGATACCGAACCTTTGGGTTCCTTTCATCGGAGAAACTCGGAGATAGACATGATCACCGATGTCGAAAGCCAAATCACGATGCTTTCCATTATAGTAGCTCTTCTAACGCGACTGAGCGGCCTTGAGATTCTCACGTATGACTTTGCACATTTCTTCGGCTTCAGAGATCAAATCATTGCCAAGAAGTTGACGTTCACCTGTTTCAGACCAGTTGAGAGGGGTACGGCACTTTCTGCCATAGAGAATTTCAAACGGTGCTTTGCCTGCACTTGCTTGAAAGCTGTTGTTGTAAGAGAACTCTGCAAATGGAAGACAGTCCTCCCATTTCATACCGAAGGAGATGACACAGGCTCTGAGCATATCTTCAAGGATCTGATTCACACGCTCGACTTGACCACTAGTCTGAGGGTGAAAGGCAGTGCTGAACCTGATCTTCGTGCCCATGGCGGACTGAAAGGAGTCCCAGAACCTTGATGTGAACAAGCTGCCACGGTCTGAGGATATCACTTGAGGAATGCCATGTAGGGACACAATTCTGGAAGTGTACAGCTCTGCAAGTTGAGCTGCATTGATTGATTCTTTGACTGGAAGAAAGTGAGCAACTTTGGTAAGCTTGTCAATCACCACAAAGATAGCATCATTGCCTCGCTTGGATTTAGGAAAGCCAGTGACGAAGTCCATTTCAATGTGGTCGAACTTCCACTCAGGAATAGGAAGAGGTTGGAGAAGACCGGCTGGACGTTGATGTTCTGCTTTCACTCTTCTGCATACATCACATTCGTTCACGAATTGGGCAATTTCCCTTTTCATGCGTGTCCACCAGTAAGATTGCTTGAGGTCTTGATACATCTTGGAACTGCCAGGATGAATGGAAAGGAGAGAGTCATGAGCTTCTTCCATTATGAGCTTCTTGAGATCACCTTTGGGAACAACGAGTCTGTCCTCGAAGAACAAGGTATCTCTCTCATCAACACGGAAGCACTTGTATTTTGGAGTGCCCTTTGCAATGCCATGTTTCACCTTCTTCACCATGGTATCACTGAGCTGGGCCTCACGGACTTGATCTTCCAAGGTAGGAGCAATTTGGAGATTAGCAAGAAAACCCTGCGGAACAACTTGAAGGTTGAGCTTCCTGAAAGCTTCACAAAGCTCAGGCTGGTATGGCTTGATAAGAAGGCTGTTGCAATATGCCTTTCTGCTCAAAGCATCTGCAATCACATTCGCCTTGCCTGGAGTGTACTCAATGCTGGGGTTGTACTCTTGGATCATCTCGACCCAACGAGTCTGGCGGAGGTTCAGATGCGGCTGTGTGAAGATGTACTTCAAGCTCTTGTGATCAGTGAAGATGTCGACCTTTCTGCCCAACAACAGATGTCTCCACGTAATCAGAGCATGTACTACAGCTGCCAGCTCGAGATCATGTGTGGGATAGTTCTTCTCAGCTGGCTTTAGCTGACGTGAAGTGTATGCCACAATTCTCTTCTCTTGCATAAGCACACCACCAAGACCTTGAAGAGAAGCGTCACAGAACACTTCATAGGGCTTGGATTCATCTGGAGGAATCAGAACTGGAGCAGAGACAAGCTTCTCTTTGAGGGTTTTGAAGGCCACTTCACACTCGGGAGACCAAAAGTATTTGACATTCTTCTGAAGGAGGTTGGAAAGAGGCTTGGCAATCTTGGAGAAGTTCTCCACAAACCTTCTGCAATAGCTGGCAAGACCCAGAAAACTGCGGAGCTGCTTGACGTTCTGAGGAGCTTCCCAGTTGACAATTGCTTCAACTTTCTCGGGATTAACCGCAATACCGTCAGCTGAGATAATATGGCCCAGGTAGAGAACCTTATCGAGCCAAAACTCGCACTTGGAGAACTTGGCATAGAATTTGTGCTCTCGGAGTCGATCAAGAACCAGACGCAAGTGCTTTTCGTGATCTTCTTCATTCTTGGAAAACACCAGAATATCATCCAGATACACAAGCACAAACTCGCCAGTATAGGGGTTGAAGATGTAATGCATCATCCTTGAAAAGGTAGGAGGAGCATTGGCGAGACCGAAGGACATGACGGTATACTCATATGAACCGTAGCTCGTTCTGAAGGCCGTCTTGGGAATGTCTTCCTCGCGAATGCGAATTTGATGATAGCCCATTCGGAGGTCAAGCTTAGAGAACACTTTAGCTCCTTTGAGCTGCTCAAAGAGTTCGTTGATGTTGGGGAGCGGATACTTGTTCTTAATCGTCTTCTTGTTCAGTGGCCGGTAGTCAACACAGAGACGCTCCGTGCCATCTTTCTTCTTGACAAATAAGACACCACAGCCCCACGGAGATGTACTCGGTCTGATGAGACCCATACGCTCCTGTTCATCCAACTGTTTCTTCAATTCCTTCAATTCATCTGAAGATAGCTTGTATGGACGCCGGCAAACAGGTTCGGTGCCCGGCTCGAGTTCAATGACAAACTCCACCTGACGGTGTGGAGGCATGCCTGGAAGTTCTTCTGGAAAGACGTCTTGATATTCATTCACCACTGGAATTTGCTCTATGGCATTAATTTCGCCCTTATCATTAAGAGAGAAAAGCCGAATAGTATTATCCTTGGAGGCGAAGATAATCACATCTTCATCAGAATGAGTCAACTTGACTTCCTTTTGAGCACAATCAATGTGAGCATCGTGCTGAGAAAGCCAATCCATTCCGAGAATGAGGTCGATGTCAGAATGACCAAGAACCACCGGAGAAGCCAAAAATCGATAATCACCCATGCGAATAGAAATATCCGGAACATGCACCCGAGAGGTCATTTGCAAACTAGGAGAAATAATGCTCAACGGCTTTGGCATCACTTGAGTGACAAATTCATGCTTAGCAACAAAAGGTCTTGAAATGAAGGACAAAGATGCACCCGAATCAAACAATACTTTAGCTGGAAAAGAGTTCACTGAGAGGTTACCCAAAATGACATCCGAAGAGTTCTCTGCTTCAGCTGCACTCATCAGATTGACCCTTGCAGACTTTGGATCATGCTTGACAATAGCTGAACTCATAGGTGGAGGAGGTGGAAGACGCTTCGGATTCGGACATCTGTTGGCATAATGACCCTTCTGGCCACACTTGTTGCACACCACTTCAGAGAGAGGACGGAAATGAGAGCCACTGGACTTGGAGCCTTGAGACTGAAACTGCTTCTTCGACTGGTTGCTTGGGTTGGGTGGGTGGGAGAAACCACGACCACTAGAGTTCTTGTTGTTGGAGTTGTTGAAGTTGCTGGAGTTGTTGAATGGAGCTCGAATCATTGGAGGAGGAGGAAGCCAGAATTTCTGTTGTTTCGCAGCCAACTGAGACGATGAGGTAGAGTGAACAGCATCTCGAATTCTCTTCTTAGAAGCCTCCATCTTAAGCTGAGCTGCTTCTTGTTTCAAAGCCATATTATAGAACTTATCGAATTCGTCTGGCTCGAACAAAGTGAGAGCAAGCTGAAGTTCATCTTTGAGACCTCCACGGAACTGATAGATTTTGCTCTTTGCATCAGGAATGTCTTGCTTTGCATAGCGAGCGAGGTTTTGGAACTTGACATTATACTGATAGACTGACATGGAGCCCTGCTTGAGGTTGCGTAATTGCTCACGCATACCCTCGATAACACTTGTAGGAATGTGATGCGAGCGGAAATCCTTGCAGAAATTCTCCCATGAGATCACTTGACCCGGCCTTGAGTCTTTGTACTGCTGCCACCAGTCAGCTGCTTGATCTTTCAGTTGGAAGGCTGCAAACTTCACATAGTCATCTTCTTTCACGTTACTGCACTCAAAATGCTTCTTGATATCGGTCAGCCAATCCTCAGCATCAAGAGGGTCGACACAGTAACTGAAAGCTTTAGGATTGTTGGCCAAGAACTGGTTGAGGGTAGCATGGTGCTGCTGGAAGAAGTTGCCTTGGTTCATAGGAACGCCCTGATTAGCTTGATTAGCTTGATTAGCTTGCATCATCTGCATCATCAACTGAGTGTTCTGAGCAGTAGTCTGCATAATTGCTCTCCAAGCCTCAGGCGGAGGAGGAGGGGAAGGAGGATGCTCTGGAACCTCTTCCACCTCTGGGTTGGCATTCGGAACCTTTTTCGGAGCCATCCTGTAAGAGATGACCACGAATCAGCAATTGATTGACAAAAGGAATAAGCTGAATCAATGGAATGAATTGCAACAAGTCTTCACAATAATCATTCGAACAATAAGAACGAATGAAATCATCCGAACAAGAGGAACGAATGAATTTCTTAGTTAATGATAACATCAGTCTTCACGAGAAGCCACGTAGGGATCAAAAGGATAAAATAAAAAAAAAACAAGGTACGGAAAGGAACAAACACAAGAGAGGAGTTTCGTTCTAACATCTTTGTGCTGAAAGCATATGAACGCGTTACGAAAAGGTTTTGCAATCCCCGGATCAGCATAGCCAAGGACCCTTTAAGATGCAACTCCTGATAGTAACCTCGGTCATATAACCCCTTCACTCAATGTCGAACCCCGAACTCACTAACCTGCATTCGTTGGAAGAATGCCTACGATCTACTGGATAAAACCCACCTATAGCTTTCCGAAAGATTCCAGTTATACAATCAGGTGTTGGGGATACACGGGAAGCACCGCGCAATCAACTCTAACCTACATCCAGGTGTATCCATCCTTCAACACATAACCAGTCTTTCTCGGAAACTGTGTACCTCGGACCTTCGAAAAGCATCCACTATAACAAGCTATGGCAATACTCCCAAACTACCTCCCCAGTACTGGGTGATGTCGGGGTTATCTTGCCACTGGCCGTATAGGGGAGATTTTCGATGTCGGCCGTCTTAAGTATTTAGTACTGTCGCGATATGCTTGTTACAATGATACCCCGAAGCTCAACTCCTCGGTAACAGGAGGCATCGGGAACAATATCCTTGTCACAAGAACATCGAAACAATCCCAGAATACTCGCGGGATTCCTAAAAAAAAATTGTGCAAATTTTGAAGATAGGAGAGACAAGAGTAGACGTCAGGAGTCCTCACCAGAGAGAAAGGGGATGAGAAGCAAAGAAATCCTACTCTCCGATATAATATAGGACTCAAAAAGTTTTTAGTGTGTGCCTAGACTCAACCGTCAACGGTTCGATCAAACAGTGGGGGCTCCTAGGTCGGAGAAGGCTCTGAATACCAACTTGTAACGCCCCGGACACACCCGCCGGTGGTCGTTACTCCTGGCGGGATCTAGACTGGCCTCACATATCAATACTAGTCTTTTCTGCGCACTTTGTCCTCACTCGTGCGCACCTGGGAGCAACTTCCCGGTCGGTCACCCATCCTGAAACTACTCCAAGCTGAGCACGCTTAACTTTGGAGTTCTATCCGAATGGGCTCCCGGAAAAGAAGGAATTCCTTATTGATATGAGTAGTCTATCATCCCTAATATGCCAGGCTATCACATACACCCCCACTCAGAGGAACCGACGTCCTCGTCGGGCCACAGGAACGTTCCCTCTTGGCACAACCGTCTGTGCTTCCAGGACAGCACATGTGCCATGCCGTGTGCCACGACGGGTCACAAACGTCATGCACAACATGACTGCAAACTGTCCGCAAACATCCGTGTAACCGCGAGAGTCGGCTCTGATACCAACTTGTAATGCCCAGGATGGAATTATACCTCCTACGTGTCGAGGCACGACTTAAAGGCATAAGTCCATCCTAGAATGATCTCAAGTTTGGTAATCTTTGCACAACTCATGTAGAAGAGGGATAGTAAACTGAAAATAGTTGGCTTACAATCGCCACGTCACAGAATAACAGTACAAGTCTCAAACATCATACATTAAGAGCACTACAACCCTCTAAGGGCAAAAGCCAAATGTCAAAGTACCAAACTCAGATAAAACAACCACAGGCGGATCGAAATCCTAGTAAGAGACTCCACTACTGATCGTCCGGGTAGCGCACGTAGTAACGACTACGCTCCTCGTCGTACTCCCAATCCAGCTCGGTGCCATCACCTGGATAGCTCACAGCTGGACCTGCATCTGGTGTGTGAAGTAACTGTGAGCCACAGAGGACTCAGCAATCCCGTTCCCGGGTAACAGAACTATCAAAGCCTTTAGGTGAGGGAAAGGCTGAAGAAAGAACAAGTCTGCAGCAGCAACTAGCATCTAGCTTACGCAAGTGAGAGCGAGAAGAGAAGGCATCGCGAGAAGTGATCACGAAGTGATCCTAGCTACAAGCTCACAAGCATAACCCCTCCGTGTTCAACTCCCGAATCCCGATTCGGAAATTGACAGTCACGGAACACACGCTGGTAGTGTATTAGTATCATTGTGTCAAGTTTTCTACAACCGGAATTAACAAGCTCCCATCTGCCACATAACCGCGGGCACGGCTTTCGAAAGTTCAAACCCTGCAGGGGTGTTCCAACTTGACCCATTACAAGCCCACGATCCGCGGAGTCGCAACTCCAAAGTGGGAAGACCCGAGTATCCTCGGAATCCCGTGCTCAAGATATACCGAGCTAAGGTAAGGCTAATCCAGCAAATCCTCCCGGCGTGTCGACATCCTGATAGTAGCCGCGCGTATCTAGGTCTCAGGACACGTCCGGATGAGCAGTACGTACAGATACCGAAGATCCCAGCGAACCGGGTGGTATCCGCAAGTGGCTCTAGTTTGGACCAACACTCAAGTCGAGCACTGGCCCAGGGGGTTGAATTAATTAAGCCTCGGGTTAATTACTCCCTCGGAAAGGTTTTAGTTGTTTAGGAAAATAGTACCAAGGTTGGGACTTGCTGGAAAA
>LR738710.1:631804590-631815476 GCA_902687465.1 Secale cereale
AGGGGGTCCCATACACCCCAACCGTGTTAGGAACGCATAATCAAGGAACATAAAACCGGCTTATACGGATCCTAACGGCATGAGTGGAACAAAACACCAAGCAAAAGGCTTAGCCTTCCACCCTTGCCAATATATAGATGATTTCAGTTAAAGCATTTATATAGTGTGATATAACCCAACCAAACTTCAACATGGAGCAAGCATCTTCACTTCACCTGCAACTAGCAACGCTATAAGAAGGGCTGAGCGAAGCGTACTTAGCCAAGCAACGGTTTGCATAGGTAGGGTGGTTAAACATGGCAATTGGTTACAAGTAGGAGGCTGACAAGAAGAACATGGGCATCGAGGCAAAACTATAGATCGAGACTACTAGCAAAAGACAAAGATAGTAATGTTATCGGGGTTCGGTCATCTTGCCTGAAGAGAAGACGTTTGGATCGAAAGAAGGGTCCTCGTGCTCAAACTCGTTGGAAACCTCGTGCTCAACCTCGTTGGAAAACTCGTGCTCAACTTCCGGCTCTAAACAAGACAAACACACCAAGCACCAATCAACACGATGCAATGCGCACTCGAAAAACATGAATGCATGATGGATGCACTAGGGATGCACATGGAGCACGTAAAACATCACTCAAGCAAAACACCTCAAAACAAGATAACAAGCTGATATTACTAATCTACACAGAAAATTACCCAAGTTTGATATAAGCTTCACTTAAATCGGAGTTACGGGCTAAAAGTTATGCCCGAAACAAGATTTGAGCGAAAACTGAAAATTACAGCAACATAGCATCTTTGGAGCTCAAAATAATTAATCTACAGCACCCAAAAAGCATGGCAAAGGACTTGAACACAAACTAGATATATAGTACAGCAACTAGGTCCAAAGTGCACCCCCAACGGAGTCACGGATCAATAGCAATGATCTTGGACATATTGAACTTTGAAATAAAATTCTGGCAGCAGAATTTTATTGAAACTTTAGAGCAAAAGATAAACATGCTACAGCCACTCAAATGGACATGTGAGGCATGGATGGAAAGACAACAATATATACTTCAAGGAACAATCAAAATCCACCCCAAAACTATCATGCTTTGTCCTACAACATCACACGAACATGGCATCGGAACGTTACAGATTTCAGACTTAGTGAAATTTCACTAAGTCCTAAAACAGCAACATCATCTTAGCACACAAAAGAGCATGTTTAAAACACCTCGAAACTAAACATGGCAAAGGGTAAGCACCTCATCAAAATACATATGACGGTGATCCCGAAACACACTAACATGCATCATTGTGGTGAACACAACGATTGCAACGAGCTCAACAAGATGGCATTTCATAACAAGTGAAACACAACATGTGAACATGGCATCTTGCAACGATGATAACAAGGAAACAATAAATCTACCATGCAACCTATCACACACAACACGTAGTTCGTGACGAGACGAACACGTGGACATGTCATTTGCATCGTTTGGACAAACGAGCTAAAAGATATCACATGTCAAAGGTGGCATGAAAATAACACATAACAGCAGTTTATATCATGATGCCCTCTTGCAACAGCAAAACAAGTGTCAAGATGACATCTAACATGCATGACTACAACAGGTAAAACGTAGAGGGCATCTCCACGATCATCTGGACATATTACACGCGCAAAACGGAGCAGCAGGTAAAAAGTTAGGGCAGGTCAAAGTATGCATCAGAGATTAAAACACTGGGTCTTAGGAAAAAAAACAACCTCTCCAGATCTGAGATTCGGAGGAACAGTAGCAGGCTGAACAGTACGGCGGCGGCCCAGATCTGGCTTGCGGAGGGAGCCCGCTCGGGCGATGGAGGCGGCCTGCTAGGCGGAGCGCCCGGCGAGGCCCGCGGGAGGCGAGAGGCCCGACGAGGCGGGCCCGGTCGGCGCGGGGGCGCGGCCCGGCGCGGAGAGGCCTTGGCTGCGGAGGGCTGCAGAGGCTGGCGGCCCGGGGATCCGGCTGGTCCGGTTGGCGAAGGGCGGCGGCGGCCTCGGCCCAGGCGTGCGGGAGGGAAGGACGGGGCGTCGGTGAAGGAAGCGGGCCTCCCGCGGCCCACGCGGCCGGCGGGGAAGTGGTCCTCGCGTGCTGGCGTACGGGCCGATCGGCCGATCTGGTCCCCCAGATCGGGATCCAGCTGGATCGAAGCCCGGCTCGGCGCGGACCGATGCGAGCAGCTCGGTCGACCTGGCGAAGGCGCTGAGGCGTTGAGGCGTTGACCGCTCGCTGGCGAGGGAATCCCGGCGCGCTGCCGCGACTTGCTGCTGCTGCGGTCGGTTGAACTGATGGATCCCCTCGGGATCCGAGAAGACAAGGTAGATCTGAAGTAGAAAAGAAAAAAAAAAGAAGGGGAGAGAGGAGGAAGGAGGGGTTGCTCCAAATGGACTAGGGGGCCTATATGTAGCAGTTTAGACTAGGGTTTGGAGACTAGGGGGTGTTTAGGAGCCCTCCGATTGCGATCCGACGGATCCGATCGCGGGGATGATTTTAAAAGGACTAGACGGAGATAAAAGAAAGCAGTGGGGGTATTTCCGGGACACGAAGTAAGGGCACTTCGGACCCACACGGACAACGGAGGGAAAAGTCAACGGAGTCCAAACGAGACGAGATTTGAGAGGCGGGTTGCACACAACAAAACAACAACACACAACACAACCTCACGGCACACCGGTAACGAAAAACGCCCGAACAACAAAGTAGGCCTACGGGACGTCACGGACACGTGAGGGAGCTCCGGAACACGAAACGGACAACGGGAAGAAACGCCACGAACCGGAAACAACCCACAACACAAAAGCAATGCAATGCACATGTCTACATGATATGAATGAATGCCACACACTCACACAACAAAACGACGAAAGCCCGAAAGACAAAGAACCCGAAATGGAAATAGATGAAGCCGGAGATATATTATTAGCCCAAAAGGGAAAGTATTACATCCGGGGCATTACATTTAGATGACTTGAGGGATGTCTATCTAAGTGGGAGTTCTTAAGTAATATGATTAATTGAACTTTAATTTATCATGAAATTAGTCCTGATAGTATTTGCAAATTATGTTGTAGATCAATAGCTCGTGTTATAGCTCCCCTATGTTTTTGATATGTTCTTAGAGAAAACTAAGTTGAAAGATGTTAGTAGCAATGATGCGGACTAGGTCCATGATCTGAGGATTATCCTCATTGCTGCATAGAAGTATTATGTCCTTGATGCATCGCTAGGTGACAAACCTATTGCAGGAGTAGATGCAAACATTATGAACGTTTGACAAGCTCGGTATGATGACTACTTGATAGTTTAGTGCGCCATGCTTTACGGCTTATAACCGAGACTTCAAAAACATTTTGAACGCCACGGAGCATATGAGATGTTCCAAGAGTTGAAAATAGTATTTCAGACTTATGCCCGTGTCGAGAGGTATGAGACCTCTGACAAGTACTTTGCCTAGAAGATGGAGGAGAATAGCTCAACCAATGAGCATGTGCTCAGAATGTCTGAGTACTACAATCGCTTAAATCAAGTGGGAGTTAATCTTCCAGATAGGATAGTGATTGACAGAGTTCTCTAGTCACTATCACCAAGTTACTAGAACTTCGTGATGAACTATAATATGCAAGGGATGACGAAAACCATTCCCGAGTTCTTCGTGATGCTGAAATCAACGAAGGTAGAAATCAAGAAAGAGCACCAATTGCTGATGGTTAACAAGACCACTAGTTTCAAGAAAAGGGCAAGGGGAAGAAAGGGAACTTCAAGAAGAATGGCAAGCAAGTTGTCACTCCCGTGAAGAAGCCCAAAGTTGGACCTAAGCCATAAACTGAGTGCTTCTAACTACAAAGGAAATGGTCACTGGAAGCGGAAGTTCCCCGAATATTTGGCGGATAAGAAGGATGGCAAAGTGAACAAAGGTATACTTGGTATACATATTGATAATGTGTACGTCACAAGTGTTCATAGTAGCCCCTGGGTATTTGATACTTGTTCGGTTGCTAAGATTAGTAACTCGAAACAGGAGTTGTAGAATAAACGGAGACTAGTTGAGGGTGAGGTGACGATGTGTGTTGGAAGTAGTTCCAATATTGATATGATCATCATCGCACACTCCCTGTACTATCGGGATTAGTGTTAAACCTAAATAAATGTTATTTGGTGTTTGCGTTGAGCATGAACAAGATTGGATCATGTTTATTGCAATACGGTTATTCATTTAAGTAATAGAATAATTGTTATTCTGTTTACATGAATAAAACCTTCTATGGTCATACACCCAAGGTGAATGGTTTATTGAATCTCGATCGTAGTAAATACACATATTCATAATATTGAAGCCAAAAGATGTAGAGTTGATAATGATAGTGCAACATACTTGTGGCACTGCCGTTTAGGTTATATTGGTGTAAAGCGCATGAAGAAACTCCATGTTGATGGACTTTTGGAATCACTTGATTAAGAATCATTTTATGTTTGCGAACCATGCCTCATGGGCAAGACGACTACAACTCCGTTCTCCGGGACAATGGAGCGAGCAAGTGACTTATTGGAAATAATACATACTGATGTATGTGGACCAATGAGTTTTGATGCTTGCGGCGGGTATCGTTATTTTCTCACCTTCACTGATGATTTGAGCAGATATGGGTATATCTACTTGATGAAGCACAAGTCTGAAACATTTGAAAAGTTCAAAGAATTTCAGAGTGAAGTAGAGAGTCATCGTAACAAGAAAATAAAGTTTTTATGATCTGATCGCGGAGGCGAATATTTAAGTTATGAGTTTGGTCTTCATTTGAAACAATGTGGAATAGTTTCACAGCTCACGCCACCTGGAACACCATAGTGTAATGGTGTGTCTGAATGTTGTAATCGTACTTTATTAGATATGGTGCGATCTATGATGTCTCTTACCGATTCACCACTATCGTTTTGGGGTCATGCATTAGAGATAGCTACATTCACGTTAAATAGGGCTCCATCTAAAGCCGTTGAGAGGACACCACATGAACTGTGGTTTGGCAAGAAACCAAAGCTGTCGTTTCTTAAAGTTTGGGGTTGCGATGCTTATGTGAAAAAGCTTCAGCCTGATAGGCTCGAACCCAAATTGGAGAAATGCGTCTTCATAGGATACCCAAAATAAATTGTTGGGTACACCTTCTATCACAGATCTGAAGGCAATACTTTTAATGGATCCTTTCTAGAGAAGGAGTTTCTCTTGAAAGAAGTGAGTGGGAGGAAAGTAGAACTTGATGAGGTAATTGTACCTTCTCTAGAATTGGAGAATAGCACATCACAAAAAATTGTTCCTGTGATACCTACATCAATTAGTGAGGAAGCTAATGATGATGATCATGAAAATTTGGATCAAGTAAACTACCGAACCTCGTAGGTCAACCAGAGTATGTTCCGCACCAAAGTGGTATGGTAACCCAGTTCTGGAAGTCATGTTACTAGACCAAGACGAACCTGCGAACTATGAGGAAGCGATGATGAGCCCAGATTCCGCGAAATGGATTGTAGCCATGAAATCTGAGATGGGATCCATGTATGAGAACAAAGTGTGGAATTGGGTTGACTTGCCAGATGATCGGCATGCCATAGAAAATAAATGGATCTTTAAGAAGAAGACTGACGCTAACGGTAATATTACCATCTACAAAGCTCGACTTGTTGCAAAAATATTTTCGACAAGTTCAAGGAGTTGACTACGATGAGACATTCTCACCCGTAGCGATGCTTAAGTCTGTCCGAATCATATTAGCAATTGCCGCATTTTATGATTATGAAATCTGGAAAATGGATGTCAAACTGCATTTCTTAATGGATATCTCAAAGAAGCGTTGTATATGATGCAACCAGATGGTTTTGTCGATCCTAAAAGTGCTAACAAAGTGTGCAAGCTCCAGCGATCCAACTATGGCTGGTGCAAGTATCTCGGGGTTGTAATATACGCTTTGATGAGGTGATCAAAGCATATGGCTTTATACAGACTTATGGTAAAGCCTGTATTTACAAGAAAGTGAGTGGGAGCACTACAACATTTCTGATAAGTATATGTGAATGACATATTGTTTATCAGAAATGATGTAGAATTTTCTGGAAAGCATAAAGGATTGTTTAAAAGGAGTTTTTCAATTAAAAAACCTAGGTGAAGATCTATAGAGATAGATTAAGATGCTTGATAAGATATTCAATGAGTACATACCTTAATAAGATTTTGAAGGATTTCAAAATGGATCAGTCAAAGAAGGAGTTCTTGCCTGAGTTGTAAGGTATGAAGTTGAGTAAGACTCAAAACCCGACCACACCAGAATATAGAGAAAGAATGAAAGTCATTCCCTATGCCTCAGCCATAGGTTCTATAAAGTATGCCATGCTATGTACCAAACCTGTTGTGTACCTTGCCATGAGTTTGGCAAGGAGGTACAATAGTGATCCAGGAGTAGATCACTAGACAGCGGTCAAAATTATCCTTATTTATTGGATGACTAAGGAAATGTTTCTCGATTATGGAGGTGATAAAGAGTTCGTCGTAAAGAGTTACGCCGATGCAAGCTTTGATACTAATCCAGATGACTCTAAGTATCAATCTGGATGCGTATTGAAAGTGGGAGCAATTAGCTAGAGTAGCTCCATGCAGAGCATTGTAGACAAAGAAATTTGCGAAATACATACAGATCTGAATGTAACAGACCTGCTGACTAAACTTCTCTCACGAAGCAAAACATGATCACACCTTAGTACTCTTTGAGTGTTAATCACATGGCGATGTGAACTATATTGTTGACTCTAGTAAACCTTTTTGGTGTTGGTCACATGGAGATGTGAACTATGGGTGTTATTATTCACATAAACAATGTGAACTATCGGTATTAAATCACATGGCGATGTGAACTAGATTATTGACTCTAGTGCAAGTGGGAGACTGAAGGAAATATGCCCTATAGGCAATAATAAAGTTTTTATTCAAATTTCCTTATATATCATGACAAATCTCTTTTATTCATGCTAGAATTGTATTAACCGGAAACTTGATACGTGTGTGAATACATAGACAAAACAGAGTGTCCCTAGTATGCCTCTACTAGACTAGCTCGTTAATCAAAGATGGTTAAGTTTCCTAACCATAGACATGTGTTGTCATTTGATGAATGGGATCACATCATTAGGAGAATGATGTTATGGACATGACCCATCCGTTAGCTTAGCATAATGATCGTTTAGTTGTATTGCTATTGCTTTCTTCATGACTTATACATGTTCCTCTGACTATGAGATTATGCAACTCCCGAATACCAAAGGAACACCTTGTGTGCTATCAAACGTGACAACATAACTGGGTGATTATAAAGATGCTCTACAGGTGTCTCCGAAGGTGTTTGTGGTGCTGGCATAAATCAAGAATAGGATTTGTCACTCTGAGTGTCGGAGAGGTATCTCTGGGCCCTCTCGGTAATTCTCATCAGAATAAGCCTTGCAAGAAAATCACTAATGAGTTAGTCACGAGATGATGTATTACAGAACGAGTAAAGAGACTTGCTGGTAACGAGATTGAACTAGGTATGATGATACCGACGATCGAATCTCGGGCAAGTAACATATCGATGGCAAAGGGAACAACGTATGTTGTTATGCGGTTTGACCAATAAAGATCTTCATAGAATATGTAGGAGCCAATATGAGCATCTAGGTTCTGCTATTGGTTATTGACCGGAGATGTGTCTCGGTCATGTCTACATATTCTCGAACCCGTAGGGTCCGCACGCTTAACGTTCGATGGCGATTTGTATTATGAGTTATGTGATTTGATGACCAAAGTTTGTTCGGAGTTCCGGATGAGATCACGGACATGACGAGGAGTCTCGAAATGGTCGAGAGGTAAAGATTCATATATTGGAAGGCTATATTCGTACATCAGAAAGGTCCCGAGTGATTCGGGCATTTCTCAAAGTACCGGAAAGTTACGGAATTCACCGGGAGAAGTAATGGGCCTTATTGGGCGATGCGGGAAATAGAGGAGGCAGTCCAAGGGGAGGTGGCGCGCGACCCGCCCCCATGGATCCGAATTGGACTAGGGAAGGGGGCGGCGCCCCCTTGCCTTTTCCTACTCCCTCTCTCTTTCCCTCTTTCCTTCTCTCTTACTCTAAATAGGAAAGGGTTTCCTACTAGGAGTTCGAAGTTCTAGTAGGACTCCCTACTCTTGGCGCGCCCTAGGAGGCTGGCCTCTCTCCCTCCCTCCTTTATATACGTGGGCAGGGGGCACCCCAAAGAAACAATAGACAATCTCTTAGCCGTGTGTGGTTCCCCCCTCCACGGTTACACACCTCAGTCATATCGTTGCAATGCTTAGGCGAAGCCCTGCGCCGGTAACATCATAATCACCGTTGCCATGACCTCGTGCTGACGAAACTCTCCCTCGTCCTCAACTGGATCAAGAGCTTGAGGGACGTCATCGTGCTGAACGTGTGCTGACCACGGAGGTGCCGTACGTTCGGTACTTGGATCGGTTGGATCATGAAGACGTTCGACTACATCAACCGCGTTACTAAACGCTTCCGCTTTTGGTCTACGGGGGTACGTGGACACACTCTCCCGCTCGTTTCTAAGCTTCTCCTAGATAGATCTTGCGTGATCATAGGAAAATTTTGTCATACTACATTCCCCAACAGTACCAGGTATCCTATGAAGACGCACTTCTCCGTGTTGGGTTCGAGCTTATCAGGCTGAAGCATTTTATCGTAAGCGTCGCATTCCCAAACTTTAAGAAATGACAACTTAGGTTTCTTGCCAAACCACAGTTGATATGGTGTTGTCTCAATGGATTTAGACGGTTCCCTATTCAACGTGAATGCGGTTGTCTCTAATGCATAACCCCAAAATTATAAAGGAAAATCAGTAAGAGACATCATAGAACGCACCATATCTAATAGAGTACGGTTACGACGTTCAGACACACCATTACGCTGTGGTGTTCGACGTGGCATGAGTTGTGAAACTATTCCACATTGTTTTAAATGAAGGCCAAACTCGTAACTCAAATATTCGCCTGCGTGATCAAATCGTAGAAACTTTATTTTCTTGTCTATAATGATTCTCCACTTCACTCTGAAATACTTTGAACTTTTCAAAAGTTCCAGACTCGTGTTTCATAAAGTAGATATATCCATACCTACTTAAATCATTTGTGAAGGTGAGAAAATAACGATACCTGTCGCGTGTTTCAACACTCATTGGACCACATACATTGGTATGTATTATTTCCAATAAGTCTTTAGCTCACTCCATTGTTCCGGAGAACGGAGTTTTAGTCATCTTGCCCATGAGGCATGGTTCGCAAGTATCAAATGATTCATAATCAAGTGATTCCAAAAGTCCATCCGCATGGAGTTTCTTCATGCACTTTACACCAATATGACCTAAACAGCAGTGCCACAGGTATGTTGCACTATCATTATGATGCGGAGCATCCCTACATCATCCCCATGGACTCTTCTATGAATCGTCAAGCACCTCATGGAACAATGACGAGAGCTCGTGCACGTGCCATCGAAACCGAGGTTAACTCTTTCCTCTTCGAGCTCCATTCGAATTCACATGAGAGTTGGGTTCTACCTCAAACGGAGACGTTGATCATTCTTAGGTACGAAGAAAACGTCTGTGATGAGGCTAAGGCGGAGACCCAAGGACCCAAGGAAAAGAAGGAGGAGGAAATCCATGGGAAGCACCAAGGAGGAGAGGCCCTGGACACTCCGGGCTCCCGGCCCCCAAACCCCCGGGTGCCCGGGCCATCAGTCGTGCCCTGGACCGGCCCTCTGGTCACCCCGGGTGCCCGGCCAACATGGCCCCGGGTGCCCGACCAGAACCTAGGCTTTGCTCCAGCTAGCTCCGGGTGCCCGGGACCTCAACCCCGGGTGCCTGGCCCCCTCGCGCCTGCCACCAGTCCATGCCTGGGTGCCCGGACATTGGACCCCGGGTGCCCGGCCTTGGCCGCCCAGCCACCAGCTCCCGCCCGGTTGCCCGAACCTAGGACCCCGGGTGCCCGGCCCTCTCTCTCCGTGCCCTCCTCCGGGTGACCGGACCCCTTTACCCTGGGTGCCCGGACCTGTCCGAATGTGCCTGCATGTACTTGGGGTTTTTGACCCTTGTACCCCTCTTCTTCCCCAATTTCGTCCCTAGACTGTAAGTACTCTTCCCCTAGCTCATTAGAAGGGATATCAAAGTATTTGATAGGCATTGAGAGCTTTGCTCCTTATATCCCCTCCTTTTGTAGATCAAGACCCCTCTTGGGAAGACTCCTTGTGGATTTCAAGACCTCCCAAGGGAGTAGATCATCATCAAGACCTCATCTCCTCTAGGAGTGGGAATAATTCTACCTAGTGCTTGTTTCCTTGGATTGATCTTGTATGCTTGTGGATCTCATGTATGCTACTCTAGTGGATGTGTGATTGTGGTTTTGTTTGAGTGATTCCTCTTGTGTTCTTGTGTTCTTGCTCCTTCTCCCCCTCCAAGTGTGAAAAGATCCAACCCTAGGGTTCCACCCTACAACATCTTGGTATCATGAGCAAGGTTGATTAACATCTTGGAGCCCCATCCCCCTATTTGCTAGCCTAATTTCGTTGCTTTTTGTCCCAATTCAAAAATCCCCACAAAAACGGCCACAAAAAAATTTCTTGCAATTTGTTAGATCTTGTGAGATTTTGTTGTTTTGGTCCGTGGATTTGTTGTTTGGCAAGTGGATCTAGCATTCCCCCATCCATCCCCACCCTTCCCACCATGAAATCCACCAATTTCTTGCATTTCCCGATTTTTTGCCCAAATTCGACACCCCCAGGCTGTTTTGCCCTGACCTCCCCG
>LR738710.1:631815560-631849500 GCA_902687465.1 Secale cereale
GAATCAGCCCAGCCACACCTCCGTTCCGGCCATAACTTCCACTCCCGAAGTCTGTTTTTTGTGTTCTTTCGCTTGTTGAGTAGCTATTGACATCATTTAACTCCATCAAAAAAATTCAAATTTTGGCAAGTTTGCCTAGGTCATCCACCACATTATCCTCATAACCACCACCGAGTTCCACAATGTAACCCAAATTTTTGTTCGAGCTTGTTTGAGTTGTGGCTCGAGTCTCCTAAGGTGTTTCAACTACTTAGGGACGGTCACTTATACTTCGAGTCGCATAACCCTTCATTCCACTTACGCTTTGCCGAGTGCAAAACCACCACCGCTTTTCCGGTACCACCATTTGACATTTGTCCTTGAGATTTTGAGTTGTAGTTTTTCCATTTCCTAACGTGTTTTTGTCTAATTAGGGATGGTTCATCGACAACACTGCATCTCATCATCATCATCGGACGGTAACATCAACAACATCATTGTATATTCTCCTTGTCATTGCATTGTTAACCCCTAGCCAATTTTTGCGTCACTTGCCTATCGAGACTAGCCATTGAGTATTGTCGGCAACGTTACTTGTGCACATTAGCAATCATCGATCTACAACTTCCATTGCATACATACCATATCATATTGGTATCATCTTGGTATCATAGTACCATCCCTTGTGTCACAAGATTGTTCCCGCATATACACAATTGCTATCTTGGTTTGTGCATTTCGCATAAGTGGCCATATAAAAAAAAGCTTTTAAGCTAAAGAGGAAAAATAAAGAGCTTGTAAGCAATAGCCATAGCATGCCACATTGCACACCATACTACCATATTGATCATCTTGGATCATCGTGTGCAAAACACCAGAACATCATACACATATAGCATACTTGGGATAGAAAGTTGATACATTTTGCATCTCATAGGTTGTGCACAAGTGTCGTATCCGCCTATTGAGAAATCATGCTAGCGTCTCTCTAGAGTCGTGCAACATGAGCGTTTCCGCGGATTCCACATTTTGAGCTCTTTCCTTGGTTGCACGACACCATTTATCTATACGTGTGTGTGTTTCCGTGTGCCATTCTTTGCTATTGGTCTACTTGCTTTACTTGCAATTTTGTGAACCTTCTCAACATTTTCGATATCTTGACTAACATTTTCTAAAAAAATTGTGCCACCTATCCTAACCAAGCTCCTCCGTAAGCTTTACTTGTGTAGGTGTGAGAAACACACCGGTACCAATTCTACTATTGTAGCATCACATTGAGTGATACTCGATACATTTTCAATCTTTGGAAAAGGTAACTTTGGTATTGTCTTCTCATTTTCCTACTCACCTTTGCTCAAGTCTTGTAATGGATAGGCAAAGCACATATGCTTCGGTCTACAACAACAATGACAAGTTCGATGCCATGACGAACTACTTGCATGCCAACATGGATGCTCAAATGGAGGAGCTCAAAACCCTCATCAAGAATCCCAAAAGGTCTCCCTCATCTTCGAGAAGACACTCAAGTGCACATCCTTCCAAGCTACCATCTCCGACAAGATCACATCGGCATCGACGCCATCACAGACAAGAACGTGAATGTCAAGAGCTCAACACCAACAACCGCTCTATGACTTCACCCTCTACCTTGGCATCTTCGCCAAGTGACTTCAAGGCATCTTCGCCTTTGTACTTGCGGCATCTTCGCCGACCCACACCTCAAGAGAAGCTCACCAAGCTAAAGTCCGTGACTTCCACGAGCTACTACTACCTCGACAACGACCACGCGATTCCTTTCTATGGGACTCAAGAACCCGAGGAGTATCTCGAGTGTGAGCGCTTGATGGACGACGACCTCATGCTACTTCAAGTTCCTCCCGAAGATCAAGTGAAGTGCGCCACAAGGAACTTCCATGACTACGCGTTGACATGGTGGCTTCACACACCTTTGGAGAGCTATGACATGAGTTGGCCCAAGACGAAGCAAGCTATGCGGCGAGAGTTCGTCCCTCCCACCTACACGAAACAACTTCTATGCCAATTGGAGAACACCATACAAAGATCCAAGTCCATCGACACATACTTCAAGGAGATGAAGAATGCCTTGCGACGAGCAGGTGTGGATGACCCCATTTGGATGAAGTTTCACTTCATGATGGGATTGGACAACGACATCACCAAGACTATCTTCCTTAAGAACTAGAAGTCCCTCGACGACAACTACATTGGTGCTCTCAAGGCGGAACAAGAACTAATGAAGGCCAAGGCTTCTCCATCGCAAGCACACTTCTCGAAGACCAAACTCCAAGACGGCGAGCTTGAGGCTAGTACCACCACAATGTCCAAGCCCAACGAGCTCCAAGACGATGCTCCCAAGTTCGATTCCACCGCCATCCCTCTTTGTGGCATTGATGATGCCGAGTCTACTTCGACTCTTTTTAAAGACGGTGCAGCGACGACTACGACTATGGAGCCATTCGAGGACCAAGCTTTGGAGGTGAACGACACGGTGACGAGCAAGGATGATGCTTCCATATTTGGAGGCGAGAGTGATGACGTGCCATCTTTGGCCTTCATCCACGACGACGGTGAAGAGATGGTTAAGCATGGGATTTTCCCTTCGACCACGACGACGTACGATGACTTGAGTGACTTGTGCCACCGTATTGAGAGTGAGAGGAAGATCACCACTAGCCCCATATATGACGAGTTGCCCCAATTCACACGCGAGGAGAGCCACAACCCCCACCACTTGAGTGAGATGAGTGACTCCACCGTATGTGAGTTTGAGAGCACCGACCTTAAGGGAGTGAGTGAGCCACCACATATAGATAGTGATATAGTTGATAGGTCTTGTGAGGCCATTTTCACCTCTAACAATTTGACCTCTACCTCTATTGTGTCTTCTAATTTGGTGCTAGGTCCCATTTATGGTGCAGCGCCGATCTGCAACGACTTCGTCCTTCCTATGGACAAGACGATGGCCATGGTGGACTATGATGCACCCCCACATGGTTCCATCAAGATAAAGATGACCACAATTTGGTCTTTGCCACCTCACCTACACCACATGAGTGGATTGCGAAAGGTAACAAAGGTGAAGGTGATGCTCTCGTCCCACTAGTGGACATTCTTGACATTGACTGCTTGCATGATGTTGATCCACCTATTACCATGCTTCATGCTAGTTCGACTTCACCATGTGACGATTTATTACCCATTTATGATGAATATGATGATTCCCATGTGGAGTCTATTAGTTGTGATGCCATGTTACATAGGATTTCTTGTGAAAATTCTTTAGGTCACATCATGTTTGACAACCCGCTTAACTTGTGATATGTTATGCATGAGATCACCCGTATGTCATATTTGCAATCTCATTGTAGTCACTATGCATATGCCATTAAGATAAACCCAATTTGCACTTATGGCATAGATTACAAGCCCATGGTTATTTGTAATGCCCAGTATGAGACTATACCTCCCACGTGTCGAGGCACGACTTAAAGGCATAATCTCATACTAGAATGATCTCAAGTATGGTATCTTTGCACATCTCATGTAAAAGAGGGGATGAAAAAGTAAAAGAGTAGTTGGCTTACACTCGCCACGTCACACAATGAAATACATTAACATACATCATCCGAATAACATCAGAGTCCGACTACGGACGAAGATCCGAATGAAAGATACCATAAATAAAGCAACACAAGGTCCCGATTGCCCCTAGTAGGAACCACTACTGATCGTCGAAAACGTCAAATACATACAGCCAAGCTCTTCATCGAACTCCCATTGAAGTTCTGATCCATCTCCTGCATTGTTCTAAGCGGTACCTGCAACTGGTGTGTGTTGAATATGTGAGCCACATAGGACTCGGCAATCCCGTTCCCGGGTAGCAATACTATCAAAGCCTTAGGTGTGGAAAAGTCTTAAACAAGGTTGTAGCAGCACTAGCACTAGCTTACGTGTATAGAGCAAGAAGAGAAAGTGCCAACGATCGTCAAAGTGATCACGAAGTGATCCTAACTAAGCACGTCAAACATAACCCCACCGTGTTCACTTATCGAGCCCCTTCGGAAAGGGACCGTCACGGTTACTCACGCTGGTAGTGTATTATGAACATGGTGTCAAGTTTTCTACAACCGGATATTAACAAATTCCCATCTGCCACATAACCGCGGGCACGGCTTTCAAAAGATCAAACCCTGCAGGGGTGTCCCAACTTAGCCCATCACAAGCTCACGATCTGCGGAGTCGCAACTCCAAAGTGGGAAGACCCGAGTATTCTCGGAATCTCGTTCTCAAGATATTCCGACAAAGGTAAAACTAATCCAGCAAGACCTCCCGGCGTGCCGACACCCTGATAGTAGCCGCGCGTATCTCGTCTTAGGCCATGACCGGATGGGCGATGCTACAGGTTTTTACCAGCCCTCGAGTTTCCCCAAGGTGGCCCCGCAGGCTCCCCAGTTTGGACCAACACTCATGTGGAGCACTGGCCCAGGGTTGTTAATTAAGAAAAGGGTTAATTACTCCCTATGCAAGTTTTAGTTGTCAGGCAAATGTAGAACCAAAGTTGGGCCTTGCTGGAAAAGCTTTAGCGCTAAGCGGGTTATCGAGGGGGGGCCATAAACCCCAACCGTGTTAGGAACGCAAAATCCGGGAACATAACACCGGTTTATCGGGTCCTAAGGTGGCATGAGTGGAACAAAACACCGAGCAAAAGGCCAAGCCTTCCACCCATTGCCAAGTATATAGGTGTGTTAATATATTTAAGAGATATTGTGATATTCCAACAACAAGTTCCAACATTGAGCAATCTTCATCTTCACCTGCAACTAACCACGCTATAAGAGGGGCTGAGAAAGCGGGTAACATAGCCAAACAACGGTTTGCTAGGAAGGTGTCAAAGGTTAGAGGTTTCATGGCAACAATAGGAGGCTGACAAACAGACATAGGCATCGAGGCAATATCTACAGAGCGTGACATCTAGCATAGGCAAAGATAGTAGTGATATCTGGGTATGGTCATCTTGCCTGGGATCCGCAAGGAAGAAGAACGAGTCCAACATGAAGTAGTCGAACAACTCCTCACAACTCCGGAACGAAACCGAAGCTAACGAGAGAAGCATACCGAAAAGAAGCAAACAACACGGTAAACACACAAGCATAAACATGGCATACGATGCACATCCAAGTATGATGCATGTCCAGTTTAATTATGCATGGCATGGCAAGGTGCACAAACAAAACTACAAGTTAAGTGGAGCTCAATATGCAACGAGTTGCATATTGACGAAACACCACATTTTATTTATTTAGTTGACTCTCGTTTATTTACAAGACAAGATCAAATGTTTTATTAAACATGGCAAGAGGTGAAGCATGAGCAAAACTACACTATCTAGTCATTTTAAATGAGGCCGGAAATAACAACAACAATTCCGGAAACTCCCCATGTGCATATTTAGCTATTTTAATGCAACCAACAATTTTAATCCTTTTTAATGTTGTTATTATGATGCGGATGACACTTGCAAGTTTTATGCAATTTTTATTAAAAATTAACATAAGCAAGATATGGAGCGTTTGTCACTGTGGTGGAAAGAGAAGGTGCCACGACGACGAATCCGAAAATGATGCCACGCAACATATCGGTTCCGGTAACTCGTTGAGAGACCGATGCAAAATAAAGGGTCGACTTGAGTGTGTCAAGCAAGATGGTGGGGTGCTCCCGGTTTCCTGGTTCCCATGGGTCGGTGGCAAGGCAAACGAAGGGCAACGCAAGCGATGATTCGGCAAGATGCAAACATACGAACCATCTCATACATCACACATTCACATGCATTCACCCACGGGGTCGTCTCGGTGGTATACCTTTGTCACGTGCGGTTCAGGGTGGTTCAAGTCGTCGAGGGAAGTAGTCGAACACGTTTCGTTTCAGAGAGGGAAGTAGGCATTCTCGCGGCGGTAGTGGAAGTAGACGTTCTTGTTTCGTAGATGTTCGGGGTCATCGTGTCGTGGTACTTGGGGTCTTCGGACTTGCCGGTCTCGTTTCTTGCGACGGTAGTTGTACATGGTCGTCGTGGTATTTGTCGAGTCGTAGTGGCACTTGAGGGGCATCGACGTCGTGGTACTTGGCGTCCGTGGGTACTTGGTTGTTGATGCAGGGTGGCCTTCAGTGGACTTGGTGGAAACCACAATGTGTGCCAGAGGCAAATGACTCAAACGTCCATGACCGTGCGGAAGACCGCGGTGCTCCTGTTACGGGGGGTGCGATGAACTGCATGGAGGTCAGAGGCGAGGACGTGGCCGACATGTCCTGTTCGTCTGTCCGAAGGAGAGGCGGGGACGGGGTGCTGCAGGAGGGAGATGCGGGGGTTGCTAGGCCGAGGCAGGGGGCTTGGCAGCGACGCACCTGATAAAGCAGGGGAGGTCAGAGACGAGGCTGGATGAGGCCCACGCGTCGGAGCTTGGAGACAGCAGCAAGCCACTGTCCGTGGGTGAGGAGGAGAAGGGAGGAGTAGGAGACCGGCGGGATAGCTGCAGGCTGGCGCCATGGCGCGGCGGCGACGGGCTTGAGGCCGACGAGGAATTGATGGCTTCTCGCCCCTCATTGGTTACCCCAAGTGGAAGGTTTGAGATGCAGTCTAGCGGAAGTTTTCCCTTGGCAAAGATACCAAGGATCGATTTCCCCTGAGACTCCCAGTTTCAACAAGAAGGTGTCAACTGCTAACGGCGCCAGATATTAGCAATCAACGTGGACCTGCACACAGATACAAATAACTTTGCTCCCAACGAGTACAGAGAGGTTGTCAATCCCTCCGGCCTTGTCGTTTACAAAGGATCAAACGCAAGTGATAATAGTGATAGATTTTGCTGCAAATAGTAAGTAAAAGCGTAAAGTAAATAGCGGATGTGATCAGTGATGGTAATATGGACCGGTGTCCCATGATGTTCACTAGTGATGTCTCTCTCCCAAAAGACGATAAAACAGCTATGTGAGGTAAACGAATTACAGCTGGGCAATTGACAGAATTATGTGCGCAAACCAATGCTAACTATGTTACAAGAAAGGTAGAGGTTCAAAGCATGGGCGGTACTCCAAGGCAAGTAGACCGAAATCCATCTGCATCTACTACTAATCATCCACCTTGAGATATCTATCCAGAACATCTCGCTGGTATTAAGTTGCGAGTCCCACCCATAGTGTAAACTCAAAGCAACAGACAACTGCATTAAAGAACTTTGCATAAAGTAAACAATCCTTGCACCCGCGGGCACAAGCACCGTTGTTTTCCCCCTTGTGGCAACAGCACATCCCCTAGACTCATGTTTCTGTCACTCAAGCTAGTCATCGAGGGGCATGAACCCACAATCAAGCATAACGTTCCCTCTTGGAGTCACTACCTACTACTTGGCCAAAGCAATAAATAACAACGGAGAACATGCAAGAATTACTTACGAACATAAATATAAAAGAGGTAGATCAAATATATTACTCAAACACAATCTGAACATAATCTCACAATCCATCGGATCCCAGCAAACTCAACATAGCAACAGCATAAGGATTACATATGTGCCTCGATCATGTAGGGCAGCTCACGAGGACTAATTAGTGAAGCACAAGAACGGGAGGAGAACATCACATAGCTAATGGTCATGGACCCATGGTCCAAGGGAGACTACTCACAACTCATCCGGGAGGCGTCCATGGTGGTGGAGAGGCTCCCGGTGGCGATCCTCCCCTCCGGCAGGGTGCCGGGAAGAGTTCCCCTGGCGCTCCCGATCTTGGAAACGCGGCGGCGGCGGAACAGAGATGAGATCGCGAAAAAGGGTTCCCATCTCGAGGGTTTCGGGACACGATATAAATACATGCCAAAGGGGGGATCAGCGGAGGCCTGGGGGACCCAGGCGCCCCCCGGCGCGGCCAGGAGGGGGGCCGCGCCACCAGGGCGCCTGGAGCCCTTGTGGCCCCCCTACGGCCCTACTTCGGCTGCCGGGAAGCTTCTGGAACGCTGATTTTTTATATAATTTTTCCGGGATTTTTCTGGCAGTTCTCGTAATGGGAAAACCTGAAATACAAAAACGGCAGAAAACAGAAACTGGCACTGGGGTGCACTGAGTTAATAGGTTAGTCCAAATATGATCAAAAGTGTATGGAAGTGTATAAATATCATAGCAATATCACCCAAAAGAGGCATGGAGCAAGCAGAAATTATAGATACGTTTTGGACGTATCAACATCCCCAAGCTTAATTCCTGCTCGTCCTCGAGTAGGTAAATGATAACAAGAATAATTTCTGTGGTGACATGCTATTAACCATATAAGGATTTTTCATAGTCATATGACAAAAGCTTACTGAGACAATGAATCTTTTGTAATTAAGTTGCCTCATGAGAAAATCACAAAGAACTGAAAGTTTTACAATATGATACCGAAACATCAAATAGATTTGTAATGAGCATGGTGTGCATATATGATAAAGTGATATCTCGCTTGCCCCTTTAGTGAAGCAAAACATAAATGCAGGGGCACCTCCAAGGTTTAAGTGATGACTAGATACAATAATTTCAGAATAAACGATATCATAATCATGCAAAAGACAATGCTACTTTGGGACAATGCACATTACACTCAGAATGACAATCATGCTCTCAGTAGTTGGTGCTTTAAAAGAAGGTGGAGACTCTCGAACCGTGGCTTTTGTTGGCAAGGTTGAAAACCCGTAGTCGGAAACAAAGACAAAACATGTACCAGAGCTCTTGGTTTTAAAAACAGAGATAATAATATATTTTTTAGATTATGCATGTTCCGTCAACGAATGCTAGCAGACAACTCAATCACTTCTTGAGACGGACAAGTTTCGAGGAACGGCTCCCGAATGAGGACGATCACATCCTCTTAATCTCCTTTGTTTATCACTGCCAAAGTTTTCTGATTTCTCATGAACAAAGCGTGAAGGAGGGTTTGTTTGTTATATTAATTTTGAGCCGGGCGCACTCAATGCCAGTTCCTTCTCGTGTTATGGGTTTGCACATTAGACATGCAATCCAGGGGTGAAGCTTGTCCAACTTAAAAAGATCATGAATTAACTACTACTTCCTCATGAACTTAAAACAGAGGCACAAAACAGAAATGCATTTTTTTTGAATAATTTCGATTTGGTACATGAAAGTCTTCGTTAGGAATGGCAGGTAAATACCATGTAGGAAGGTATGGTGGACTCATATGGCATAACTGGTTTAAAAGAATTTGGATGCACAAGCAGTCAGTCCGCTTAGTACAGGTGGAGGTTAGCAAAAGACTGGGAGCGACCAACTAAGAGAGCAATGACGGTCATAATCATGCAGAGCGACAAAGCAACATTGAATCAGGCATGGAAGTTATATCGCTACTCAGAAATAAAAGATCATCAAGGCTTGACAGACTTTCTTTACAGTCTTAAATATGCGTGAGCATACGCCAAGTCAATCAAAATAAATTCTTGAAGGAAGATATTACTAAACCATACCACATCATAGGCAAAACAAATCATGTTGGTACTCCAATAACATATTGGAAACCTCCCAGCTATTTGAGACTAACCATAAGAAAACATGAACTACTAAGCACCATTATGCACGTAGTATTTTTATCATAGACATATCAACCAATGCAACAGAAGCAAACTCTCTTAATAAGATAATCATGATAAATAAAGTGAGTTCAAGCAACCAACTAAACAAAAGCTCTTTAAAAAGATAAGCATGAAAACTAAGAGCTGAGCATGATAGTAGCTATTGAAAGACAAAGAACACACACAGCAAGGATAGACATGAAAATTCTATGTTATGTTCTAGGTAGAAGTGGAGCGTGTTTCTCTCCCACATAAAGAAAGCTGAGTTCCGACTCGTTATGAAAAGCTAAAGAAAACTAAAAAGGAAAACTAAAAGCAAGACGCTCCAAGCATAGCACATAACACATGAAGTGATAAAAATATAGTGGAACGAAAGACGAACTGATAATGTTGATGGAGAAGGGGATGCACGGGGGCATCCCCAAGCTTAGACGCTTGAGTCTCCTTGAATATTTCTTGGGGGTGCATGGGGGCATCCCCAAGCTTGAGCGTTTGACACTCCTGAATCTTTTTATCATCTTCCCTCGCACACTTGAAAACTCCCTTCATACATAACTCATCATAATCTGATTAGCGAGGTTAGTACCCATAATAAAATAATTGTTCCTTGCTGGAAATAGGGATATTCTTGAAGGTCTACTGTTTCTCAAGATTGCCAAAAGGTTTTTGCAAAGAAAAAGCAAGCTCAAGGTTTGCAAAATGAAGGAAAGGCAAAACAGGACAGAATCTGTGAAAAACAGAACAGCAGGTAGTAAATGATTTTTTCGGGGCACTTCTGCAACTCTAATCAAAAAACTCAGAACAGACGCACGAAAGACAATTATATAGAGCATGCTGTCGAAACAATTCAGACCAAAAAGATGATCTGGTGATTTTATACGCATTTTTCTATCCAAGGACAGAATCTGTTTCCTGGACAGCACGTCACAACTTTTGAACTTTCTTGCAATCAGAGGCAACACTTGGCACAAAGTTGAAAAGCAAAGATACAATGATGATGCTACTGTAGTAACAACATCAAGACACAACAAAAGCAAAATAAAATTTTATTCATGTGGGCTGCCTCCCAAAAGCGCTTTCTTTTATGCCTTTAAGCTAGGCATAATGCATAGAGATCAAGTTGTATCAATTGAACCATCATCAAGATCATCAAAAAGCTCTTCAATAATACAACTAGTCTTAAGAGGACTTTCAAATAAAGGCCTCATAGAGATACTTCTAGGGAGAAGACCAAAAGGATAAAAGTCAAGGGAAGATTCATTTATAAATTCATCAAAGAGAGGTGTTTCTTCCAAAGTCTTTACAGTTTCAACCCCTTTGGCAATAGATGGATTACCTTTAGAACGGGGAGCCTTTGGAACGTGAACGAACTTAGGCTCCTTCTTTGCCGGAGTTTCTACCTTTTTGGTTTTGATTGAGGAGAAAGTAGTTCCTAAAGTATCAAAGATTTCCTCAATCTTGTCTATCCTTGAAGAGTCCAAGTCATGGGATTTGATGGTCTCCAAAGTTTTGAAAATTTTATGCATGGAGCTATCAAGCCTATTCAAATTCCCTTGGATCTTACGATCCAACTCGTTTATCTTATTAATGCTTGGCATCTCTAGCTCTATCTTTTCAAGTTTTTTCATAATGTGAGCTAGGGTGATGTCCTCTTGAATGCTAACAATAGGGGGATTCCCAACAAGATTTTCAATAATACTAAGAGACTCCCAAACTGGGGCCTCTAGGAAATTTCCATTGATAGCAGTATCTAGAATAAACCTATTCCAAGAAGTAATTCCAACATAAAAATTTCTAAGCAGGATAGTAGTAGATTGCTTCTTGGTGGCTCTTTTTTGAGAATCATTAATTCTATACCAAGCATCTTTTAGACTTTCCCCACCTCTTTGTTTAAAGGTGAGAACTTCTGCCTCGCCAAAGACAAAAGGACCCGACATAATGACAACTAAAGAATGAAATAACTGTTTTTGTGATTTTCGATAAAAGATACTAAAGCAAAACTGAAAGGTAAACTAACAAGACTAAAAAGCAAAGGTAAAAGATAGCGTGCAACTCCCCTATCTTGAAGAGTGGAGTCCCCGGCGATGGCGCCAGAAAACTTTGCTTGATGGCTTCTCGCCCCTCGTTGGTTACCCCAAGTGGAAGGTTTGAGATGAAGTGTAGCGGAAGTTTTCCCTTGGCAAAGATACCAAGGATCGATTTCCCCTGAGACTCCCAGTTTCAACAAGAAGGTGTCAACTGCTAACGGCGCCAGATATTAGCAATCAACGTGGACCTGCACACAGATACAAATAACTTTGCTCCTAACGAGTACATAGAGGTTGTCAATCCCTCCGGCCTTGTCGTTTACAAAGGATCAAACGCAAGTGATAATAGTGACAGGTTTTGCTGCAAATAGTAAGTAAAAGCGTAAAGTAAATAGCGGATGTGATCAGTGATGGTAATATGGACCGGTGTCCCATGATGTTCACTAGTGATGTCTCTCTCCCAAAAGACAATAAAACAGCTATGTGAGGTAAACGAATTACAGCTGGGCAATTGACAGAATTATCTGCGCAAACCAATGCTAACTATGTTACAAGAAAGGTAGAGGTTCAAAGCATGGGTGGTACGCCAAGGCAAGTAGACCGAAATCCATCTGCATCTACTACTAATCATCCACCTTGAGATATCTATCCAGAACATCTCGCTGGTATTAAGTTGCGAGTCCCACCCATAGTGTAAACTCAAAGCAACAGACAACTGCATTAAAGAACTTTGCATAAAGTAAACAATCCTTGCACCCGCGGGCACAAGCACCGTTGTTTTCCCCCTTGTGGCAACAGCACATCCCCTAGACTCATGTTTCTGTCACTCAAGCTAGTCATCGAGGGGCATGAACCCACAATCAAGCATAACGTTCCCTCTTGGAGTCACTACCTACTACTTGGCCAAAGCAATAAATAACAACGGAGAACATGCAAGAATTACTTACGAACATAAATATAAAAGAGGTAGATCAAATATATTACTCAAACATAATCTGAACATAATCTCACAATCCATCGGATCCCAGCAAACTCAACATAGCAACAGCATAAGGATTACATATGTGCCTCGATCATGTAGGGCAGCTCACGAGGACTAATTAGTGAAGCACAAGAACGGGAGGAGTACATCACATAGCTACTGGCCATGGACCCATGGTCCAAGGGAGACTACTCACAACTCATCCGGGAGGCGTCCATGGTGGTGGAGAGGCTCCCGGTGGTGATCCTCCCCTCCGGCAGGGTGTCGGGAAGAGTTCTCCTGGCGCTCCCGATCTTGGAAGCGCGGCGGTGGCGGAACAGAGATGAGATCGCGAAAAAGGGTTCCCGTCTCGAGGGTTTCGGGACACGATATAAATATATGCCAAAGGGGGGCATCAGCGGAGGCCTGGGGGGCCCAGGCGCCCCCGGTATGGCCAGGAGGGGGACCGCGCCACCAGGGCGCGTGGAGCCCTGGTGGCACCCCTCCGGCCCTACTTCGGCTGCCGGGAAGCTTCTGGAACGCTGATTTTTTATGTAATTTTTCCGGGATTTTTCTGGCAGTTCTCGTAATGGGAAAACCTGAAATACAAAAACAGCAGAAAACAGAAACTGGCACTGGGGTGCACTGAGTTAATAGGTTAGTCCAAATATGATCAAAAGTGTATGGAAGTGTATAAATATCATAGCAATATCACCCAAAAGAGGCATGGAGCAAGCAGAAATTATAGATACGTTTTGGACGTACCAGGAATCGGGCGCTGGGGAGCTCGGCGGCTGGACTCACCGACGGGAGCAGTGAGGAGGAGGTCGGGCGCAGGGGCCGCTCCTCCCTCTGCCTCTCGGCGGAGGAGAAGGAGCTCGGGCGGCACCATGGAGGAGGAGAGGGTCAGGCGCGGGGAGGACGAGAGGAGAGGTTGCGAGGTCTCGCCGGATCTGGAGGAAAGGAGCAAGGGGATCGAGCGAGGGGGAGGTGGTGCGGCACTGAGGGAAAAGAGCGACGTGGAGGACGAGAGGGCTCGGTCGGGCCTAGGGTTAGGTGGTGGAGGGGTCAGCTGGGCCTTAGAATGCTGGCCTGGGCCGCGGGGGAGGGAGGCTGGGCCTTGCCTGCTGCGGATGGGCCTCGAGGAAAAGGGCCGGCCTGGCTGCATGCTGTCTTCTCCTCTCTGCAGTTGTTTTCCCAAAAAATAGAAAAACAACAAAGAAGAAAATAAAATGAAGGAGGTGCTAGGGATAGAATTAGGGCATGAGGTTATTTTTCCCGGACTCACAAAAATGTCCACAGTCAACGAAAAATAGGAGAGGCAAGAATGCCGGAGTTAAATTCAAACTCATTTGAATTTAATTCAAATGGTTTGAATTAGGACAAGGTTTAGGAAGTGTCGAGAAATGTTGATACTTTAGGAGGAGCCTCGATAAAAGAGATAAGAATTGTTGCCAAGGTTTGGAGGTGAAACTTGAAGCAAAAGAATATGGAGAATTTGCAAGTGTGTTTCGATGGTTCCAAGGCAATGGAATATTTTGTTATGGCTCCTTAATAATATTAGGAGACTTTGTATAGGTTATAAAGAGAAATCACCATGATAATATCCCTCGATTTAAATGGATCGAAGATCCATACGATTTATTTAGTTGAGTTGCAGAAATTAAAGACATGATGGCATGATGACATGATGGAATGCAAAAAATAAATATAGCAAACAAAACAAACACACGGTGAAAACCTGGAACATCTGGAATCTTCTGGAGCGTCGGTCTTCGGGCGTCACATTATTGGCATTTTTTTTCTTGTGATGATATTGATATGCTCCCTTTGCATCATTTATCTCATATGACATGCCATGACCACATAGCTTGGGATATGCATTGTTTTGGATGTTGTAAATTTTCTCCATATTATGCTTCCACTTTTGCTCATGAGGAGACCCACATAGTTTCCTCATACATTTTAGGAGATTTTGAGACACCCCTTCCATTGCATGATTCTCATGATTGTGTGCACCGTATGCTCCCCATGAACGAAAATGCTATTGATTTGCCTTCTACTTGTATGCTCAATTTGAGTCTCCATTATGCTATACATAACAAAAAACCTCTCATGATGGATGACATGTTTCTATACCACACATCACATTTGTTTGAGAATTGGATATCTTGTGCTAACTCACACGTGCACATACACATCATAATGGATGTTGTGTACATTTACCACGCACACACATTCTTTGGTTTGTGTATCTTTTGTGTAGGTACCCATACTTACTCGTCAACCTCGCAAGACCATGAGTTGACGAAACGAACTCTTGAGAGCAACGATGCCTTGGGAACCCGTGAGATGTTTCACCAACCATTTCCACCGCGCAACGATTCCGCGCATTTCTTCTACGTGGCCCTCACATGGTTACGGGTTATTGTCCTTTATTTATCATTTGCCCATATTGCCATGTTCACTTTGCATGATATGTTTATTCCGGTGCCTTTGCCATGTAATTGTGACCCTTATTTGCACTTACATATGATCCACCATTCTACTACTACTATGTGTATTTGCATGCTTGGTGGAGATCCTAGTACCTATTGCCATGATTTCTTTGTGCCCCATGCTATTGATGCTTATTGTGTTGGGAGATTCATGATGCACCATTGCCATTTTCATAGGACCTCTCGCCAATACAATGATACTACTTTGCTCATTTCTTGCTTTCATGCTTGTGATATGACTTGTGCATTATTCATGCTCAGAATTTGCACACATGCCATGATAATCTCTAGTATGTTGCATCTTCGCACTAATAGCCTGAATGACTTGCTTGCCTCACACATGTTGAACAATTGATCTTTCCATCGTGTTGAGTGCCACCATATCTTCACTACACCATATGCATGTTATGTTTGGATTGTCTTGCACTTGGCCCATGTGTTTAGACATGTCATTATATTTCGTGTTGTGAATGATTCATATGCATTCCATAGACCATTTGTTGAGCACTTAATGCATGCTTGCTATGTGCTTGAGGTAGATGCTTATTCCCTTGTCACACATATTTGCATCACTACCTCACATTTACATGCTTGTTTCCATGATGTCTTTGATTTTTCTCAAATTATGTGCTTACATGCCATGTCACAATCTCTTGTCACACCACATGCTATGCTTGATAACGACAATTGTTTGGTGAATCTCCTCTTGAATACTTGGTTTTGCACTCACGCTTACCACATTCGTTTTTCCAAATGTTTGTTGTCCTTGCTCCTTTTGAAGGAATCACTAGACGGTGCGACATTAGAGAGTGTTCATTTAGAGCTTCAACATTATAAGCACTTCGTGGTCGTCCACTTCTTCTCGGCGACGCACTTTATTCACCATGGTGATGACGATCACGATCCGTGCACGAATCTCCCCCATGGGGGGAGATGATGCGGAGCATCCCTACATCATCCCCATGGACTCTTCTACGACTCGTCAAGCACCTCGTGGAACAATGACGAGAGCTCATGCATGTGACATCGAAACCTAGGTTAACTCCTTCCTCTTCAAGCTCCATTCGAATTCACCTGAGAGTTGGGTTCTACCTCAAACGGAGATATTGATTATTCTTAGGTACGAAGAAAAAGACCGTGATGAGGCTAAGACGGAGGCCCAAGTACCCAAGGAAAAGAAGGAGGAGTAAAGCCACGGGAAGCACCAAGGAGGAGAGGTCCTCGACACTCTGGGCGCCCGGCCCCCAAACCCTCGGGTGCTCGGGCCTTCATCCGTGCCATGGACCGGCCCTCTAGTCACCCCGGGTACCCGGCCAGAACCTGGGCTTCGCCCCGGCCAGCTCCGGGTGCCCGGGCCCTCAACCCCGTGTGCCCAACCCCATCACGCCTGCCACCAGCCCCTACCCGGGTGCCCGGACATTGGACCCCGGGTGCCCGGCCTCGGCCGCCCAGCCACCAGCTCCCGCCTGGGTGCCCGAACCTAGGACCCTGGGTGCCCGGCCCTTCTCTCTCCATGCCCTCCTCCGGTTTCCCAGACCCCTTTACCCTAGGTTCCCGGACCCGTCCGAATGTGCGTGCGTGCACTTGGAGTTTTTGACCCTTGTACCCATCTTCTTCCCTAGATTATAAGTACTCTTCCCCTAGCACATTAGAAGGGATAGCAAAGTATTTGATAGAAATTGAGAGCTTTGCTCCTTGTATCCCCTCCTCTTGGAAATCAAGACCCCTCTTGGGAAGAATCCTTGTGGATTTCAAGACCTCCCAAGGGAGTAGATCATCATCAAGACCTCATCTCCTCTATGAGTGGGAATAATTCTACCTAGTGCCTGTTTCCTTGGATCGATCTTGCATGCTTGTGGATCTCATGTATGCTACTCTAGTGGATGTGTGATTGTGGTTTTGTTTGAGTGATTCCCCTTGTGTTCTTGTGTTCTTACTCCTTCTCCCCCTCCAAGTGTCAAAAGATCCAACCCTAGGGTTCCACCATACAACACATTATCAACTTTGCATCTTTTGGCATCAATATTATGAATATGTGTATTACTACGATTGGGATTAAATAAGAATATACCATTCCTCAAGGGTGCATGACCATAAAAGATATTACTCATATAAATAGAACAACCATTATTCTCTGACTTAAATTAATAACCGTCTCGCGTTAAACATGATCCAAATATAATGTACATGCTTAACGCTGGCACCAAATAACAATTATTGAGGTCTAAAACTAATCCCGAAGGTAGATGTAGAGGTAGCATGCCGATGGCGATATCTTCGACCTTGGAACCATTCCCGACGCGCATTGTCACCTCGTCCTTAGGCTATCTTTGTTTTCCATAGCTCCTGTTTCGAGTTACAAATATGAGCTACCGAACCAATATCAAATACCCACGCGCTACTACGAGCATTAGTGAGGAACACATCAATAACATGTATATCAAATATACCTTTGTTCATTTTGCCATCCTTCTTATCCGCCAAATACTTTGGGCAGTTCCGCTTCCAGTGACCACTTCCTTTGTAGTAGAAGCACTCAGTTTCAGGCTTAGGTCCAGCTTTGGGCTTCTTCATGGGAGCGGCAACTTGTTTGCCATTCTTCTTGAAGTTCCCTTTCTTTACTTTGACATTTTTCTTGAAACAAGTGGTCTTTTTAACCATCAATACTTGATGCCCCTTCTTGATTTCTACCTTCGCCGATTTCAGCATCGCGAAGAGCTCGGGAAATGTTTTCTCCATCCCTTGCATATTATAGTTCATCACAAAGTCTTTGTAGCTTGGTGGCAGTGATTGAAGACCTTTGTCAATAACACTCTCAACTGGAAGATCAATTCCTAGCTGAGTCAAGTGGTTATGATACCCAGACATTTTCAGTATGTGTTCACTGACAGAACTATTCTCCTCCATCTTGCAGCTATAGAACTTGTTGTAGACTTCATATCTCTCAACCCGGGCATTAGCTTGAAATATCAACTTCAGATCTTGGAACATCTCATATGATCCATGACATTCAAAACGTCTTTGAAGTCCCGGTTCTAAGCTGTAAAGCATGGCACACTGAACTATAGAGTAGTCATCAGATCGAGTCTGCCAGACGTTCATAACATATGCGGTAGCTCCTGTAGCAGGTCTGTCACCTAGCGGTGCATCAAGGACATAATTCTTCTGTGCAGTAATGAGGATAATCCTCAAGTTATGGACCCAGTCCATGTAGCTGCTACCATCATCTTTCAACTTATCTTTCTCTAGGAACACATTAAAGTTTAGGAGAACGGTAGCACGGGCCATTGATCTACAACATAGATATGCAAAAGTATTAAGACTAAGTTCATGATAGATTAAGTTCAATTAATCAAATTACTAAAGAACTCTCACTTAAATTAATATCCCTTAAGTTATCTAAGTGATACATGATCCAAATCAACTAACTCATGTCTGATCATCACGTGAGATGGGGTAGTCATGAATGGTGAACATCTCTATGTTGATCATATCTACTATATGACTCATGTTCGACCTTTCGATCTCCAGTGTTCCGAGACCATGTCTGTACATGCTAGGCTTGTCAAGTTTAACCCAAGTATTCTACGTGTGTAAATCTGGCTTATAGCCATTATATGTGAAAGTAGAGTCTGTCATACCCGATCATCACGAGGTGCTTCGAAACAACGAACTTTAGCAACGGTGCATACCCGGGGAGAACACTTTTATCTTGAAATTTAGTTAAGGGATCATCTTATAGTGCTACCGCCGTTCTAAGCAAAATAAGATGCATAAAGGATAAACATCACATACAATCAAAATATGTGACATGATATGGCCATTATCATCTTGTTCTTTTGATCTCCATCTCCAAAGCATCGGTATGATCTCTATCGTCACCGGCTCGACACCTTCATCTCCATCGTTGTGTCGGGATCGTCTCGCCAACTATTGCTTCTACAACTATTGCTAACTCATAGTGACAAAGTAAATCAATTACACGGCTCTTGCATTTCATACAATAATTAAGAGATAACCCTAAGGCTCTTGTCGGCTGTCGATATTACAAAACATGATCATCTCATACAACAACGTATATCACATCACGTCTTGACCATATCACATCACAACATGCCCTACAGAAACAAGTTAGACGTCATCTACTTTGTTGTTGCAAGTTTTACATGGCTGCTATGGGCTTTTAGCAAGAACCGTTCTTACCTACGGCAAAAACAACAACGACGATTTATCAAGGGCCATAGTCAAATTCGATTCAACTAAAGTAGGAGAAACAGACACCCGCTATCCACCTTTATGCAAAACAAATTGCATGTCTGTCCGTGGAACCGGTCTCATGTACGTGGACATGTAAGGTTGGTCTGGGCCGCTTCATCTTACAATACTATCGAATCAAAATAATACGTTGGTGGTAAGAAGTATGACCATCACCGCCCACAACTCCTTTGTGTTCTACTCGTGCATATCATCTACGCATAGACCTCACTCATGATGCCACTGTTGGGGAACGTTGCATGGAAAACAAAAAAATTCTATGCTCACGCAAGATCTATCCATGGAGATGCATAGCAATGAGAGGGGAGAGTGTGTCTACGTACCCTCATAGACAGTAAGCGGAAGCGTTTATTAACGCGGTTGATGTAGTCAAACTTCTTCGCGATCCAACCGATCAAGTACCAAACGTACGACACCTCCGCGTTCAGCACATGTTCAGCTCGGTGAAGTCTTCGCCTTCTTTTTCTAGCAAGATGGGCGAAGTAGTGGATGCCTTCAGGCAACATGACGACGTCGTGATGATGGTGGTGATGCTTTCTCCTCAGGGCTTCGTCTAAGCGCTACGAAAATATGACCGAGGGGCGAAACTGTGGAGAGGGGCGCCACACACGGTTAAGAGATTGTTGTGTGTTGTGTGGCGCCCCCTCCCTCACATATATATAGGTGGGGGAGGGGAGGCAGCCTTAGTTGTGCCCCAAGGTGGCCGGCCGGCCCCCTTGGGTGCCTGCCCTTTGGCACCCCTTCCTTGTTTGGCGCCAGGGAGAAGGCACGAGGAGGTGCCCCCCCCCTTTCCTTTCTCCCATGAGGAGGGGAAGGCACGAGGGGCTAGCCCTCCTCCCTTTCCTTTCTTTAGGGCCAGCGGCCAGAGAGAGGGAGCGCCAGCCCCCTTGTGGGCCGGTGTGTGCCTCCCCTTGGCCCATTAGGCCCATAGACCTCTCGGGGCCTCCCGGAACCCCTTCTGGTGATCCGATGACTACCCGGTACCTCTCGAAACTCTTCCGGTGTCCAAATAATATCGTCCTATATATCAATATTTACCTCCGGACCATTCCAGAGCTCCTTGTCATGTCTCTGATCTCATCCGGGACTCCGAACAACATTCGGTCATCAAATCATAAAACTCATATAACACCATATCGTCAACGAACGTTAAGCGTGAGGACCCTACGGGTTCGAGAACTATGTAGACATGACCAAGACACTTTTTCGGTAAATAACCAATAGAGGAACCTGGATGCCCATATTGGTTCCTGCATATTCTATGAAGATCTTTATCGGGTGAACCATTATGACCACATATATAATTAATTCCCTTTGTCCGTCGGTATGTTACTTGCCCGAGATTCGATCGTTGGTATCTCCATACCTAGTTCAGTCTCGTTACTGGCAAGTCTCTTTACTCGTTCCGTAATACATCATCTCATAACTAACTGTTTAGTCATTTTTGCTTCCAAACTTCTTGTGATGTGTATTACCGAGAGGGCCCAGAGATACCTCTCTGATACACGGAGTGACAAATCCTAATCTCGATCCATGCCAACTCAACATACACCTTCAGAATACCTGTAGAGCATCTTTATGATCACCAGTTACATAGTGACATTTGATAGCACACAAGATATTCCTCCGGTATCTGGGAGTTGCATGATCTCAGAGTCAAATGAATATGTATTTGAAATTAAGAAAGCAATGACAATAAACTGAACGATCATATGTTAAGCTAACGGATGGGTCTTGTCCATCACATCATTCTCCTAATGATGTGATCCCGTTATCAAATGACAACTCATGTCTATGGTTAGGAAACCTTAACCATCTTCGATCAACAAGCTAGTCTAGTAAAGGCTCATTAGGGACACAATATTTTTTTATGTATTCACACATGTATTTAAGTTTTCGGTCAATACAATTTTATCATGAATAATAAACCTTTATCATGAATAATAAACCTTTATCATGAATAAGGAAATATAAAATAATAATAACTTTATTATTGACTCTAGGGCATATTTTCATCGGTTGCAACTAGCCACCTCCACTCGCCGCCGGATGTGTGATCGGACCTAGCAATCCGCCGCACGGTGTTCCTCTTGCACGCGCAGATACCATAAGAGGCAGTGCACTTGCGTCGCTCCGGCGAACCTGTACATTGGATCCCAGCCGTTCGAGGTAGATCGAACAAGGAGGAGACGTGCTGCCCCAACTCTACTTCCGCTGCACAACACTGTGGGTCTAGTGATAACTATCTGTGATCCATCTCTGTTAGCATGTTCATGGACGTTCTACGGGTAGGAAATTTTAATTTGTAGTCGACACGCTATTGTACATCCCAACACAATCATGGTAGGATGATGGATAAGCAATCTCACAAGAGAGAGGTAAGAAAGCTTAAGAAGGAGAACGAGGAAGTGAACCTTCAGTCAATACAAAATGTGTGATCACTTCTGACGAAAATCCTCACGATGGAGGACGAACTGTCGACTAAGGCCAATTCCAGTGATGGTAACCTTCACTAGCTGATGCTGACCAAGGGCAGTCCCTCTGAATCTTAGGTGACGATTCGTTCTGATTTTAGGTGATGCGACTGAGCGTCACAAGGCATGTGCATATTCGATGTTTGTTGTGTCACAGAAAATGTTTGAACATATTAGTTAAAAAATCAACAAAAGAACAGGTTGTGGGTTCAGATCCGTGATCTCGGGTTTTCTTTGCCATGGCAGATATTGAACAATCTATTTTGTCTATCTATTGATATCCTTAAATCAAAATCAAGTGATTTCCTACATGCTTACACGTATATTGTCAATCAACATGTTTGCTTGGCTGCCTTTTCAAATTTAAGCATCTCAACTTTGAATTTGAACCTTGGAACAAGTATTTGAAGAACGTTAAATGTCTATATAAAAATATTTCCAATGTATACGAAAAATGTATACAATGTACAAAATGGATAACAAAAAAGTAGATATAAAAATATAAGTTTTCAAAAACTATTAATCATGTATTTAAAAAATGTTAGACTTGTATATAGAAATTACCCTGGTGTATAAAAAAATGTAAAAAGGGTGTGAAAAAGTAGACATCAAAAAATAAATAATAATAATAATGTATTTATAAAATGTTAAACATGTATATATAAAATGTTAAATATGTATAAAAAAGTATAAGATCTATAAGAAAAATGTATGATGTGTACGAAGAAAAAGTAGACAACACAAAATATATTTGAAAAAGTATTAATCATAAAATGTCAAACTTGTATGAAATAATGTTTAGATGTACAAAAAATTACAATCTGTATGAAAACAGTAAATGTGGAAACAATTATTTGAAAGAAAAATGCTAATTATGTATTTAAAAAATGTTAATCATGTATTAACAAATGTTTTGACCTAAAAAAATATAGAATGTGTAACAAAGATGTAGACATGTGTTGAAAAAAGGAAAAAGAAAAGCAAATAAAGAAAGACAGTAGAAAGCTCTGCCAAATCCAACAATGTGACTCTCTTAGTTGAATCCTTCACACTCCACTGAAAAAAAGGTGGAATCCCTCACACTATTTAGTGTTGCAAAGTTTAATACAGTATATTACAGCTCTTAATACATACTAGCAGATGTCTCTGAGTATCACAGACACAGAGTAGACGTTTCTTACAAATTTCATTATAAGTATTTGTTGTTGAAGTTATTTTGTAATTTCTCCAATCTATGATCCGAAGCATTGTTCTTATAATTTTTTGTCAATTTTGAATAAGGTTACATGTCATTCGAAAACAATACAAGCACACAAGCAAGCGAGTGACACACGATGGCAACGGACGCTAGCTGCGAGGCGACTGAGCACTAGACGCACCCATATTTTTTGTTAAACTCGAAGGGCAAAAAGTCAGAGACACAAACAGCAGTGCACGTACGCCGCAAACCCCAACGCTGCCAAATAGCAGTAGCACTGTAGCAGACGCTTCCTACCTATTCGATCCAACACGTCCATGCCTTCCACAGTCATGTTCTCCTTGGCAACGTCGTCCTCCAGCCGCTGCTTGGCCTCTGAAGCCTCAAGGCAGCTCCACGGTCGCCGCGTCCGGCCTGGTGCGTTTGTACTGGTGCCGGCTAGCGAACACCAAGAACACCGCGAAGTTGGCCAGCCCGAGCACCGCCAGCATCCAGTAGAAGAGGTCCAGCCTCCCGTCGTCCAGGTGGCCACGTATCCATGCGCCCCGCGTGACGGCGTCGACGGCGACCACGAGGAGGCTGCTCAGGAAGAACCCCATGGCCAGCGTCGCCAGGAACAGGCCCGTGCTCATGGACTTCATCCGCTCGGGCGCCTCCCGGATGAAGAACTCCAGCTGCCCCACGTACGCGAACGCCTCGCCGGCGCCCACCAGGAAGAACTGCGGCACTAGCCAGAGCGCGCTCACGGCGACGCCGCCGCTGCCATTTGAGGCGTCCCGGCGTTTCTTCTCGACGAGCGCGGAGACGGCCATGCCGAGCGTGGCGAGGACGAGCCCCGCGGCCACGCGCTGGAGGGAGGTGAGGCCCTGCCGGCGCCGCGTCAGGCGGGCCGCCAGAGGGACCAGGAGGCGCTCGTTGAGCGCGGTGAAGAGCAGGACGGAGAGGAAGAGGAAGACGGAGAGCGAGCCCGCCGGGACGACGAAGCGGCCGCCGGCCCGGCGGTCCATCTGCTCGGCCTGCTGGATGGAGAAGGTGGTCATCTGGGAATAGATGGTCCAGAAGAGTATGCACGTGGACCACATGGGGAGAAGCTTCACCACCATCTTCACCTCCTCCACCTCCGTCACCGTCACCGCCGTCGCCAGATCGGCCTCCACGATGGCCGCTTTGTCCAGACACCTGTGCAGAGAAAAGAACGATCCACAGTTTGTCACCGCGAACTTACATGTGCAATAATGCAGACCATTTCACCACGCAACTCGACCTATGGCCTCTTTTGTCCACGATCTGCAAGACATGGACAGTGTGCATGCATTGTACCATGCCGGCAGTGCTCTAGAAATGCCTCGGAAATTGGCCACCGAAATGTCACCAAACAGGCAAGCACAGCACGCACTAGTGGTGCCGTTCGTTTGGAGGTGGATTTGCATGGCATGTTGGCCTAGCTCCTTCGGCATCCAACTCCAAGTGCCTAGCTGCAAGCAACAATTTCTTCTAACAAAAACTGCAAGTAAAAATTCTGCGTCGGCTTTGATGCGTTTGTGTAGCATATCTATCCTGACTTTAGGATGCCATCATCCAAGATCAATATATGGCCGATACTAAAGTTTCCCTGATCATCACCTCATGCGATCGATCTGCTACGTCGTAAAGTAGTCAGCTTATTTTGGCTTTTGGACAAACGGCGTGTCACGCTAAGATGCATTGTGTCTGTACGATAGGTGGTTTTGCAGAGAAAAGCAATTATATCCCATGTATGGATCCACCGTCTACTGTTGATTTGAAATTCGTGCTATATTTTTCGATTTGTCAAATTTTGTCTCGTTTCAAAATGTTGTATTGTTTTTTTTTCTTTTTTCAGCGTGTATCAAAATGTTTCATTCTGTACCAGCAAATGCAATTAGAAACAAGTACACTCTTATTTGTTGGTACACAACGAAACCTTGTGATACACTTTGGAACAAGAAAAAACACAATGAAACACCGTGCCCTCTGAAACAACAAATTTTACCCAAAAGCTAAAAGGTAGCACGAATCTCAAAGCAGTAGTGGATGAGCTTTGATGCATTTCTGTAGACTTTGGAATGCCTTCGTCCCGGATCTTGTTTGCTAGGGCTTTTACTCCAGGATTCCATGAAGCAATCATGAACAGGATTGCTAAATCAAGATTTAACGAAGTCTCAGTCGATTCTATATTCATGATATCTTACGTGAAGATCCGTGCAATTTTTCTTTCTTTCTTCCATTCAAATGCTGTTTTACTTGATGAGACTTGATTAAGTCTTAGTTCACTAAAATCTAGCTACGCTCAACCATGAAAACCCGGATTTAACACATGACGCAGACACACAAAAATGCAACCAGGCCAAAGGAGAGGAGTAATACCTAAGCCTGTCCGTGTGTTGCACCTTGGCCTCGTGGAAGCCGCGGAGCTCGCTAGCGTCAGCCGGGCACGGCAACCTCCGGTTCCGCCACGCGCCCCACAGCACGCGGCCGATGACCGCGAGCGGGCTCCCCTGCGGCCTGCTGTACCGGTACCTCGGCGCGCCGGCCGCAAACACCGCCACCGCAGCGGCCATCGCGGCGGCCGCCACGCCGTACCCCCAGGCGCGGCCGAGGTTGTCCTGCACGTACACCAGCACGGTGACCGCGAAGAGCGAGCCGAGGCTGATGCAGAAGTAGAAGCGGTTGAAGAAGTAGAGCATGGCCCGCTCCTCCCGCGGGTCGCGCCCGTCGAACTGGTCCGTCCCGAACCCGGACACGTTCGCCTTCAGCCCGCCCGCGCCGGCCGCGATCGTGTACAGCGCCGCGTACAGCATCCCGAGCTGCCCGCCGCTCGCCGGCACGCACCCGGCCGCACGGCGCCGGGCCTCGTAGCCTGCCGCCGCGGCGCACCGTGGGGGCCGCATCCCTGGCACCGCCGTGCTTGCCGCCAGCAGGCTCACGCCCTAAAATAATCGATAGATCAGTAGTGCAATATCAGCCACGTACGTACTTACATGCGCAATGATGGCGGCTATGTTGGTGTGCTGCTTACGACGGCGGCGATGGTTGCCGAGACGGCGATGGTGTGGTAGCGGCCGAACTTGGCGTCGGCGATGAAGCCGCCGAGGAGGGCGAGGAGGTTGAGCGTGCCCATGAAGTTGGTGACGATGTTGGCCGACTTGGCGCTGGAGAGATGCATGTCGCCGGTGAGGTACGTCACCAGGTTCATCGAGATGCCCATCACGCACACCCGCTCCGCCAGCTCCGTGACTGAGACGGCAAAAATCACATAACAACGATGAGCAAAAACATTGCATCACTGCAACTTCAACAGGATCACTGCTCCCTGACTCCGTGTACTACTGCACGTACACCGGTACACGACTAGTATATACGTACCTAGGATGAGGCCGGCTCCGAACCATCCCCCGACGCGGGACTTGTCCACCGGCCTGCCCTTGAAATCCACCACCAGACCTTCGCAGCCGCCATTGTCGTCGAAGCCGCCGGTAGAAACCTGCGCACGCCCACGTACCGTTACAATAACATCGAGACCAACCCGATCACCACATCGCGATGCACGAACAGCAGCAAAATCGTCATATAGCAGTGTTATTTTGGCTCGAGAGTTCCGTACCATGTTGCTTCTTGCGATCAGGTGAGGACGAGGAGCCAATCGAGCAGAGAACGGAGAGTGGCGCCGCTGTGTCGTGAGGTTAGAGGTAGGGGATTTTATAGCAGGAGGAAGAGGAGTGTTTGGGAGATTTCCATGATTTTTTTTTATAACGCTAACGCCCACACGTGTGGTAGGAGCGAAATCCACCCACACGCTCTATAACACACAGACTACGTCAGGTTACCGCATGCATGTGAGAATCTTTTTGAATTTTCAGTTTTTAAAATATTTTATCTTTTAAATGAAAAATCCGATTGAAGATCCGTTTTCATCATTAAATCCCTCGCGATGAGATCTTCGAAAGTAGATCTCATATCTATATATTTTGACGAATTTTGTTGGGTTAAAAGTTGGCATGTCTATTGCATATGGATTGCCATGGTGTTTACACTGAAATTGCCATGATATATTTTAGCTATTTTCTTCTACATTTAAAAATAAATTTTGACATATTATAAAACGGTGAATTAAGAAACTAGACTTGCCATAAAGCATAAACTAAAATTGCCATGATACATGCACTTAAAATTGCCATGATTCATACACTAGTAGAAAACAGGGCTTTGGTCCAGGCCTGCCCAGCCCATTAGTCCCGGTTCAATCAAGAACCGGGACCAATGGGGGCATCGGACCCGGTTCGTGAGCCCAGGGGGCCGATCGGGCCACGTGGGCCATTGGTCCCGGTTCTTCTGGACCTTTTGGTCCCGGTTGGTGCGACGAACCGGGACCAATGGGTCTTGCTCCTGGCCCACCACCATTGGTCCCGGTTGGTGTGACGAACCGGGACCAAAGGCTTTGGTCTCGGTTCGTCACACCAACCGGGACCAATGAGGTGCCTATATATATCCCCTCGCGTAAGAGCAGAGCACAATGCTCTGTTTTTTCTGGCCGAGGGGGAGAGGGAATGGTGGTGCTCTAGCTCACCTCCTATGCACACAACGTGTTCGATGGAATGCCCGAGCCACACTAGTTAAGCTTTTGTCCTCTCGAAGCTCTATTTTCTCCGAGATTTGTCTAGGTTTAGCGGTCCGTCACGTCCCGTCCCCGTCTTCGCCGCCGTCGATCGCCCCCGCTGATCTCGTCACCGGCACCACCGTGGTGAGCCTCTTGTTATGTCCATGCTTTTCTTACTTTTATTATTGCTTGTTATTATTGCTTTAGATAGATATTTTTCTAATTTTCTAACGTTTATTATTGCTTGTTATTATATAGTGCGATGGTTTTGATATCCGCCCACGTGGGCCCTCGTCCTGTCTACGATTCGGATGTGGTATATTATCTTTAATTTATAACTATTTATTTTAGTGTCTATGACAATTATGCCGACCAACCTGACATGCATAGATGTTTTTATATGTCTAGGAGGTAGTTGAACCGGAAATTCCAACCGACCCTCTTGTGGAGAGGTTAAATTTAGTTGAAGAGGAAAACATTTTCTTAAAGGAAAAATGGAGGAGGAGAAGATGGAATTGGAGTTGCATGTTGCGGAAGTCATCGATGATCACAAGATCAAGATGGACCCTATTGTCGAGAGGTTAAATTTAGTTGAAGAAGAAAACAATTTGTTGAAGGAAAAAATAAAAAAATTGAGGACGAGAAGATGATATTGGAGTTGCATGTTGCGGATGTCGTCGATGATCACAAGATCAAGATGGATGCAATGCGGTTGAAGATTAGAAAGATTGGAAAATATACCATTCATACCAAGGCTTGGTATCATTATGTCGTTGGATCAATTGTTACCTTGGTTGCGATTATGATCGCATTTGTTTTCGCATTGAAATGTTTTACATAGTTTCGATGTGTATGGAGAGCTATATGTTGTTAGATGAGAACTATGTATGTACTTTGGTTTTAATGTGATGATGAACTTCTATTAATTTGGTCACTTAATTATCTATTTATGATGTTCTGTAATGGTTTTTGACACACTTAATTATATATAATGCACGCAGATGAACCGGCAATGGATGTACGGTGACAGACACACCTCCGAGTACATCAAGGGCGTGCATGAGTTTCTACATGCGGCTAAGGCAAACAAGCAAAATGATTTTATGTGTTGTCCATGCACTAAATATGGAAATACGATGTCTTACTCTAACCGGAAAATCCTTCACTCCCACCTGCTTTACAAGGGTTTCATGCTACACTATAATGTTTGGACGAGGCACGAAGAAATAGGGGTTATGATGGAAGACGGCGAAGAAGAAGAGTACGATGACAACTATGTGCCCCCTGAATACGGTGATGCTGCAATGAGGGGAGCTGGTGAAGATCAAGAGGAACCAGACGATGTGCCCAATGATGTTGCAACGGGTGAAGCTGCTGAAGATCAAGAGGAACCAGATGACGATCTCCGCCGGGTCATTGTCGATGCAAGGACGCAATGCGAAAGTCAAAAGGAGAAGCTGAAGTTCGATCGCATGTTAGAGAATCACAAAAAAAGGGTTGTACCCCAATTGCGAAGATGGCAACACAAAGCTCGGTACCGTACTGAAATTGCTGCAGTGGAAGGCAGAGAATGCTGTGGCTGACAAAGGATTTGAGAAGCTACTGAAAATATTGAAGAAGAAGCTTCCGATGGATAACGAATTGCCCGACAGTACATGCGCAGTAAAGAAGGTCATATGCCCTCTAGGATTGGAGGTGCAGAAGATACATGCATGCCCTAATGACTGCATCCTCTACCGCGGTGCATACAAGGATCTGAACGCATGCCCGGTATGCGGTGCATTGCGGTATAAGATGAGACGAGATGACCCTGGTGATGTTGACGACGAGCCCGCCAGGAAGAGGGTTCCGGCGAAGGTGATGCGGTATGCTCCTATAATACCACAATTGAAACGTTTGTTCAGAAACGGAGAGCATGCCAAGTTGATGCGATGGCACAGTGAGGACCGTAAGAAAGACGGGAGGTTGAGAGCACCCATTGACGGGTCGCAGTGGAGAAAAATCGAGAGAAAGTACTGGAAGGAGTTTGCAAAGGACCCAAGGAACGTATGGTTTGCTTTAAGCGCGGATGGCATTAATCCTTTCGGGGAGCAGAGCAGCAATCACAGCACCTGGCCCGTGACTCTATGTATGTATAGCCTTCCTCCTTGGATGTGAATGAAGCGGAAGTTCATTATGATGTCAGTTCTCATCCAAGGCCCTAAGCAACCCGGCAACGACATTGATGTGTACCTAAGGCCATTAGTTGAAGAATTTTTACAGCTGTGAAATGGAAACGGTGTACGTGCGTGGGATGAGCACAGACAGGAGGAATTTGACCTAGAGGCGTTGTTGTTCGTGACCATCAACGATTGACCCGCTCTCAGTAACCTTTCAGGACAGACAAACAAAGGATACCACGCATGCACGCACTGTTTAGATGACACTAAAAGTATATACCTGGACAAATGCAGGAAGAATGTGTACCTGGGCCATCGTCGATTTCTTCCGACCAACCATCAATGTCGAAAGAAAGGCTAGCATTTCAAAGACGAGGCAGATCACCGGAAGAAGCCTGCCATGCATACCGGTGATCACGTACTTGCTATGGTCAATGATTTACACGTAATCTTTGGAAAGGGCCCCGGCGCACTAGCTGTTCCGAATGACGCTGAGGGACACGCACCCATGTGGAAGAAGAAATCTATATTTTGGGACCTACCCTACTGGAAAGACCTAGAGGTCCGCTCTTCAATCGACGTGATGCACGTGACGAAGAACCTTTGCGTGAACCTGCTAGGCTTCTTGGGTGTGTATGGAAAGACAAAAGATACAGCTGAGGCACGGGAGGACCTGCAATGTTTGCACGAAAAAGACGGCATGCCTCCGAAGCAGTATGAAGGTCCTGCCAGCTATGCTCTTATGAAAGAAGAGAAAGAAATCTTCTTTGAATGCCTGCTCAGTATGAAGGTCCCGACTGGCTTCTCGTCGAATATAAAGGGAATAATAAATATGCCAGAGAAAAAGTTCCAGAACCTAAAGTCTCATGACTGCCACATGATTATGACGCAACTGCTTCCGGTTGCATTGAGGGGGCTTCTACCGGAAAACGTCCGATTAGCCATTGTGAAGCTATGTGCATTCCTCAATGCAATCTCTCAGAAGGTGATCGATCCAGAAATCGTACCAAGGCTAAGGAGTGATGTGGCGTAATGTCTTGTCAGTTTCGAGCTGGTGTTCCCACCATCCTTCTTCAATATCATGACACACGTCCTAGTTCATCTAGTCGACGAGATTGTCATTCTAGGGCCCGTATTTCTACACAATATGTTCCCCTTTGAGAGGTTCATGGGAGTCCTAAAGAAATATGTCTGTAACCGCGCTAGGCCAGAAGGAAGCATCTCCACGGGCCATCAAACAGAGGATGTCATCAGGTTTTGTGTTGACTTCATTCATGGCCTTAATAAGATAGGTCTCCCTAAATCGCGGTACGAGGGGAGACTGACTGGAAAAGGCACGCTTGGAAGGGACTCAATAATATGCAGGGACGGATATTCTTGGTCTCAAGCACACTACACAATTCTATAGAACTCTACCTTGGTGACCCCATATGTCGACGAACACAAGAACAGTCTGCGCTCCAAACACCCGGAGCAGTGCGACGACTGGATTACATGTGAACACATCAGGACTTTCAGCAGTTGTTTGGAAACACGTCTCAGAGGTGACAATACTGTTTGTGATGAGTTGTACTTGTTGTCCAAGGGACCATCTTTGACTGTATTGATTTACAAAGGATACGAGATAAATGGGAATACATTTTACACGATTTTCCAAGATCAAAAGAGCACCAACCAAAACAGCGGTGTTCGCTTTGATGCAACAACTGAGAGGGGAAAGGACACATATTATGGTTACATAGTGGACATATGGGAACTTGACTACGGACATGATTTTAAGGTCCCTTTGTTTAAGTGCAAATGGGTCAATCTGTCAGGAGGCGGGGTATAGGTAGACCCACAGTACGGAATGACAATAGTGGATCTGAAAAATCTTGGGTACACTGACGAACCGTTCATCCTAGCCAATGATGTGGCACATGTTATCTATGTGAAGGACATGTCTACCAGACCGAGAAAAAGAAAAGATAATGAAGCGAATATATCATACGATGAGTCAAAACGCCACATAGTTCTTTCAGGAAAAAGGGACATCCTGGGAGTGGAGGGTAAGACAGACATATCTGAAGATTATGAAAAGTTTCATGAAATTCCTCCCTTAAAAGTCAAGGCTAACCCAAGCATCCTGATAAACGATGAAGATTATCCATGGTTACGGCGCAATAAGCAAATGACACAAGCGAAGAAAAAGTGAAGACTTTTTTCCGCAACTATTATGATGATACCATGCCAACTTTGTAACAGACGAGTATGATACCATTGTCCGTTTTGTACATGCACATGCTATGCCAACTTTTTCAGTGTTCAATTGAAAACTATGAATTTAGGTCGAATTTTCTCTATAGGTGCATATATGTTCATTTTTTAGTAAAGTTAACCATAAACTTGTGATTCACACAAATTTCAAAGAATTAAAATTTTAATTATTCAAATTTGAAAACTAATGGCACTAACAGAAAGTTTATAATTTTTCTAAAACTAATGGCACTAACAAAAAGAATTAAAAAATAAAGCAAAAAACAAAAGAAAATAAATAATGCAGAAAACAAAACAAAAAACTTGCAAAAAAATAAAAATAGCAACAATAAGTATTTTGTTGTAAGTAGAAACAAAATAAAATAAATAAAGCAACAAAGAAAACAAATAATTTCAAATTTAAACTATTCAAATTTGAATACTACTAGCACTAACAGAAAGTTTGTAATTGGTTTTACCTAAAGCAATAATATTCACAAAGAAACTCTAAATACAGCAAAAAACAACTTAGAAATAAATAAAGCAGAAAAGGAAAAAAATTTAAAAAAGGGCACTGCCCAGTGAGCCTGCAAGGCCTATGGCCCAGGATGCAGCTGGACTATAAGGCCCAGCAGACTCACAGGGCAGCGCACAGAGTTAGGCCCAGAAGCCTGCAATAGAGAGGAGTTCAATTGAGCCACCGCAGTGGGGCTTATAAACCACTCGAAGCCCCTGTCAACTAGCGAGGTGTGACTAAAGATTTTCGCCGTGGGGTAGGACAAGGGCTTTGGTCCGGTTGGTGGCAACAACCGGAGATAAAGGGGGGGCATTGGTCCCGGTTCGTGGCACCAACCAGGACCAATGTACCCCTTTAGTCCCGGTTGGTGGCACCAACCGGGACCAAAGGTCTCTCCTTCCCGCCCTTTGGGTTGCTGAAAAGAGACCTTTGGTCCCGGTTGGTGGCACCAACCGGGACTAAAGGGGGGCATTCGTCCCGGTTCGTGCCACGAACCGGGGCCAATGCCCTGTCTATATAAGTAGCACTTGTGAAAATTCGTTTCAGTTATCCCTTCCCCGCCCCCGACGCCGCCAAGCTCGAGCTTGCCGTCGCCCCACGCCGTCGCCTCGCGCCGTCGCCCCGCGCCGTCGCCCCGCGCCGTCGCGCCGTCGCCCCGCGCCGTCGCCCCGTCGCTCCTCATCGCCGGCGCCCTCTACCCCCGCGCTCCTCGTCGCCGGCGCCCTCTGCCTGCCCCTGCACTGTGAGCCGCCGTGCCCCTGCCCGGCTCTGTTATATGCAATATATATATGTTTTTTCATATGTGATATGATATGTATATATATGTGCATGTGTATATATATAGTTGCTTATGTGTATATGTATATGTGTATATAGTTGCTGTATGTGGCTATAATGTATATGTGTATGTGATGTATATGTGTATGTGGCTATATTTTTTTTATTTTTCTTAAGAATTTGCTAAATATATATGTTAAAAATGTTTTTTTGTTCATAGAAAGTTTTTTGTTCATATATAGAAAGTTACAATTGTAGAAAAGTTTTATATGTGCAAAAGTTCCAAATTTAGAAAAAGAAGGATAGGAAAGAAGAAAATAAGAAGAGGAAAGAAAGAATAATAGGAGAGGAAGAAGAGGAGAAATAAATAAGAAGAAGAAAAAAGAAGAAAAATAAGAGGAGAAGAAGAAAGGAATAGAGGAGAAGAAGAGAAATTTTCTCTTCTTCTCCTCTATTCCTTTCTTCTTCTCCTTTTTTTCTTTTTTTTTTCTTCGATCTTCTCCTCTAGCTGTTCCTTTCTTCTTCTCCTCTTTTTTTTCTTCTTCTTCCTCTTCTTCTTTTTTATCGGGTATGTCGTTGTCGATATACCCCCTCCCCGAC